>JBBBDQ010001276.1:0-472500 GCA_037127315.1 Ascarosepion bandense | reverse complement strand
GAAAACAAACAACCTTAAAACACAACAGATTTACAGTCGCTTACTGAAAACACATCGGATGTGCGTTGTGGTGCAGTGGATATCGACTCGGAACGACGAATCGGGGTGCCGAGTTCGAATTCCAGTTGAATTCTTTGCATTTACTTACGCATAAATACTTTTAGGGAAAAGTATTAATCCGTCTCTTCCCTCCGGTTATGGGTTAAATAATAAAACAGATTGGGTTCTGTAGCCTTGGCTGGCAACCAGTCTACCGCAGAAAGCAATGGCAACCTACTGCGGGATAATCTTCTGCCCAGTCAGTCAAGTCTCTTTCTAGACATGATCGCCCAAAGCATGTATTACGTATGGCACTTAACTAACTAACTGAAAACACTCAAAATCTGATTAGCACACATACAATTTTGGTTTAGAATTAGATTTCTACATTCTGTCTCAGAAACCCATTAAAACAGGCTCCGAATTCCACTTGCTAAATACCGTTATTTGATTGGTTCGTAGATCGAAGTGTTATGTTCTTGCCTACGTCCGCACAGTTGAATCGGAAACTAATACAACAAATTTATTCCTTCCTCACAAGTGAAAATATTCAGTGAATGAAAACATTGAAAAACATACCCAGAAACAAAACCTAAGAAATCTAACAAGCCTACGCGAAATTAAATTTTGCTATGAGAAATCGCTGAGAAAATTAAATTAAGAAGGGTGTACTTGGTCGCTACGACTTACTGTGGGCTTAACCGTGACCGTCGCTATATTACCAGGTCTGTTCTATGATTAAAGTTGACTTGCTAACGTCACACTTAATAGAGTTCTGTTTTATTTACTACCCGGCGTCCATTAGTGTTAACTTATTTTCAGAACCAAATTGCAAAGGGAATTATAAAAATGGACCGAAAGTTCATTGTTTTTCGTTTCCAAAAAATAAACATTTATTTGATAAATGGAAATATGCCATTAAAAGGGAGAATTTTACCAAATCTATTTAGCAAAGTGAGTAGTTAAAATTTTATTACCATTTATTTCAACAGTCACTAAAATCAAAATTTGCTAAAAAATTAGTTTTGCCTTAGCACAAGAAAGAAAGCACTTTGTTTATATCTTTTAAATTAATATAATAAAATAAGATATTATATCTTTAAAAAATATCTGAATTAAAAAAAATAAAATTTAAATATGGCTATTCGTTCGTAAGTAACAATCGATAGGACTGCGCTGAAAAAAGTAAAAGAAAAAGAAAAAGAAGGAAATTAAACGCCTGCTTCAGGTCCGCCAAACGTTGGAACTTGGATAATTTTGAAACTTTTTTTGTCTAACAGATAATCTAGCTATATTTAAAAAAGAGTTTTATTTCACAAATATGATATTAATTTTTCACGTTAAACAGCAAAACGAATGGATTTTCTTTTAACTGCATCTTTAAAAATAAGATTTTTTTTTAACAAATTTTAAGTCAGATTTTATTTTTTTTAATCGGCAATACTCATTGCAAGACAGTAAAAGTCACTAATACACAGTGGGTTAAGTACCTCCACTTTTTCGCGGGAAAATCAGCATAGCGTAATGAAAAAGGCCACGAACTTAACGAAAATAAGGTTTCATTGTCAAAATGTCGATGTTATTATTGAGATGAAAGATCAAAGTATTTTTTTTAACTATTTTTTAAAAAAATTTCTATCCTTTCTAAAACGTTCGAAATTTTTGTTAAAATCTTGTTTTATTTACGTCATCTCCGTGGCTAACATTGACTTTTTTTGCGCTTGTTTTCAGTTGAAAACACATTTATTTGGAAATTCTTGTAAAAATCAAATAATTGTCCGATTTTAATGAAATTTTCAGGACTTATTCACAAATGAATGGAATTATTTTTGACTTTTTTTTTTTTTTTTTTTTTTTTTTTTTTTTTTTTTAGAAATTTTGGCAAAAAATATTTTTTAAAAATATATTCCCCCCTCCTTAAGAATCTATATTGAATTTCTTTCGTTCTTTATTTCTTTCTTTTTTTTTTTTTTTTTTTTTTTTTTTGTTAAAAGTAGGAGTCTTTGGATATTGTAAATCACCAACTTTTTTTTTTTTTAATTTGAGCTATTTAACTGAAAATTTGCTCTGAATTGAAAAATAAAAATAATGAATCCAATAAAACTATATTGCTTGTAAATAAGTAAATATTCTATCTCCCTCTCAGTTCCGACATTTTATTTCTTTTGGTTTGGGTAGCAGGAAACAGCAAAAAGGCTCTCAATAAGAACAGTTTCCATAACAATAACATTAACAAGCAATCTTATCCGCCCCACTGTAAGCGAAAGATAAAGTCACAAGAAGATTTTAACAAAAATATGGGATTTCGCTTTATGAGTAATGGTAATAAAATATCCTCTTAAGTTTAGTTCAAGTGTCAAAACTGCTTTTCACATCACTCTACTGACTTTCTTACACTCCATCCGCCGATTTTGTGACATTTTTTTTTTTTTTTTTTTTTGCAAAAACATCTCAAATTTTGGCGGGAACAAGACTGGGAAAGAAAAGAGAAAGAAACAAAAAATGAAGGAAAAATTAAAATGGTGGGAAAGCTAAGAAAAAGCATCAAAGGTTATATTCGGGTTGGAGGGATGCTTCATGACTCCTACGTTTTTTGTTATATTTGGGAACTAAAAAAAAAAAGATTTCTTCTTGGTCCAAATCGATAACAATTATTATTGAACTGAGAAATTATTATTCATTAAAAATTCAGAAAACTGTTATATTTTTCTTCTTGAAACACTGACTACTAACATTTAGGTTTGTTATCATACGGTTCACACTCCTCCTCGGTTTTCTTTTTTTAGTAGAGGCTTATCGTTTATTTCTTGTTTAGGAATGGGCTTCTAGATAGATAGATAGATAGAATGGGCATCTAGATAGATAGATAGATAGATAGATATGAACAGACTGAGATAGATAGATAGATAGATAGATATGAACAGACTGAGATAGATAGATAGATAGATAGATAGATAGATAGATAGATAGATATGAACAGACTGGGATAGATAGATAGATATGAACAGACTGGGATAGATAGATAGATAGATAGATAGATAGATAGATAGATATGAACAGACTGGGATAGATAGATAGATAGATATGAACAGACTGGGATAGATAGATAGATAGATATGAACAGACTGAGATAGATAGATAGATAGATATGAACAGACTGAGATAGATAGATAGATAGATATGAACAGACTGAGATAGATAGATAGATAGATAGATATGAACAGACTGAGATAGATAGATAGATAGATAGATAGATAGATGAACAGACTGAGATAGATAGATAGATAGATAGAAAGAGACGCGGCACATAGACGAAAAAGAAAAAAGAAATATCACAGATTTCGAAGTAAAATAAAATAAAAAATAATAAATTCAACTGAGTCGGCGTTCTTCCTCTATGTGCCCTGTCCCTTCAGGACGTAGGCGATCATGGTTCTTCACGTCTCCCTATCCTTGGTGGTTCTTAGTATGTTTGCTTTACACCCTTGCAACCCCCGTTTCATCATCCACCTGCTCAGGCCCTTCAAATATGTTATCCGCTGCCTTACTCTGTCTCTTTTTCCTTCTATCTGGCCTGTCAGTATCAGGTTCTCCAAGCCCTCCTTCCTTATTGCATGTCCCAGGAACTTCAGTTGTCTCTTCTTGATGGTCAGTATTAATTTCCTTTTTGTTTCCATCCTTTCCAAAACCTCATCATGGCTCACATGCTCGATTTATGACATCCGCAGCATCCTTCTGTAGAATCACATTTCAGTTGCTTCAAGTTTTTCCTTATCTTCGAGAATATTGAAGAACAGACATCACATAGCAATCTAGTCCTCTTTTCTTTGTTTCTAGCGAAATTTTCCTGTCTCTTAATACTCTGCTTAGCTTCTGGAATGCGTCCTTGGATATTCCAATTCTCCTTCGGATCTCAGTGTCGCACCTTCTGTCTTACGTTAGAACACCTCCCAAGTACTTACATTTTTGTACTTGCTTGATTTTAGTATCCCTAAACTGTAATTGGCATTTTGGACCCCTTCGTTCGCTGATGACCAAACATTACAGCTGGAATCTTTTCTTTTTTCTTTCTTTCATTCATTTCTTTGTATGAGGAATAACTCTGAGAGACTTTGAATTATCATCATACTTTTTGTGTCCTGCGGCCATATTCCTGTTTGACCTTTTGATTTTTTCTTTTTCTTTCTTTTGTCTTCTTTCCTTACAGAAATACTGTTTTTTTCCTTGATATCATTCTTTCATTATTTCTTTATTTCATTTCATTCTTTTATACGCCATTCATTATTCTCTTTTCTTTTTCTTTCTTCCTTCCTTTCTTTTTTCTTTCTTTTTTCATTCATTATTCTCTTCCTTTTCTTTTTCTTTTTTCTCGCTTTCTTTTTTAATCTTTTTTTATTCATTATTCTCTTCATTTTCTTTTTCTTTCTCCCTTTTTCTTTTTTTCCATTCATTATCCTCTTTTCTTTTTCTTTCTTTCTCCTTCTTTTTTCATTCTTTTTCATTCATTATTTTCTTCCTTTTCTTTTTCTTTCTTCCTTTTTCTTTCTTTCTTCCTTTTCTTTTTCTTTTTTTTCATTCACTATTCTCTTCCTTTTCTTTTTTTCTTTCTCCCTTTCTTTTTTCATTCATTATTCTCTTTTCTTTTTCTTTTTTTGTCCCTTTCTTTTTTTATTCTTTTTTCATTCATTATTCTCTTCCTTATTTTCTTCCTGTTTTCCTTTTCCTCCTTTTTTATTTCTTTATTTTCTTCATTTTATTTTTCTCTTTTATATTATACTAATAATACCTTCTTTCTTTCATTCTTTATGTATTTTTCTTTCTCTTTGAAACATTTTTATTTTATTTTTCTTTCTTTATTTTTTTAATTTCTTTCTTTTTTTATACCTTTTTTTCTTTTTTTTCTTTGTTTTCCTTTATTTTTCTTTCTTTCTAATGAATTTTCTTTGTCTCTTCTTCCTTCTTTTGTTTCTCCCAGATATGCCTAACATCCCCACATCCCCATTTAAGTATTTTCTAGACATACTACGAGCTACTAACCCCTCCATTTACATAAGAACCCCCCCCCTCCGCCAAATGAATATATGTAGTAGTGTGCCCGTTTGAATTTCTGTTAAAAGTTCTTTTCACTACCCCTGCCCCAATGACATTTTCTCTCCTTCATTTTATTCTAACCCCTGCCCTGCAAAATCTACTTGGCTCGGCGTTACCCTTTAGTCGTCCTCACCTTCACAATCTCCCTCAAAACCTACTTTTTTCCTTCCCCACATTTTGGAGAAAGGCTACGCTTCTTAGTTTTGCCAAATATGGACGGGATCCTTGATAAGAAGCGGGGGGGGGGGTAGCACGTGTTGGTAGTCGTGGTGGAGCAACAGATCGAGTAAAAGCATTTTAGGAATTGTAAGCAGCGTTGTGGTACAGTGTATATTGGCCCGGAACGAGAAACCGGGGGAGCCGAGTTCGAATTCCAGTTGAATCTATTGTATTCACTTACGCGCAAATACCCTTGGGATAGGTATTAATCCGTCTCTTCCTTCCAGTTATGGGTTAAATAGCAGGACAGATTGGGTTCTATAGCGTTGGGCGGCAACCAGTCTACTGCAGAAAGCAATGGCAACCTGGGATAATCTTCTGCCCAGTCAGTCATGTCTCTTTCGAGACATGATCGCCCAAGCGTTTATCACGTATGGCACTTAACTGACTAAAGCAGAAGTAACATTTTCTATTCTACGCCTCACTTCCCCACAAAAAATTTCTATGAATAAAAATAAAAAATAAAAACTTACCTTCACCGACGCGTTTCGTCCTTCACAGGGACTTCATCAGGGCAAATGAAAAGATTTCATTTTTAAACAAATATTTTTAAGACAAGAACAATTTTTTTTTTCAAAAAAAAAAAGAAAAAGATTCAAGAACATGATTTACTTACATTTGTTTAGACATTGAATTGTATCACTTAGCGTCATCCATAGTTTGCCTAACATTTTTGCGCCTTCCTTTTTTTTTTCTTTCTTTTTTTTTTTTTAATCGTATCACCCCGAGCAAGGCGGTAACGCCACTGATGTGCAGGGGGCTACGTAAGAGTGAAAAGATTGGAAAAGAGAAAGCCGGAAACAACATCCTAAACAGGGAACAAGGGATGAGCCTCTTAACCTGTTCAATAGACATGGGTGGAGTGTGAACCGGGCAATAGATAGATCTATCTACTCCAATCTTATGTTCCTTCTCTGAAATTTTACATATACAGGAATGAATAGAATAAGTAAAGAACAGGTAGAAAAAAAAATTCTTTAATGTAACATTTTTCAATTTAAAAAGATTTTTCAAAGACTTTTTTTAAAGACGAATGATTTCAAAAATTTTAATTTGTTTAATTTTTAAAAAATCTAGACAGTAACAAACATAAATTTTCTCTACAGTTAAAATGTTCATTCATTGCTTTATTGCACGTGACACGTGACACATATCTGACCAATGAAATCAAACCTCAATCAACATAGTGTCTTTTTGGATTAAGAAAAAAATTAAATAACTTTTTTTTTTATTTCTTTTTTAAGTTTTTGAGTTTAGTAAATTTTCATGAAATTTTCCCAGACACCAAACTATTTAAATTGAATAAATTATGCTATTTTACTTCTGTTTGTAATAGCTTCTTTATGATTAATAGTGTATCACTGAAATATTTATTTAAAAATATTAAAATGATTTTTAAATTGATTTAAATGATTTTTCTGCATTTTATTTTTTAATTAAACTTTTTTTCAATTTCTGTACTGTTTTTTTTTTTTTTTGTTTCGTTTTTTTTTTTAACTTTTAGTCCTACTAGAGTTACTTCCCATGAACCAGTTTATAACAACTTCGGTTTTTGAATCGAATTCAATGTAAACTGAGTTGAGAGAGTTAGGATAGAAATACTGTGTGACACAAATTTCCCCAGGAAAAATCTCTGCTTGCTTGCCTTGAAAATCAGCTTAGAGGTCAAAATATCTACTACACTCTGTATAAGCAACAATATGAACTATTCCCATTTAAGTCAGTCAGTTGAGTGCCATACGTGAAACATCCTTGGGCGATCATGTCTCGAAAGAGACTTTACTGGCTGGGCAGAAGATTATCCCAGAGTAGATTGCCATTACTTTCTGCGGTAGACTGATTGCCAACGAAGGCTATAGAACCCAATCTGTCCTGTTATTTAACTTACCCATAACTGGAGTGAAGAGATATTAGAAGAGATATTAGTACCTTTCCCAAGGGTATCTGTGTATAACTGAATGAATTCAACTGAAATTTGAACTCGGCTCCCCGATTTCTCATTCAGAGCCGATATCCACAGCACCACAGTGCACATCCTTTTTTTAAAGCTATAAATTTATAACCTTCCAGATTTAAAGATCAGGAATAATCGTATTTTATTCATTTATTTATCTATTTATTTATTTATTTATTTGATTGGCTACCAGACAGGCCGGGATTTTAAAATTCAACATGAAGTACACTTACCCAAACAATCGTTCCAAACCCCATGCAATATCTCTCCTTCTAGATGCGGCTTGGTCCATTACCTGGCGCCCCTAAAGTGAAAGTGCTGAGAGGGCTTCAATAACTATTATTGTCCCCGACCCTGGTACATCTACTTATGGACTCCCACCCAACTTTGAACGTGATCTTGTGTCGAGTGGACGTGCAGATAAATGCTCTTTACTAATTAATTTCTAGATCAAAGGTTAGTATCTGTTCCTCTCTTTTGAACTATGAGGGAAACTTGGTCCCAGGGAGACCAACTCTAGATAGGACCTTATTCATTGGATTAAAGTTGGGAAATGTCAGTTGTGGTGGGGGATTGTGCGTTTTTTGTTTTCATACCACATTAAACTGTCCTTGTTTGATACAAAAGTAACTGGAGGGAAGAAATAAGAACAGGAAGATTGTTTTGCGCCATTCTTCAACTTGCTTAATCCATCCCTTTTCTTCAGCTATAGTTCAAATAACAGGACAGATTAGGTTCTATAGCCTTGGTTGGCAACCGGTCTATAAGTATATAACTACATATATATATATGTATGCACACCCGCATCACATACACGCATATATATATTCAACACACGCAGATGAAGTTTTAAGCATGTGTGTGTGTGTGTGTGTGTGTGTGTGTGTGTGTGTGTGTGTGTGTGTGTGTGTGTGTAGGTAGGTTTAATGAAATTTAAGGAATAAAAAACAACAAAATGATAACGATATTGGCAATAAAATTGATTATATATATATATATATATGTATATATAAACTACTAAAAAGTTGTAAGTTAAAAATGTATTTTTTTGACAGTATTTATTTCTATTATTATATATATATATATATATAACATAGTGATGATCATCCACGTATACTGTCTTAATATGTATAGGAAAGAATATTAATAAAAAGTTTTGAATTTAAAAACGTACTTTTTTAAACAGTATTTGTTTATTTTTATTGTATTTTTGATACAATAAAATACAATAAAAATAAACAAATACTGTTTAAAAAAGTACGTTTTTAAATTCAAAACTTTTTATTAATATTCTTTCCTATATATATATATATATATATATATATATATATATATATATATATCTATATATATATATATATATATATATATATATATATATATATATATATATATTTGATATTTCAGACCGGCCTTGGCCTTTCATCAGAAACAAATGATTTAAAAATTGAAACTAGAAGCTTAAACTTGAAAAATGTATTTACTATTTATTTATTAAATTATTAATTTTTTTTATCTCAATGATAATAGATTTAAATCTGGTAAGTGTGAGCAACCTTGTAAAAACATAAACTAAATCTTGGCTACCTTTAGCAAAGTTGAGAGGGCCATAAAATCCCACTGTAGTCAATTTGCCAAGGAGATAACTTCTTGATAATGTCGTCTAGATATGAGAAAACAATCCCACTGTACAAATTAGCAAATATCTGACTCAAGCCATTTGAGTGAAACTGAGCAGACAGACTGTCTGAAAACCACAAACGGTTCTGAAGATATTCAAATATGGTTGGGTAAGTTCCTGACACACCTTATAGATGAATGTGAGGAGGGGTTGTGTTAAATTGTTTCTTGCTACATGAAGTAGACATTTGTTTTGACCTCAATTTAAAAATAAAAGCAGGTGTTCATGTGAACCGGAACTGATTTATAAAGAAATCTCTAATTTACTCCAAGCAAAATCATATTTCAAATAAACATTCCCATGACATGTTGCATATTTCTCATACCACTAAAAATCTTTTCATTTGGGTTAACTAGCAATGTGCTCTAGTTCATTCAACACGCCTGGTAGTAACAGCAATCAGTTACATCTAACAGACGACTACTATGAAAGAAACGTCTGATGAAAGAACTGTGACGGCTGGATTTACACTAAAGCGCACTTAAAGTAAGTGTTATGCTCATTATTACCTGGAAAGTTAACTCGAGCATGTAGGACTCTCTGTCCTTTAGGCGTAAACAAACTTAGACAAGACTGGGGAAAATGGGCAAAAACCCGATTCCGCTGATGCGAGAGCTGGGGAATTTTTGCATGAATGTACATGCTTGGAAAACCTACGTTGAATCCAACCTTGTCTCACATCCTGCCCCTGTGCAGAGGACTTGGGTAAATACCCAGAAAGTCAAAACGTAAACACGAAGGTAAATATTGTCGTAATTGTTCTAGCGAGACAAATGTAGTAACCATTAAATATCACATCGTTTTATATATATATATATATATATATATATATATATATATATATATATATCACTCATTCACTAATGAATTAGAGTACTCTGGCTATTGGGCTTGTATAATGATAATCTACATGCTAAAAAGTCTACCTTCTTCTACCGAGCGCCCATGGCCCAGAGGTAGAATCACCGACTGACGCCACTTCGCTCGGGTTTCAATCCTGGGTTAAAAGCAATCGAAGACCCAGTTCACACTCCACCCACGTCTATTTAACAGGTGTAGAGGCTCATCCCTTGTTCCCTGTTTAGGATGTGGTTTCCGGCTTTCTCTTTTCCAATCTTTTCACTCTTACATAGCCCCCTGCACATCAGTGGCATTACTGCCTTGCTCGGGGTGATATGATTAAAAAAAAAAAAAGCCTAACTGATGAGCTGTGAAAGAGTGAAACAGATCTATCGAAAACAGAAATAAAGGTTGTTCCAATGAGAGAAATTGGTATAAGTGAAAAAAAAGTGTGAGAAGCCATGAACGTTTTGTTAACAGTGAAGATCTATTGTTTTTATGATTATTATATTAATATTTTTCCTCTTTTGTATAATACACGCATTCAGGTAAGTGCCATACGTGACACACGCTTGGGCGATCATGTCTAGAAAGAAAATTTTCCAGCAGTAAGTTATCATTACTTTCTGTGGTAGACAGGTTGCTAACAAAGGCTATAGAACCTAATCTGCCCTGTTATTTGACCCATAGCTCGAGAAAAGAGATGGATTAATATCTTTCCCAAGGGTATTTGTGCGTAAGTGAATGCAACAAATTCAGCTAAGTATTCGAACTCGGCTCTCCGATTTCTCATTCCGAGTCGATATCTACAGCACCACACGGCACTCTTCAGGCGAATAAATTTCTGACTTTACACACACACACACACCACACGTGTGTGGTGTGTGTGTGTAATTATTCTGTATTTAGGCAGCAACCACTCTTTTATGCGAGTTACATTAAAATGACAGGCAGCGATGATTTGGTTATGTTTTTATATAGTTTTTGTTTTGTGATCTTACATTTTTTCTTTTCAGTACATAAATTATACAAAAACTGTCTGAATGTTGTCTTTATCCAAGCGTTTTTTGGTGATTTTTTTAGTCTTTATCAAGAATTAATTTTATTTTCCTTTTCACTGAATATACAGATTATTTTAAAACTGGCTCTTCAACTTCGTGCAACCAATGATATCATTGGTTGCTACACTGTTACAGTAATATATTTATCAAAATTTAAATTATTCAACGTTTAGTCTCAACTCAGCACCTAAAGATTAACTTGTTCATGAAACTCAGAACTGTTCTACCAATTAGGGAAAATTATATATATATATATATATATATATATCTTAAACATTCTATCAAATCCGAAAGTGTTATGTTTCTTTTTTTTTTTTTTTTAAATTAAGATTTTCAGTTTTTAGGTGTTTTTTGGGTTCATACATTTAAGAAGTCACCAAGCTGATAACGGATGGATGTTTTCGTAAAAAACTCCACTATCTTGAAATAGGTTTCCATCCAAGGCTTAAGTGCTCTTATCAGCCCAGTTAGGTGAGCACACTTGACTTTGTGCTATTAAAATTATCAATGGCTCTCCAACAGTTTTTTCTACCCCATTCCACGCAGTTGGGTCGGATCAGGTACTTCTTAATGGTATTACATATCAGGGTCATTTGAACAGGCCGAGACCAACATTGACAAATCGACCATAGTGAAATCCAAAGTAAAACTCTTAGCATTCTGACGACTGGAAGTATACCCAAGGTGATTTTATGAAGTTTGCATACCTTTGCGAGATGTAGTGATAAAATGTTGAAAAAGGAGCAGTGGTTGGGGTAGAGGGGCTGTAGTAGTCAGGGTGGGAATATTGGTACAAATTTGAAAATGACAAGATGTATGACAAGCTTTATTAACGAAAATAATTTAGATGAAAACATCTAACCTGAGATCGGCACAAGAGAGCAGAGGCCATTTACTATGAAAAAGTAAGTGGACATTTCTATCTATCTATCTATCTCAGTCTCTTCTAAGTCAGTTTCTTCCTATCTATCTATCTATCTATCTATCTATCTATCTATCTATCTCAGTCTGTTCATATCTATCTATCTATCTATCTATTTATCTATCTATCTATCAATCTATCTATTCAGCAATAACAGGCAGGGATTCTATATTCTTTATTCACATTTTTTTTTTTGCGGTCTCACACATTCGATGCGTGCACCAGATGTGTATTGTTAAAGATGGCGCAATAATTAACGAACTCATATTATAAACCAATCCACTTGCATTGTTACTTCTTCATTGAGTGACCTACTTGATAATATATGGGTGTATGCCTTTCTTTTTATCTAATATGGCGTATATTTTGTCATTTAGCCGATTGGTGTTATCTTCAGCATGATGGCTTTGGAATTTAGTAGTAGTAGTAGTAGTAGTAGTAGTATATATATATATACTACTACTACTACTACTACTACTAAATTCCAAAGCCATCATGCTGAAGATAACACCAATCGGCTAAATGACTATATATATATATATATATATATATATATATATATATATATATAGTTCAACCAACCATTTAATTTAGAACTAAACAAAATTTTCAATAGAAACACAAGCAAGCTAAGTTATAGTTGCACTAATAATTTAGATAGTTTCATAAAAAAAACAAAACGCCATAAATTTAGATAGCATTGTACAAAGCAAGATCACTAATAAAGAATGCAACAGCAGGGACAAGAATAAATGCCCACTTCAAGGTCTTTTTAATACAAAAATATCATTTTAAAGCCAAAAGTACATGACTTAAATGGCCAAAATAAAATATATTTGGGATCAACCAAAGACACATTTAAGACCAGGTGGTTCAATCCCAAGTCTACATTAAAAATAAACCACTTAAAAAACTGTACAAAATTGGGTAGCCACTTACGGAAATTAAAATCAAAATAGGGAAAATACCCAGACATAACGTGGAGTATAGTGAAAACAGCCAAGCCTTACAATGGTGGAAAAATATGTAGACTGTGCCAAGAAGAAAAGTTAGAGATTATGCTATTCCCAAACAAAAACAAACTATTGAATGAAAGAATGGAAATTATGACTAAGTGTAACAAATACTAAAAAATACCTCTTAGGTTCATACAACCATGGATGAAAACATAATTCCTTGTAATTTTAAAAATTGTACGTTCAAAGATTCCCTGCCACATGAGTGTTCAAAAAGTCCACTGTCATGTGATTGTTCTTAAAAAAAAAATGGTAATCAGTTATTACCAATTCCCTGAAGACACCACTTATGGTAGAAACCTAAGTCACGTAATAACTTGTTTACAAATGAAATATATATATATATATAAAGAGAGAGATGGGGGAAATCTTTTATTGCTATTTAATTTTATTTGTAAAGCTTGTATATATATAAAATTACTAATTTACTATGTTTATACATGTGTATGCCTGTCCATGCACGTGTGTGCGTGCAATTATGTAAATATTAACTGTTTAACATATATGCATGTGTTCATCAATGTATGTGTGTGTCAGATTGATATGAACACAAATAGATAGATAGATAGATAGATAGATAGATAGATAGATGTGAAGAGACTGTGATAGATAGATAGATAGATAGATAGATAGATAGATAGATAGATAGATGTGAAGAGACTGTGATAGATAGAGAGATGTGAAGAGACTGTGATAGATAGATAGATAGATGTCAAGAGACTGTGATAGATAAATAGATAGATAGATTGCTGTGAAGAGACTGAGATAGATAGATAGATAGATAGATAGATAGATAGATTGCTGTGAAGAGACTGAGATAGATAGATAGATAGATTGCTGTGAAGAGACTGAGATAGATAGATAGATTACTGTGAAGAGACTGAGATAGATAGATAGATAGATAGATAGATTGCTGTGAAGAGACTGAGAGAGATAGGTAGATAGATGTGAAGAGACTTAGATAGATAGATGTGAAGACACTTAGATAGATAGATAGATAGATAGATAGATACGAACAGCTATATATATATATATATATATATATATATATATATATATATAAAACTTTAATCCAAAAGGAAAAGCACGTAGGTAAATCCCAAAAACCCAACCCTAATTTATATTAATTACATTAATATTAAATTTGGTCATGGTGGAGGCCTCAATACAATTTATATTCTAATTACGAAGCCAATTATAAAATAAAACAAATTCCGATGTTCAAATTCGCTGAATGCCCATTTCTACGAGAAATTTCTTGCATCATCAGCAACAAATTTTTACAAAAAGCCAAATTTTATTTAATTTTTTTTTAAACACTGGGGTGGCCTAATAATAATGGCCGGAGGTGTACATCACTATAAAATTTAGACTACCTGCTGCCGATGTATATATGTTTTTAAGACATAGAGGTACGCTTTTATGAAATCTGTGTTATGTGCTGTCGACCTATATAAACGATTTTAAGATGTAAGAATACGTTTTTTTTTTTGTTTTTTTTTTTAATGAAAATTGCTTCGATATATAAAACAAGATGAATGTCCATCAAAAGAATGTCAGAAGGCACAGTGGATGAAACGTAATACTTTCTAGATGTTTAAAATTCTTACTTGATTTTGGTGTCTTCAACCTTGGAATAGTCAGTCAGTTAAGTGCCATACGTGATACACGCTTTGGGTGATCATGTCTCGAAAGAGACATGACTGACTGTGCAGAAGAATATCCCGTAGTAGGTTGCCTTTACTTTCTGTAGCTGACTTGTTAACAACCAAGGTTAAAGAACCCAATCTGTCATATTATTTGACTCATAGCTAAAGGGGGAAGAGATGTATTATATTAATAAGTAGTAATTAGTGGGGGATCAGTTTATTACTTCATAACAATAGAAAACTGATCCCCCATTTTATGCCCAGTTAAAACCTTAATCATGTTTCCAACTATTATAAGCAGTCAGTTAAGTGCCATATGTGATACACGCTTTGGGCGATCATGTCTCGAAAGAGACATGACTAACTGGGCAGAATATTATCCCACAGTAGGTTGCCATTACTTTCTGTGGTCGACTGGTTAACAACCAAGACTATACAACCACAACCTCCGCTATATATAGCAGAGGTCGTGATACAACCCAATCTGTCTTGTTATTTAACCCATAACTAAAGGGAAGAGATGGATTAATAACTTTCCCAAGGGTATTTGTGCGTAAGTGAATGCAAGGAATCTAACTGGAATTCGAACTTGGCTCTCTAAATTCTTGTTCCAAGCTGACATCCACTGCACCGAAACATTCAAATGATAATTCGGAAGATATTACTGGCAGTAGCTAATAGTGCTGCTGATGATAATGATGATTTGTAGTTGCTATGGTAACAACCCCATTTCTATGTGTTTGGCCAGCTAATAACTCTTACCATTCTTTGAGTGTTGGGTACCAAAGTTCATGCAGTTCTCATTCACCCTGATTGTCTGGTGAATCTTTTGCTCTGGAAAAATGATTATTTCTTTGATGAAACTAATTATTCCAAAGATGTATTTTCCAAAATTTTCTTTATCTTTGTTTTTTTTTTTTTTTTTTTTTGTTTTTGTTTTTTTTTTTCCCCTCGGGTGACGATAAACTACATCCGGCAGCAAGTTCTCTGATCAGGAGACTGGAGATTTTGAGAAGTATAGAACCACCTCTTAATTACTGGGTATTAGCATCTATTAGGATCCCAACTATGGACTAACAGAGAACTCTCTAACGAAACAAACAAAAAAAAAAAAAACAATTTAAAAGTATAAAAATACATTATTGTAGAAAAAATATCAGCAATATATTTTTATACTTAAAAATATTTTTATACTTTTTATATTAAAAAAACAAACATTTAAGGTAGAATTACCAACAATGCAAAGAGTCTCTACTTCTGAGATGAGGTAGTATTTACAATATTTACATTGTTCTGAGATGAGAACTGTTGTCCTCATCTTTATTGTCTTGTTCATGAGGTTTCGACTGTCGTACATACCGGCCTTCTTCAGATGCTATGAATTTTGTACGGAGCTCTTTATTTAAATCACTAGGACATATTGTTCTCGTTTCATGTGTGGTGCGGCTTCATCAAGGACACATGGCCCAGTGAATATAAGTGTTGGTTAGTTCTAGTGGCTTGACCCAAAGAGTTGTGAGTTCAATACCTGGCTACAGCAGTGGTGAAGAAATAACCTAAAGAGTTGTTAAAGAAAGATAACTACATGACATCCGGAAGTGGCATCGCACATTGAATGAGAATGATACACCCCAGTAATCGAAATAGTGGGTTTAGTTCGGAATTTATATCACTTAAAAAAGGTTGGAGCGTACACTGGCCAAAACATCGTAAACATGGCACTAAAGATGAGGACAACAATCCGAACAATGTAAATAATCAGTATAACTCGGATATAAGAGAGATTTTCTCTGGTCCTAAATTAGAGCCTGTGGTAATGTATATAAAATAGACCAAACCCGGATATAAGAGAATTGCAATCCATTTCCAACAGCTCTCTTATATCCGGGTTACACTACATTTTATCTGTAACTGAAGGTATCAAATTGTGTTCAAAATATTTAGATTTCGGCATCAAATAACCCACAGAGATGTTGATATGCCACGAAATGAAATCAACCAAACACCCAACATAAAAGAACTCTTTCATGACATTAATCCATACATATATTATCCGACATTTTTTTCTGACAAACAAAAATACTTTTGTTTTGTATTTTTTTTTTGCGTATGAACAAGGGATCCACTGATTCATTTTACGTGTATCGACATTACTGACAGTACACGATTATAAAAAAAATTTTAAAATACCACCAATATAAGGTGCAATACTGTTGTCCAAAAAGCAATCTAAGCTGTATGCTATTTAAAAGAGCGATTCCAAACATCCTTACTCAGAGGAGTTTATAGCAAGACTGAAGACAAATATATGACATTACTCATGAGTAATGTCAGTACATGTAAAATGAATCACTGAATAGAAGAGCTTGAATTGTATCATTTTTCCTTCAACGTATAGTTTCATCAGAAATTTTATATCTACTCGGCTACTAACCAATGTTTGTTTTTGTTTTTTGTTTTTTTCAGATGTTTGCACCCATTGCAAATGTTCGATGCAGGTGAGACATTTCCCTCTGTCATTGGTTCTTTCTTTTGTTCGTTCTTTTTTGCATTTCCTTTTCTTTTTTCACTTTTTTTTCATTCTTTATTTCCCTGTTATTTTTCTTTTTTTCTTTTCTTTTCTTTTGCCTTTTTTCTTTTTCCTTTTTTCTTTTCTTTTCTTTTGCCTTTTTTTTAACCTTTGGATTTAACCTTTTTGTTTGGCCTTTTTTTTTTCATTAGTTTTTTGGGTAAATTTATGTTTTGCTCCCCGAAGGCCTTTACCCTGTCAAATCTTTTCTAAACTCCCTTAATTATGTGCAAATGTAAATGTTGAACTCAAATCGATACTTGTTTATTGAAGAAACCTAACTTTTTTCCATTTATCGACCAGAATAAAATCAAACTATATCTCACCCCTTATCATCGTTCTCATATCTGATTCACCGCTGAATGACTTGAGGCGTAGAATACTTATTTCGGCATGTTTAATTCCTTTGAGCAGATACTCCACGATTTTTTCAGTTTCGGAAGTCAATTTCCGCACAGTAATCCCAAAATGTAAATAAATTGGTCGAAAAATCAGGTAACTATGCGTGAAGTCATTCTGCAGTGAATAACATTTTCGTAGCATGGTTACGGGGTGAGATAAACAGCGACAAGAAGTTCGATATTTTTCTGGTCGTTAACTTGAAAAAAGGTAGATTTCGTCAATAAACAATTATCGATTTGAGTTCAGCATTTACTTTTGCACGGAAATAAGGATGTTTTGGAAAGATTTGAAGGGGTAAAGGCCTTCGGGGAACAAATAAAAAATTTACCGTTTTTTGTAGATGTGACTTAAGAAAATAGATAGAACAGCTACGTCAGCTAGAACTAAATCCAGTTTTCCTCTTGTCTCTCTCTTTTAGTCAATGATGTTCCTCTCTACAAATTATAACTGAGAAGAAAGAAATTACTGGAAAGTAATTGAAACTCACCTTAAGCGAGCTGAATGTGTAATGCTCCTCATGCCAATGACATTTCCACCGAGCTTCTCTACAGCGTATGACTTTGTTGAATTTCTTTTAATGTGTTCCTTTCAAATTTATATTTAAATTGGGGTCATCAGGAGGGAATGTGCACCTTCCTCTCAACGGTTTCACTTGCACACCAGCCCACCTCACTGATGTGAGGCCCCATTATAATGATATACAAGTGTGTTGTAGTTATACTAATTCAAATGTCTAACGACGAAATTAAATTTAAGAAAAAATTTTGAAAAAACAGCAAACCTAGCGTTCTGAGAATGCAACGTGAATCTCATTATGCATTCACAATCAGTCATGTCATGCCGTCATGTTTGCTGAAACACTCCAAGGAAAATTTCTTTTTTTCCATATCCACATAGAACTATTTTCAGTTACTTTAGACTAAACTATCGCCCGGTTCACACTCCACCCACGTCTATTGAACAGGTGAAGAGGCTCATCCCTTGTTTCCTGTTTAGGATGTGGTTTCCGGCTTTCTCTTTTCCAATCTTTTCACTATTACGTAGCCCCCTGCACATCAGTGGCGTTACCGCCTTGCTTGGGGTGATATGATTAAAAAAAAAAAAAAAAAACTTCTATAAGGCGTTTTATACTTTTGGCCCTATTATGCACTTTGACTCCAATATTTACACATTACGTATTATGAAACTTAAAAAAACATTTTTTTTTAGATTTAGTGACAATGAAGTGGCCGTCATATGTGAACTTTAGACTAAAACAGGGCGCTCAATGCCAAACAGTCTAACAATGGTCTCTCTCTAACACATAATTCTGATGCAGTACACACGACTAAAGAATGTCATTATTCAGGGACGTCAATACAGTGAAGACTATACTAGGGGATCAGCATCAAAACACTGCTTCACGTCGACGATGATTGTTATAAACAAAGTGAACGTCTGATTTAATCATGATAGACAAAGCTTTTTCTGAGTCACGTGATTTGTGTCAGACAAATACACAGAAATATTTGAACCCGACAGACATTACCCACTATTTGAATTTTGACCAAACTGAAATAAGCTTTTATATATATATATATATATATAGCGTAATGATAATTCACGTATACTGTCTTAATATGTATAGGAAAAACTACAAAAAAGTTGTAAGTCTAAAAATAAAAATCTATTTTTTTGACAGTATTTATTTATTTCTATTATTATATAGATATATTTGATATTTCAGACTGGCCTTGGCCTTTCATCAGAAACAGATGATTTTAAAATTTAAACTAGGAACGTTCATCATGAGGAGCATCTTTCACGAGAGGTTTACATCACGTGATGTAGAAAGCGATAGAGTTTTGGGATATTTTTAAATGTAAACCTAACTGTAATAATACTTTTAAATGTTGTTTTAAAGAAACATTTTTTAAGTGTATCTAAAAAATGTTTAACTATTGAAATATTTATAAAGACTCAAAATACCTAAGTCCCTATTTAGCCTGTATGTATTTAATTTTAAAATCCAGTATTTAAAAGTATTATTGCAGTTAAGTTTACGTTTTTAAAAATATCCAAAAACTCTATCGCTTTCTACATCACGTGATGTAGACATCTCGCGAAAGACACTCCTCACGACAAATGTTCCTAGTTTAAATTTTAAAATCATTTGTTTCTGAAGAAAGGCCGAGGCCGGTCTGAAATATCAAATATATATATAATAGAAATAAATATATACTGTAAAAAAAATACATTTTTAAACTTACAACATTTCAGTAGTTTTTCCTATATATATATATATATATATATATATATATATATATATATAGTGTATTGAGGTAGCAGATAGTTTTCTAAACATATACTGTTAAATATAAGAGACAATTAATGACTATTATGTTTAATCATGAGCCGTTCTAAACATCTTATTTTGGCTTTAATTTCAGGTGAAAATAAAGACAAAATTTGTCCAACATTTGGATAACATTTTATTAAGTTGGTTCTAAGCTCTTATACTGTCCATGTAACCTCTCTGAAGATGGCTCATGTGAGCCGAAAGCTTAGAAGCAAATTAATAAAAATTATCCAAATGTTGGAGAATTTTTGTCTTTATTTTCACCTGAAATTAAAGCCAAAATACGACGTTTAGAAAGGTTCAAGATTAAACATAATAGACATTTATTGTCTCTTATATTTAACAGTGTATGTTTAGAAAACATTTATATATACACATATATATAGACTGACTGCTGTACATCCCATTTTGTCTCCACTTTTTGAACCGTCAGTATATATATTTGCCTAGACGTGGAAGTTTTCCAGTTGTTTCTTGAAGATGAAGGGCTTTAGAAAATTATGTCTTTCCAGGATAACTTGATGATGTTTAATAGTCCAGGTTGGAATTCTGAATACCGTTTTCTCATAAAGTGAGCATCTAACTCTAAAGCTTAGAGATTTCACAAGAGATATATATATATATATATATATATATATTGCATCGAAGCAGCAGATAATTTTCTAAACATGCTGTTAAATATAAGAGACAATTAATGACTATTATGTTTAATCATGAGCCGTTCTAAACGTCGTATTTTGGCTTTAATTTCAGGTGAAAATAAAGACAAAAATTCTCCAACATTTGGATAACATTTTATTAAGTTGGTTCTAAGCTCTTATACTGTCCGTGTAACCTCTCTGAAGATGGCTCATGTGAGCCGAAAGCTTAGAAGCAAATTAATAAAAATTATCCAAATGTTGGAGAATTTTTGTCTTTATTTTCACCTGAAATTAAAGCCAAAATAAGATGTTTAGAATGGCTCATGATTAAACATAATAGACATTTATTGTCTCTTATATGTATAATTATGAAATAACTGTATGGAGTTAAACAAACATAATTTCATGCTCACTTTTTTTTTTTTAAATATCCGGACCTAAGCTGCCTTTCAGTCAACACTTCTTCAGGGACCAGTTATTGGCAACTTTGATTATAACAGATTGATTAGGAAATAAAATAAATATGAAGACAGTACTGGAACTGGCTTACAATTACAAATATTGTAAATATGTAACATTAGGAAAGAGAAAGAATATTTACGATTAAAATACGTAAATAGAGAAAAATGATCCAGTGGAGCAAGAAAAGGAAAAAATAAAGCTCACGTACCTCTGAATAAATGAAATTCTCCTTCTGCTTGCAAGGCTGAAACAATTTTAAGCATAAAGCTTCTAAAATTGATAAATGGTGTTTTGATCTGCCTGTTTGCAAAATGAAAAATGAGTCAGTCGAAAAACATGACGAGCATGACTCGTTATCTAACAGGTGTTGAAGACTGGTGCACTGATTGCGACACACGAGTATGATCACATACATTTAATCTAGTATACCTAGGAACATGCTGGCTTATTCCGGACTCTAACCTAAGACTCCTTCATTCTATGCATTGAGTCTCACGCTGATATTTGTATTTATAAATAAGTGAACTTTTATTAAGATAGGTAGATTTATCTTAGTGCCAAAAATAACACGTAGTTTGGCTATAAAAAAAGTTACAGGGAAAATAATAAAAGTTTACTTTTTTGCCAAGCCAAGATAATTTGAGATAAATTGCACACAGATCAGGACCAAATCTATTTTTCGTTGTATTGTACACTTCGCAATACAAGGTGGATAACCGTTATTGACAAAAATACAACAGATCCTGTTCAACTCTTGCTGTGTGTGTGTGTGTATATATATATATATATGTCATCATTTATCCATCACAACCAGATAGTGCATAGGGCAGCAACTTTTTGTTGCTGTTTCTGTAACAAAATGTTTTTTACAGGGCAGGGTTGTTAGACCTGCACCCAACCCCCAAATTTGTAGTGTGAATTGAATTGAACACTGTTGGCTACTGGCATTAGTTTGTATTGTGTATATAACCTGCTAGAATCTGCCATTCCTCTACCATGTGCCTAAAGCTTAGAGGTAGAATCTCCAACATGTCAATTTGGTCAGGTTTCAGTCTCAGCTGGAAGCAATGGGATGTCTAGCTATACTAATGAGCTATGATACAGCGAAACAGAACTGTCTGCAGATGACTATATATGTATATTCTTTGTTTAAATTCTTGGTCCTTATGTTTACAGCACCTGGTATTCCCAAATGGTCACCCATTTAAGTACTGACCAGGCTCGATGTTGCTTAAGTTTGGTGATCGGACAGGAACCGGTGTATTCAACATGATATAGCCGTCGACATACATACATACATATATATATATATATATATATATATATATATATATATATATATATATATATATATAATTGCCAATTGTGTGCGTTGTGGTGCATTGGATATCGGTTCGGAATGAGAAATCGGGGAGCCGAGTTCGAATTCCAATTGAATTCATTGCATTCACTTACGCGCAAATACCCTTGGGAAAGGTATTAATCCGTCTCTTCCTTCCAGTTATGGGTTAAATAATAGGACAGATTGGGTTCTATAGCCTTGGTCGGCAACCAGTCTACCGCAGAGAGCAATGGCAACCTACTGCGGGAAAATCTTCTGCCCAGTCAGTCGTGTCTTTTTCAAGACATGATCGCCCAAGCGTGTATCACGTATTGCACTTAACTGACTGACCCTTCTACAACAGTACCCATGCTAGATAAGGCAATCTCCTTAGCCTAAGAACAACAAAAAAACATAAACGAATTAAAAGTCATTAAACACATATGCACACAAATGATATCATCTTCCAAATCCATATTCTATAAAGAATTACATAAGATTAAACAAACATTTCTTAACAATGGATTCCCTAACTCCGTCTTTGATCAACAAATTAAAATGTATCTCAATAAATTTAATAATACCTCTAACAAAATTGATGATATTAATAATAATATTAATAATAATATTAGTGTACGTAAAAATAAACATAGCACTATTAACTTATAGTACTGCAACCAAATGCATAATAATTACAAACATGATGAAACAACACTCAAAAACATAATAGATAAAAATGTTAAACCCACTAATAATAATAAACAAATTAAGCTTAACATGTTTTTTTTTTGTTTTTTTTTAATTGTATCACTCCGAGCAAGTCGGTAGCGCCACTGATGTGCAGGGGGCTATGTAATAGTGAAAAGATTGGAAAAGAGAAAGCCGGAAACCACATCCTAAACAGGGAACAAGGGATGAGCCTCTACACCTGTTCAATAGACGTGGGTGGAGTGTGAACCGGGCGATAGATAGATCTATCTACTCCAATTGAAAAAAACAAACAAACTGAGAAGATTGGAAAAGAGAAAGCCAGAAACCACATCCTAAACAGGGAACAAGGGATGAATGAGCCTCTTAACCTGTTCAATAGACGTGGGTGGAGTGTGAACCGGGCGATAGATAGATCTATCTACTCCAATTGAAAAAAACAAACAAACTGAGAAGATTGGAAAAGAGAAAGCCGGAAACCACATCCTAAACAGGGAACAAGGTATGAGCCTCTTAACCTGTTCAATAGATATATTATAAAAACTTTAAAACAATTTACTTCACAGTCTCTAATAACCCTACAACCACAAAACTCAATCCTCTACATAAAATCAATGTAGTGTATCAATTTAAATGCCCATTTAGAGATTGTATGTGATACCAATAATAAGCCCGCTACATATACTGGCTTTACTACAACCACACTCTCTCGTAGACTTACCTGTCACCTTTCTGATCATAGTTTTACTAAACAACATTTCTTAGAAAAACAAAGCTATGTACATAATATTAGAGAGATATTAGTCATTAACACAATTATAATTATACATACACACAGTAAAAAGAACATTCAGTTATTGACCACTGTTTCAAGTCGACGATGATAGCCAATGGCACAGTGAACTTCTAATCTTATGAAAAAACCTTTCTGAGTCATGTGATCATTTAACACACACACACATGTATATATGTATAAATGATCCTTAGACAAGACTGTTTCGCTGTATCACACACACACACACACACACACACACACACACACACATATATATATATATTGTCCATTGAAAATTAGCAAAATCTTACTTTTTTGCGTTGTTAGACTCAAGCCCTTATTTGAGTAGAGCTTCAAAAGTTTAAAATATAAAATAAATTTTTTTAGCATTTACTAAGGGAGTAATTCCAGTTGAATCCATTGTATTCACTTACGCGCAAATACCCTTGGGAAAGGTATTAATCCGTCTCTTCCTTCCAGTTATGGGTTAAATAGCAGGACAGATTGGGTTCTATAGCCTTGGTCGGCAACCAGTCTACCGCAGAAAGCAATGGCAACCTACTGCGGGATAATCTTCTGCCCAGTCAGTCATGTCTCTTTCGAGACATGATCACCCAAGCGTGTATCGCGTATGGCACTTAACTGACTGAAGGGAATAATCTGAACTAGCAGAGCCCGTGGAATGTCCACGGAAGGATGATTATGATTTCCTGGAAAAATTTTACTTTGTCATACTACAAATGATAATAACGTCTTCAAACATAAAGGTATTGGATGATAAAATAACGATAACACAGAGTGTAATTTTATTCAAATATCTAAAAATGTAATGTCCATAGAAGCTACTTTACTGTAATTTTATATTATATTAAGCGGCGTATGCACGGACCATAACCAAAATACTGTACACTATTTTGTGAGAGATTTTGAAAGAGAAAATGTTTTCTTCATTACTGAAAAATCATGGCTCCTGTGTCCATTGTAAACAGAAAAGACCAACTGAGTAATGGCCAAGGGTGTGGAGGTCAGAAATTTTGTTATTAGGATGTGGTATGCGACAACAAACCTACCTATTTTTACTATACTGTACAGTACACACATATACAAACACACACGCAGAATTACTGCTACAACCACCAGCTTAAGCTTCTACTGCTACAGTAATGCTATAGGCTCTTTCCTCCTACTCTCTCATGCTTTACTACCCTTCCATTTGGCAAAGGTGAGAGAAAGGCTGAGGAGAATAGCGTTTATAGATTATAAAAAGATAGTGGGGAAGGAAAAGCTTGTGTAGAGAGTAAGTGTGTTATCTTTCTTCAGTGGTGTTACAGACAGGGGAAGTACGTAACTAACTAAGGAAGGAACAAGCAGAATTATTATATGATACTGGGAAATTAGGCTATCTGGTGAAAAGTTTAAGACCATAATTAAATGAAACTTTAATTGCTAGACATGTCTGGAAATTTATCCTTTCTGCTCAAACAATGGTGCAATCAACCATCTCCCACTCGTATCTCCTGCTTTACATTTGGTAAAAACATAGCAGTAGCTAAATAGTTGAGAGAATTTTTAAAATAATTTCTTAATTTACCACTTTATGATGAGTATCCTTCCTTTGCTCTTAATTAACCCCACTGGTCCTGGGTACGACGATAAACTGCATCCGGTAGCAATGCCTCTGATCGGTAGGTTGTGAGTATCATGGAGCCACCTCTTAATTGCTGTTGTTACCAGGTCCACCCTGACCCAGAGTGGTAGCACCTGTTAGCATCCCAGCTATGGGCAAATAGTTAAACCCCAAACTGGGGTCAAAACACTATGAAAGAATAAAAATAGACCTTTATAGAAATATATATGTGAAAATAAACTTTTATAGAAAAATATACATATTTTGAAGGAAAAAATGACCAGCATTAAATTTTGAATACAAAACTAGAAGATATCTTCAGTTTTTTTAAAATACGAAAAGTAAAAATGGAATTTTTTTGTCAAATTCTGATTAAATCAACCTTCTCACTATAACTGACCATTTAAAAAAATGCCTTAAAACCCCACCCTTTTGGCATTAAATAACCCACATTAAACAAAACTTAAACTTATCTTAACAACCCCCCCCACACACACACACACCTGTTTTATGTATTTGTATATATTATTTGTTCATAAACACTTTTTAATATGTTAAATGGTCAGTTTTAAAAGCCAGGTAAAATTTTATAACACCTATAAATTATTTAAGAAGGAAACAAATTCGAAATATCAATTTAAATTAAATTTTATTTCAAATGTTCTAAATGGTTTGTACAAATTTAGAAGTTAATAAACTATGTTGATACTCTCTCTCTCTCTCTCTCTCTCTCTCTCTATATATATATATATATATATATATATAATCTATCTATCTAAATCTATACTTATTTATAAATGAAATTTTGTCTGTGTGTGTGTTGTGACACGATAACTAGGCATATATGTATTTTATTATAATAGATTAGAATAGAAAATAGTTTAAAAACATATTTAACAAAAGTGAAAAAGAAGAGGAAAAAATAAATAAATAAACGCTTTTTCTTTTATGAGGAAAATTGTGGAAGAGACAAGAAGAGTATCCGATTACTGTTTTAAATCCTACCGCTCTTCCGCTAAATATTTGACTCAGTGATTTAATGTGATAAAGTGATAAGTTCAGCAGGTAGGTTTTCGAATGACCCGGTCAAAGGCTGTCCTTTACTGTATCTTGACCACACATTAAGAATTTTCTGGCGGAAGCTTTATTAAGATAATAAAAAAGATAACTGAAATTTCAGACTTACAGTCGCCAATGTTTATCACCGGTGGTTTAAAGCATTTCCGGATTTCCGGATTCATTTTAAACAAATAGAAGTTAGTGAGTTTTCAAAGAGAGTTCCGCCGGGTGCGAGCTTGAAGTAAGAATCTCCGTTCGTCTTGTTTCGGTCAGTTCGGATTTGTTGATCTCCATTAATTAGAGTTAGAGCTGTGTGTCACATCCGCATGCCCCAACCAAAAAGGCTAACTCTAAACGAATAAAGCATCCTTTCAACGCATCCAAGTTGTGGAAGTTCGTTCCTTATAGTTTAATCTTGTACCCCCAGCTTGAGGCTCCGACATTTTCAACAAACTCCCGGCAAACATCACAGCGTGGAGAACAGCCACCGGAGAGATTGTATGGACGGTCAGTTGGGGTGTTACAGTGTCAAATCGGCTAAACCGATTTTCTTGAAAATTTACACAGTTGTACTATAAGTGTCTGCAAGTGTTCTTAGCTTGGTTTTGTGTTGAGGTACCCCTGATAAATATCGAAAATTGATAATTGAAAAAATCGGGTTATAGAAAGAGTGGTCCGATTTTAATCAAATTTGATATACTCATAGACAAAGACATAAGAAACGATATTTAGAAGTTTCAAGATTGCAGTTCTTACAATAGTGCAGAAAATTGATAATAAATATTAAAAGGTAAGATGTTTGTGTGTGTGTCTGTTTATCTGTCTGTATGTCTGTATTTTTTTCACCCCTTTTATTTTAGTTTTTTCTTTGGGTTTGGCTCTAAGTAGGTATAATTGTAGTTCTTAGTCTCAGCCATGATCCATTTACTCAGAGGACTTATTTAGCCTTCAAAATTCAGTTTACGACGAAATAAACTTATTTGATATCAATACCAGGAAATTAAAATTAAAATTTGACTTAAATCCATTCATTTTTCTTTCAGTCTACGGTTTCGCTTTAACTGGAAACAACTATTGCTTTTTAGCAAGAGTCTGAGCTCCAGGACCATGGATTAGTTTTAAAGCTTTCATTACACCCGAACTGATAGTGTGTGTGTGTGTGTGTGTGTGTGTGTGTGTGTGAATATTTTTCAGTGAAATGTCGAAATTCACTTTATCCCTGTTCAAGTTTATATTATATTATTAACTTATATAGCACAGTTTTAAATTAATGTTTTGAATGTTGTTAATATTTTCTTCTTTCCTTATTCATTTGGATGTGTGTGTGTGTGTGTGCGTGTGTGAGTGTGCGTGTGTGTGTGTGTGCGCGTGTGTGTGTGTGTGTGTGTGTGCTTGCGTGTGCGTGTGTGTGTGAGTGTGCGTGTGCGTGTGTGTGTGTGTGTGTGTGTTAAGCTTTCAGATAACAAGCAGACCGGTTATGACGCAATTGTCTCATAGCATTTAAACACATTACGTTTGTAGTTTAGCCAATGCACTTCATCAACTGACAGACTTTATGAAGGCAAAAACGAAATGAATTTATTTTAAATAAAGTATCGAAGTACAAAAACAAAACTTTGTTGGATACAAAAAATTATAAAACGGTCAGAAATATTCATCGACTAAAATATCTTTGATATTTAAGTACGTCATTTTGCATTTTTTGAATTTTTTTATTGTGTATATTCTTTGCACTGTTATTGCATAAAACGTTGCAATCATAGATTTAACCTTTATTTTTCCGATTTATTTATATGTTTGTTGTATATGTTGGATTGGAAAATTAGGATGATACAACTACGACGTCGGCTAAAACTAAATACAGTTTTCATCTTGTTTCATTCTTTTAGTCATTTTGTTCATCTTGACAATGAAGTGGTCGCCATATTGGAACATGCTTTTAATAAAATTCCTTGAGAATTGGCATTGACAACCTAACATATGTGATGAGGTCAAGGGATCTGGTGAGTATTTTCACAAATTATGACACAATAAACGTCACTATTCTCTAGCTTCAAATATGGACTAAGTAAAATAATGGATAATAGTGGCCATGATTTTGATATATTTTGATCATGACAATGATTACATTCTGTACTGGACGACTGATTTCTCATGAAGTCAAACCAGAAGCATGAGTCATGAAGTCAAATCAATCACATTGTTCTTTAATGAGAACACAAAAAGAGTAAATATTTCGACCAAAACAAAAAGTAACGACGAAAGTTCAAGCTCAAGATTATTCATTCGATCTTCGTAAAAAAATAAATAAAGGGAACTGCGGCCAAAAAAAAAAACAGTTTTTATTTTGTTACATACTTTTAGCCATTTTGTTCATCTCGACAATGAAGTGACCGCCATACTGGAACATGATATTGATAAAATTCCTAGGGAATTGTCAATGGCAAACCTAACATACATGAGGTGATGAGGTCAAGGTGATGCTAGAGACCTGGTGAGTATTTTCACAAATTGCAACACAAATCAGTCAGTCAGTTAAGTGCTATACATGATACATGCTTTGGGCGATCATGTCTTGAAAGAGACATGACTGACTGGGTAGAAGATGATTCCGCAGTAGGTTGCCATTGCTTTCTGCAGTAGATTGGTTGCCAGCCAAGGCTATAGAACCCAATCTGTCCTATTATTTAACTCATAACTGGAGGTAAGAGACGAATTAAATACCTTTCCCAGGAGTATTTGTGCGTAAGTGAATGCAAGGAATTCAACTTGAATTTGAACTCAGCTCCCACCGATTTCATGTTCCGAGTCAATATCCACGGCACCACAATGCACATATCATCAGGTTGAAAGAATAAAAGTTTTTTGTTTGTAAAATAATTTAAATTTTATTAACTGAACACAAGATCAAATTTGTGAGAAGAAAATGTTCAAATAGAAAATGTATGTAGTTAATTTGTAAGAGTTAAATGTTTGAAAAAAAAAATGTATGTAGTTTAATGTTCAAAATAAATAGTAGTTTAAGTGTGAGTTTTGTTTAACGGCATATCAACCTCTATGGGTTATTTAATGCCAAAAAAGTGGGGTTTTAAGGTTTGTTTTTTTTTTAATGATTGGTTAGAGTGAAGAGGTTGATTTAGTCAGATTTTAATGAAAATTTCTTGTTTTATTCTTTTTTGTTTTAGAAAACTGAAAATGTTTCCTAGTTTTGTATTCAAAAATGTTTGGCTGAGAATAATTTTCCTTCAAATATGTGTTATGGTAATAATTTTTTCTTCAAAAATGTATTGTTGACAATATTTTTCCTTCAAAAATGCATATTTTTCTATGAAAGACTATTTTTATGTATATATTTCTATAAAAGTATTGTTATACTTCCATGGTGTTTTGACCCTAGTTTGGAGGTTGACTATTTGCCCATGGATGCGATCCTGAACGGGTGCTACCACTCCGGGTTGGAGTGGACCTGGGAATAACAGCAATTAAGAGGTGGTCCCATGCTCCTCATATGCATACACACACACACACATGGCGCTAATAATGATAATATATGCGCTAAAAAGGCTGCTTTCTTCCCCCGAACACCCATAGCCCAGATGTAGAATCGCCAACTGACGCCAATTCCGTTGGGTTTCAATCCTGGGTTAAAAAGCAATCGGAGTCTAACCGTACTGATGAGCTGTGATAGAGCAAAATAGATCTGTCTGTGGATGACAAAATATATATATATATATATATATATATATATATATATATGTGACCATAAAAATATATATAGAAGTATACTGGTTCATCTAATGCCTTTACTCAGTGGCGTCTGTAAAGACGATGAATGCTATGTAATTTCGATCGTCAGACCCTGTGCCAGAGGATTGCGTTTAGCATGAAAAAGACTGGCAGCTCTGACTATTGACTTAAATGTCCATATATATATATATATGTATATATATGTAATTTGAATTTTGAATGTTTGTATATGTTGGATTGGGAAACTAAATAGAACCACTACGTCAGCTAAAACTGAAAAAAAATCATCTTGTTTCATTCTTTTTGTCATCTTGTTCATCTCTACAATTATTTGTCTGCCATATTGTAACATGCTGTTGATAAATTCCATGGCAGTTGCTAACATTAACCTAATACATATGATGAGGTCAAGCTGATGATAGACATTTGGTATTTTCACATATTACGACAAATACACATCACTATTTTGGGGTTTTGCCTTAGCTTCAAATATATGAAATCTTAAGAAAATTAAATTAAACAATTTGTCAACGGCTTGTATCTATGTTTTCATTGCATTGAATAACAATATAGGTCTATATATAGAGGTATACAGGTACATCTAAAGCATTTACTCAGTGGCGTCTGTACAGAGAACGAATGCCATGTAATTTTGAACGTATATGGTAAAACGTTTCTCCCCGATATGAGCAATGCCACCTGGTACGAGTCTTTCCTCCGGTAGCAGCATTGAAACGTTTTGATAAAACAACAAAGAACAAGATCACTGTTTCACGTTGACGATGATTTTAGGAAACTGAGTGAACTTTCTGATGATATAGTGTGAATATGTTATGAATCACGTGGTTCTTGTAACATAAAGAAGGGGAAACGCACATCCCACACTAGACATTACACACTATAGAAATGTGACCGAAATTAAATCGGATTACACACACACACACACACACACACACACACATATATAAATATGAATTGATTAAGAAATTGTTAATATATACAAATGGATGTAAAAGTAGTGTATCCCCCCTGCAAAAAGAAGACTTGCTCGATAACTCCATCTCCCTTGGCCGACAAGAAATAGAAATTATCGCAAATAAATTAAATATCATTAAACACTCCCAAAATTTCATACAATATTGCAATGAAGATACATTGATAAAAAATATTTCTTTGACACAGAATTCTATCCTTCTGCAAAGGGATATAAGATATAAACAAAATCTACCCTTATACAACAGGACACATGGTAGATGAGTGCACTTCCTTTGACCAGGAGCAAATCAATATAAACATGAACAAAAGAGAAATCATTAAACAATGCCACCTGGTACGAGTCTTTACTGTGGTAGCAGCATTGAAATGTTTTGACAAAACAACAAAGAACATGTTCACTGTTTCACGTTGACGATGATTTTAGGAAACTAAGTGAACTTTCTGATCATATCACCGTTGTAGTGGTTATGAGTCACGTGATTCTTGTAACATAAAGAAAGGAAAATGTTCATAGCCCACCAGACATTACACACTAGAGAAATGTGGCAGAAATTAAATAGGCTTTCACACACACACACACACACACACACACACACACACACACACACACACACACACACACACACAAATCAAAATAAAGTTAAACAAAAGAAAAATCATTAAACACTCCTGAAAATTATTACTATTAGATAATGAAAACATAGATACCGATAGAAGGAAGAGTTGATGCTACCATGGGAAGATTCAGCGAATTCATTTGTTTATAGATTTGACACATAAACTATGTAAAATAATCGATAATTGACAGATAATAGTGGACAATGATTTAGAAATCTTTTCATCAGGGCAATAATTATATTCTGTACTGAACGAATGATTTCTCATGAATTCAAACCAGAAGCATCAATCGCTCGGTCCACACTCCATCCACGTCTATTGAACAGGTGTAGAGGCTCGTCCCTTGTTCCCTGTTTAGGATGTGGTTTCCGGCTTTCCCTTTTCCAATCTTTTCACTCCTATGTAGCCCCCTGCACATCAGTGGCATTACTGCCTTGCTCGGGGAGATATGATTAAAAAAAATAGTATAAAATATAATTATAATGTATGTGATTATGTGTGGGTTAAAATTATCAACATTTGGTATAAAACATATATAAATGCAAATGTGGACATTGATGTCAACATCCAAATGCGACATTCAATTTCATGCCAAACTTGATCGTCAGACCATGAGCCTGAAGATTGCGTTTAGCATGAAAAAGGCTGGCAGCTCTGACTATTGACCTGAATGTCCATATATATATATAAATATAATTTGATTTTTTGAATGTTTGTATATGTTGGATTGGGAAACTAAATCGTACCACTACGTCAGCTAAAACTGAAAAAAAATCATCTTGTTTCATTCTTTTTGTCATCTTGTTCATCTCTACAATTAATTGGCTGCCATATTGTAACATGCTGTTGATAAATTACTTGGCAGTTGCTAATATTAACCTAATACATATGACGAGGTGGAGTTGATGATAGAGATTTGGTATTTTCACAAATTACAACAAATACACGTCACTATTTTGGGGTTTTTGTTTAGCTTCAAATATATGAAATCTTAAGAAAATGAAATTAAACAATTTGTCAACGGCTTGTATCTACGACTTCATTGCATTGAATATCAATATAAGTCAATATATACAGGTATACTGGTACTTCTAATGCCTTTAATCAGTGGCGTCTGTACAGAGAACAAATGCTTTGTATATTTGAACATATACAGTTAAACGTTTCTCTCCCATATAAGCAATGCCGCTTGGTAGAAGTCTTCACTACAGTAGCAGCATTGAAATGTTTTGATAAAACATCAAAGAACAAGATCACTGTTTCACGTTGACGTTGATTGTAGGAAACGAAGTGAACTTTCTGATCATATCGCAAGGGTGTTATGAGTAACGTGATTCTTGTAACATAAAGAAGGGGAAACGATCATACCCAACCAGACGTTACACAGTATAGAAATGTAACCGAAATTATATAGGCTTACACACACACACACACACACACACACACACACACACACATATATGAATTAATTAAAATATTGTTAATATATAAAAAATAGATGTAAAAGAAGTATATGCCCCTGCAAAAAGAAGACATGGTCGATAACTCCATCTCCCTTGGCCGAGAAGAAATAGAAATTATCGTATATGAAATAAATATCATTAAACACTCCCAAAATTCCCTACCATATTGGAATGAAGATACATTGATAAAAAAGGTTTCTTTGACACAGAATTCTATCCTTCTGCAATGGGATATAAGATATAAACAAAATCTACCCTTATACGACAGGACACATGTTAGATGAGTGCACTTCCTTTGACCAGGAGCAAATCAATATAAACATGAACAAAAGAGAAATCATTAAACAATGCCACCTGGTACGAGTCTTTACTGTGGTAGCAGCATTGAAATGTTTTGACAAAACAACAAAGAACATGTTCACTGTTTCACGTTGACGATGATTTTAGGAAACTAAGTGAACTTTCTGATCATATCACCGTTGTAGTGGTTATGAGTCACGTGATTCTTGTAACATAAGGAAAGGAAAATGTTCATAGCCCACCAGACATTACACACTAGAGAAATGTGACAGAAACTAAATAGGCTTACACACACACACACACACACACACACATATGTAAAATAAAATAAAGAATGATGTTCAAATCAGTTGTTTGGACATTTTTACATGAAATCCCAAAGTGAAATTTCACTGATCATCAGCAAGTTTATTTCAAACTAAGATATATTACCGGCAGAAGTTAAAAAAAAATATACATCACAGAAAAAACGAAGGGGTGGGATTAAAAGAAAGTAGACAGAAAGCAATGTCTATTTTTAGATTTTTAGGAAACCTTACTTTTCAACTGAGTTGTAAGTTAAAATTTAGTCTTGTCTGGCTGTTAAAAAAGGAAGTGGAAAGATAAAGAAAGAAGTGGGAAGGGGTGGTTGACAGGGAAGTAAGCTAAGAAAAAAAGAAAGGAAAGAAAAGGAAAAGGAAAAAAAAATTAATCTCCATAGAAACGTTAACAGACATGTTGACAACCACTGTGATTCATTTGTCAACATGTCTGTTAACGTTTCTATGGAGATGAATTTTTTCTTTTTTCCTTTTTTATATAAAAATTAACTAACCAAATTGTTAATATATACTAACTCTCCTGAAAATCACTAGAATAGGTCAATGAAGATACATTGATAAAAAAGAAGGGTTTTTTTACATGAAAATGGGAAGCTTTGATGGTGCATTTACCTGTGAATTCGTATGATCATAGATTTGCCACATACAGAAATTAAATAATTGATTCTTTTCAGATAATAGTGTACACGATTTGGAAATATTTTCATCATGACAATGATTATATTCTGTACTGGACGAATGATTTCTCATGAAATCAAACCAAAAACATGAGTCATGAAGTCAAATACCTCTTAATGCTCGTCAATGATAATTTAAAATCATGGTGTAAACATTTGGGCCGAAATAGAATGCAGTGAGGAAAATTAGAAGAAAAGATTAACCATTCGATCTTCATAAAATATTTGAACCTAATTTTGATGACACTGATAAAGGTCTTCTCTAATAGAATATTGTCGAAACGTTTTGACAAGATAAAGAGCACTGTTTCACGTCGACAATGATTGTCAATAACAAAATGAACTTCTGATATTATCAAAGTTTGTGCTTCTGAGTCGCGTGATCGTGTAACACAAATATATAATTAACAAACGTAATTGCCAATTTATACCACATGATAGAAAATAATTCTATGTTACTACAAAACCCATAATAGGCAAGTCATCATCTTGAGCCGAGAACAAATAAAAAACACACTATTTGATTGTTAATCAAACTTTATGTATGTATATATATGTGTGTGTGTATGTGTGCATATATATATATATATATATATATATATATATATATATATAACCATAAAAAATAATTACCCATATGTACAAATAGATATAACTGAAATCTACCCTTATACAACAAAACACATGTTAGATGAGTCCAGTTCCTTTGGTTAAGAACGAAAGTCTACACAAAGAAAACAAAAATCATTAAATACTCCCAAAAATCATTAGTATTTGACAATAAAAACATTTATAAAGACAAGGATATTTGACACTACCATGAGAAGCTTTGATAATGCCCAATCCTGTGAATTCATATGTTCATAGATTTGCCAGATGAACTATGTAAAATAATTGATAATTGACAGATAATATTGGACATGATTTAGAAATTTTTACATCATGACAAAGATTATATTTGGCACTGACTGAATGATTGCTCATGAATTAGACCAGAAGGATTCGTCATAGGATAAAATATAGCTTTAATATATATATATATATATATATATATATATATATACACAACAATTGTGTGTCTTTGCTCTACTTTTGTATATTTTCTTTTGTACTTTGTATCGAGCACTTTTTCTTGTGTTTAGTTCCATTTGGGTTTTTTTCTTTACTGCGGAGTGTTGAATGTTTTGTTCTTGTTCCGCGGGTTTCTTTTTTTTTCTCCCGATTTATCCGACATCTTAGTGCACCGGATTGTAACGGATTTAGGTCCTGTTTGTTAATGGTTTTTTTTGGAGGTTTATTTTAGTATAAATTTACGGCCTACATACTTACAGAGTCTATTTAGTTATTATTTATATATATATATATATATGTGTGAGGAATAAGATGCCCAATATTAGGGAAAGAGCATATTTTAATATAAAATTGGACATGGAATTCGAAATCCAAGGGCGACAGTTTGTTTCATGCCAAACCTCATCGTCAGATCATGTGCCTGAGGATTGTGTTTAGCATGGAACTGACTGGCAGCTCTGGGTATCTCCATAAATATATATATATATATGTTTGTTTCCATTTAAAACATACGCACCGTAATGGGGGCGCTAGAGGGTGTCGTCAGCGATGTTATCACTAGGGAGTTTCGGGTCTTTCAACATCATACCCCCCTCACCGCGCCAACCCGACCAGAGATGATCAGTTTCTGGCCCACCCTCGATAAGCGCTTTCAGACACTGGAAAATTACGTTTAGGCCCGGTACGAAACCTAGCAAATGCTTCTGATTTGCGCCAGTCAGAGCCACTTTCCATTTAGAGGCGAACCGTACATGAGCTCATCTGAAACATTAATTTAAACACAGAATTTCGGGGAATTTTAGCTGACAATTTGTTTTGGAATCCAGGCACTCTCTCTTTTGATCCATAACCAATTAGCTGTTCTTTCCGCTGTTTCGGTTATGGACTTGAGTGTTTTCCTTTTTTTTACTCCCACTATCCCAATATCTGTTAAGGCTTTGCATAAGGACCTTGCTGCAAATCCTCCAGTCCCCACTTCTATAGGAGTGCAGCTAGCCCTCCAGCCTTTAACCCTGCAACTCTCCAGCAGTTCGTTGTATTTTAACTTCTTCCTTTCATGAGCTTCCTCTGCGTTTTCTTCCCAGGGGACCGTCAGTTCTCACAAGACTATCTTCAAATTATGTGAGAAGAAAACTATATCTGGGCAAAGTTTTGTGATGGCACTTTGCTCTGGGAATTTCAATCTTGAGCCTATATCGGCCCTTAGTTCCCAGTCTGTTGCAGGAGATAGCAGGTTTGGATTTACCTTTCTATTTCGTGGGATTTTCGCGCCCGCTTTAATAAATTTTATCTACCTTGTGTCTGGGTTGTAAACATTCTCTTTGATAGCCTTGTGAAGTATTTTCACGATCTCTTTCAGAATTTCGTCATGGCGCCACCTGTAACGCCCATGAGCTAGTGCAGATTTACAGCTACTCAGGATATGTTTTAAGGTACCTTTGCACCCACAAAGATGACAATTTGGTGACTGGGTTTTATACCATAATTGTAAGTTTGTGAGGCTTGGCTTGTCGTATACTGCCCGAATCAGAAATTTTAATCTGGAGTCACCGTGCTATATTTTGGACCATTTGATTTGGCATTTCAACATAGAGCTCCATTTGGTCCATGCCCCTTGCTGTCTCATCCCAACATGGATTGCTATTTGTTTCTCTTCTTCGCCGTTTCTGATTTCTTCCTGCAAAAGATGACTTTTCTTTTTTTACTTGGAGTTTGTCATATTTTCCTGAGGGAAAAAACCCGAGGCCCACGCGTCCAGTAGCTACGGTCCCTAGTATTGCCTTTTCTCGGATTCTTTCTTTTGTTGTATTCAGTTCTTTCAAGGTGTTCCATTTATTACATGTATATACTGATATGGAGGAAGTGAAATCATAGATAGTTACAGGCCAGAGTATTTTTGGAAGAATGACGTGTTGATAAATCCAAGCTTTATATCTGCCAGGTAAGCCAGACTTATCAACCCTGATTAACCACCCTTCTAGATTCTCCTTTGTTAATATTATGGATCTTGAATCTTTTAGGGTTTCATCGAACAGCTTCCCCAAGCTCGTTACTGGCTTTTGAAGTATTGTAGGTATGTCATCTCCAAAGAGCTTAAATCTTTCATTTTTCGAAAGTTTACCTTTCTTCATTACTAGGGAACGTGATTTGGAAGCGTTGAAACTCATTCTCGCCCAGTTGATGAGTTTTTCGATGCCCTTCAGCAACCACCTTGCCCCAATGGCGGACATGCTGGTTATGGTCATCTCATCCATATACGCGCGCGAATCAGTGGTTGCCTTACACCTGATCTGGAGACTGGTCTTTGACATTCAGCCACTTTTATCAGCATATTCATTGATTATTCGAAGAGAGTCACTGAAATGGTGCAGCCTGTTATTATCCCTCTTTCAAGATTGTGCCATGCTGAAGTTGAGGTCTTTGTTACTGAAAGAGCATATTTTAATATAAAATTGGACATGGAATTCCAAATCCAAGGGCGACAGTTTGTTTCATGCCAAACCTCATCGTCAGATCAAGTGTCTGAGGATTGTGTTTAGCATGGAACTGACTGGCAGCTCTGGGTATCTCCATAAATATATATATATAATTTGATTTTTTGAATGTTTGTATATGTTGGATCTGGACACTAAATATAACCACTATGTCAGCTAAAACTGAAAAAAAATCATCTTGTTTCATTCTTTTTGTCATCTTGTTCATCTCAACAATTAATTGGCCACCATATTGTGACATGCCTTTGATAAATTCCTTGGCAGTTGCTAATGTCAACTTAACATAACGTGGTCAATGAGATGATAAAAATTTGATGAGTACTTTCACAAATTACGACACAAAAGAAGTCACTATTTTTTGGTTGTGTTTTAGCTCCAAATACATAAAAACTACAGAAAATGAACCTCAATAATTTGTCAATGTTAGCAACTACGTTTTTATCGCATTAAATGTTGATGAATCACTATACATTTTGAACGAACATGGAAATCTTCTTTCTCTGATATGAACATTACCACTTGTTAAAAAAACCTTACTACGGTAGTGGCATTAAAACATTTTGATAAAACAACAATGAACAAGATCACCGTCTCACATTGACAATGATTTTAATAAACCAAGTGAACTTCTGATCTTATAAATTTGTTGAGGCCTCTGAGTCACGTGATACATGTAACACAAAAGGGAAAATGTTTATACCAAAGCAGACATTACACACTGTTAGCAATTTGACCAAAGTTAAATAGGCTTACACACACACACACGCACACGCACACACACACACTCACACACACACATGCACATACGTCAGATAGAACTGAAAAAAAAACATTTTTTGAATGTTTCTGTATGTTGGATTAGGAAACTGAATAGAATCATTACATTTGCTAAAACTAAAACAATTCATCTTGTTTCATTCTTTTCATCAACTTGTTCATCTCTACAATTAATTGGCCGCCATATTGTAACATGCTGTTGATAAATTCCTTGGCAGTTGTTAATGTCAACTTAGCATAACGAGGTCAACAACATGATAAAGATTTGATGAGTATTTTCACAAATTACAACAAAATACACGTTGCTATTTTGGGGATTTGCTTTAAATTCAAACATATGGAATCTAGAGAAAATGAAATTACACAATTTGTCAACGGTTTGTACTTACGTTTTTGTTGCATTAATATTAATACAGGTATATAGGTACATCTAATGCCATTTCTCAATGGTTAGGTATGAGTCACATGATTCATGTAACACAAAAAAGCAAAAATGTTTATACCAAACCAGACATTACGCACTGTTAGCAATGTGACCAAAGTTAAATATTGACTATTGACTTAAATGTCTATATATATATATATATATATATATATATATATATATATATATATAATTTGATTTTTTTTTGATGTTTGTATATGTTGGATCTGGACACTAAATATAACCACTATGTCAGCTAAAACTGAAAAAAAATCATCTTGTTTCATTCTTTTTGTCATCTTGTTCATCTCAACAATTAATTGGCCACCATATTGTGACATGCCTTTGATAAATTCCTTGGCAGTTGCTAATGTCAACTTAACGTAACGAGGTCAATGAGATGATAAAGATTTGATGAGTACTTTCACAAATTATGACACAAAAGAAGTCACTATTTTTTGGTTGTGTTTTAGCTTCAAATACATAAAAACTAGAGGAAATGAACTTTAACAATTTATGATCTTATAAATGAGGTTAGTTCTGAGTCACGTGTTACATGTAACACAAAAAGGAAAATGTTTATACCAAACCAGACATTACACAGTATTAGTGATGTGACTGATGTTAAAAATGCTCTCACACACACACATACGCACACATACACACACATACACACACACACACATACACACACATACACACATTATATATATATATTGTTAATATGTACAGCAAGATAATTCTATCTCATTATGCTGAGAAGAGATATAAATTACCGCAAACGACTTAAAAATAATTAAACACTCCTGAAAACCACTACAATATGTCAATGATGATACATTGATAAAAAAAGAGGGGTTCTTTGACACTAAAATGGGAAGCTTTGATGGTGCATAAATCTGCGAATTTGTATGTTTATAGGTTTGCCACATAAACGAATTAAATAATTGATTCTTTTCAGATGATAGTTGACATGATTTACAAAACTTTTCATCATGACAATGATTATATTCTGTACTGGACGAATGATTTCTCATGAAATCAAACCAGAATCATGAGTCATAAGATAAATTATAGTTTTAATATATGCAATTATGTGGACATTGAAGTCAACATCGACAGTCTGTTTCATGCCGAAACCAGTCATCAGACCCTGTTCCTGAAGATTGCATTTACCATGAAACTCACAGTCTGCTGTGTGTACTGACTTAGACAGTCACACACACACACACATATATATATATATATATATATATATATATATATATATATATACAATTTGATTTATTTATATATATATATAATTTTATTTTTTGATATATATTCCATTGCAAAACTAAATAAAACCACTATGCCAGATTTAACTAAGAAAAAATCATTTTGATTCATTCTTGCACTGATTTTATTAATTTCTAGAACTAATTGGCTGCCATATTGTAACATGCTGTTGATAAATTCCTTGGCAATATTGAATGTTAGCCTAACACATGCAATGAGGTCATGGTCATGATAGAGATTTGATGATTATTTTCACAAATTACAACACAAAACACGTCGTTATTTTTGGTTGTGATTTAGCTTCAAATACATAAAAACTACAGAAAATCAACTTCAACAATTTGTGAACAGTAAGTACCTACGTTTTTGTCACATTAAATGTTGATGTCCCTCTATAAACACAGGTATATAGGTACATCTAATGCCATTGCTCTGTGGTGTCTATACAGCAAATGAATACTATGTAATTTTGAATGGACATAGAAATGTTCTTTCTCTGATATGAACAATACCGCTTTCTAAAATCTTTTTGATTCAAATACATAAAAACTAGAGAAAATAAACTTCAACAATTTGTGAACAGTTAGTACCTAGGTTTTTGTCACATTAAATTTTGATGTACTTCTATAAATACAGATGTACAGGTACATCTAATGCCATTTCTCAATGGTTAAGTCTGAGTCAAGTGATTCATGTAACACAAAAAAGCGAAAATGGTTATACATATATATATATATAATTTGATTTTTTGAATGTTTGCATATGTTGGATTTGTAAACTAAATAGAACCACTACATCAGCTTAAACTGAAAAAAAATCATCTTGTTTCATTCTTTTTTGTCATTTTGTTCATCTCTACAATTAATTGGCTGCCATATTGTAACATGCTGTTGATAAATTTCACGACAGCTGCTAATGTCAACTTATGAAGAGTTCAACAAGATGATAGAGATTTTGAGAGTATTTTCACAAATTACGACACAAAAAACGTTATTTTTTGGGTTCTTTTTAGCTTCAAGTACATAAAAACTAGAGAAAATCAACTTCAGCAATTTGTGAATGGTTAGTACCTACGTTTTTGTCGTTTAATGTTGATGTACCTCTATAAATACAGTTGTACAGGTACATCTGTCATTTCTCAATTGTGTCTATACAGTGATGAATACTATGAAAATTTCAACGTATATGGAAATCTTCTTTCTCTGATATGAGCAATACCGCTTTCTAAAATATTTACTATGGTAGCGGCATTTAAAATTTTTCAAAAAACAAAAATTAACAAGATCACTGTTTCATGTTGACAATGATTATAACAAACCAAGTGAATTTCTGATCTTAGGAACGAGGCTATATCTGAGTCACGTGATTCATGTAACACAGAAAAGGGTAAATGTTCATACCCAACCAGACATTACACACTATTAGTGATGTGACCAAAGATAAATAGGCTTACGCACACACTCACACATATATATATATATAGTCATCCGCAGACAGATGTTTCGCTGTATCACAACTCATCAGTACGGTTAGACTCCGATTGCTTTTAACCCAGGATTGAAACCCGACTGAACTGGCGTCAGTCTGTGATTCTACCTCTGGGCTATAGGCGCTCGGTAGAATAAAGCAAATGTTTTAGGGTGTATATTATCATTATACACGCCCAATAGCCAGAGTGCTCTAATTCATTACAGAATGAGCGATGCGTACATGCCAGAGTAGCTACTGTTTTTCAAAGTCTGCCATTCTTCTAGAGTGCTCAATCAGGGTGTGAGAGCGCGTGTATATATATATATATATATATATATATATATATATATATATATATATATATATAAATTTAATTAACAAAATTGTTAATATATACAACTGGATGTAAAAGTAGTGTATCCCCCCTGCAAAAAGAAGACTTGCTCGATAACTCCATCTCCCTTGGCCGAGAAGAAATAGAAATTATCGCAAATAAATTAAATATCATTAAACACTCCCAAAATTTCCTACAATATGTCAATGAAGATACATTGATAAAATAGGTTTCTTTGACACAAAATTCTATCCTTCTGCAAAGGGATATAAGATATAAACAAAATCTACCCTTATACGACAGGACACATGTTAGATGAGTGCACTTCCTTTGACCAGGGACAAATCAAAATAAACATAAAAAAAGAAAAATCATTTAACACTCCTAAAAATCATTACTATTAGATAATGAAAACATAGATAACGACAGAAGAAAGAGTTGACGCAACCATGGGAAGTTTTGATAGTGCAGAAACCTGCAAATTCATTTGTTCATAGATTTGCCACATGAACTACATAAAATAATCCATAATTGACAGATAAGTATATATATCAAATTACTTAACAGAATTGTTAATATCTACAACTGGATGTAAAAGAAGTTTATCCCTCTACAAAAAGAAGACATGGTCGATAACTCCATCTCCCTTGGCCGAGAAGAAATAGAAATTATTGCAAATGAATTAAATATCATAAAACACTCCCAAAATTCCCTACCATATTGCAATGAATATACATTGGTAAAAAAGAAGGGTTCTTTGACACAAACATTGGAAGCTTTGATGGTGCATTTACCTGTGAATTAATGTGTTCATAGATTTGCCACATAAACTAAGTGAAATAATTGATACTTGTCAAATAATGTTGGACACAATTTCAAAATCTTTTCATTCTGACAATGATTATATTGATTATGACAATGATTATATAATGGTTGGAGAAATGATTTCTCATGAAATCGAACCAGAGCCATGAGTCATGAAGTCAAATCATTGTTACTGTTCTTTAATGAAAATTTAAAATCATGGCGTAAACATTTCGGCAAAAATCAAACATAATGACGAATCTTTGAGCATAAGATTAAACATTCGATTTGCGTAAAATGTAAATATCGGATCAAACTGATCGATATGAAATATTTGCAAATTGAGATTAAAACTGAATATGTTGTCATAGTAAACTTTTATTTAAAACTAAATTTGATTAGGCTGGTAAAAGGCTCCACCAACAGAGCAGCGTTGAAAGGTTTTTCTAAAACAAACAAGAAAAAGCCCGCTGTTTCACGTCAATGACAATTGTCAAAAACAACATGAAATTTTGATATTATCAAAATCAGTCTTCCTCAGTCACGTGATCGTAGATATATAATTAACAAACATAATTGCCAATTTAATACAATAAGAAAAAAATAATTACTCTCCTACAAAACCCATCGTACGTGTGGTCATCAGCTTTGGCCGAGAACAAATAAAAAACACACTATTTTGATTGAATTTAGATAAGCACACACACACACACACACATATATATATATATATATATATATATATATATATATATATATATATATATATATAATTGCCCATATATTCAAGAAGATATGAACAAAATCTACTCTTATACAATAGAACACATGTTAGATGTGTCCAGTTCCTTTAACCAAGGACAAAAATCATTAAATACTCCCGAAAATCATTACTATTTGACAATAAAAACATGTATAAAGACAGAAGGAAGTTTGACACTACCATGAGAAGCTTTGATAGTGCAGAATCCTGTGAATTCATATATTCATAGATTTTCCACATGAACTATGCAAAATAATTGATCATTGACAGATAATAGTGGTCAAGATTTGGAAATCTTTTCATCATGACAATGATTATATTCTGTACTGGACGAATGATTTCTCATGAAATCAAACCAGAAACATGAGTCATAAGATAAAATATAGTTTTAATATATGCAATTATGTGTGCATTAAAATGCCCAACATTAGGTATAAACGTATATAAAAATATAAGTGGACATTGAAATCAACATCGACAGTGTGTTTCATGCCAAAATCAATCGTCAAACCATGTCCCTGAGGATTGCGTTTCCCATGAAACTCACTGTCTGCTCTGTGTACTATATATAATTTGATCTTTTGATATGTTTGTATATGTTGCATTGCAAAACTGAATAAAATCACTGCCAGATTTAACTAAAAAATATCCTTTTGATTCACTGATTTTAATTAATCTCTAGAATTAATTGGCCGCCATATTGTAACATGCAGTTGTTAAATTCTGTGGCAGTTGCTAATGTCAACTTAACATAATGAGGTCAAGGTGATGATAGAGATTTTTTTTTTTTTTTTAATCATATCACCCCAAGCAAGTCGGTAACGCCACTGATGCGCAGGGGGCTACGTAAGGGTAAAAAGAATGGAAAAGAGAAAACCGGAAACCACATCCTAAACAGGAAACAAGGGATGAGCCTCTTCACCTGTTCAATAGATGTGGGTGGAGTGTGAACCGGGCGATAGTTTAGTCTATCTAAAATTTTGGTGAGTATTTTCATAAAATAACAACAAAATACACGTTGCTATTTTTGATTTTGCTTTAACTTCAAATATATGGAATCTAGAATAAAAGGAAATTAAACAACTTGTCAACAGTTCGTACTTACGTTTTTGTCGCTTTGAATATTGATATACATCCATATATACAGGTGTACAGGTACATCTAACGCCTTTACTCAATGGCGTCTGTACAGAGAAGGAATGCTCTGTAATTTTGAACATATATGGTAAAAGGTTTCTCTCCGATATAAGCAATGCAGTAGAAGTTTTTACAACAGTCGCATCATTAAAAGGTTTTGACAAAACAACAAAGAACAAGATCACTGTGACCAAAATTAAATAGGCTTACACACACACACACACACACACACACACACACACACACACACACATATATATATATTTTTTACACGTATCACCCCGAGCAAGGCGGTAACGCCACTGATGTGCAGGGGGCTACATAAGAGTGAAAAGATTGGAAAAGAGAAAGCCGGAAACCACATCCTAAACAGGGAACAAGGGATGAGCCTCTTCACCTGTTCAATAGACGTGGGTGGAGTGTGAACCGGGCGATAAAACTAATGAACAAAGTTGTTAACATATACAACTACGTATGAAAGAATTCTATCCTTCTGCAAAAGCACACATGCTCGATATTTCCATCTCCCTTGTCCAAGAAGAAATAGAAATTACCGCAAATGAATTAAATATCATTAAACACTCCCGAAATTCCCTCCCATATGTCAATGAAGTTACGTTGATAAAAAAGAAGGGTTTTTTGACACTACAATGGGAAGCTTTGATGGTGCATTTACCTGTGAATTGCTATCTTCATAGATTTGCCAAATAACGAATTAAATAATTAATACTTTTCAGATAATAGTGGTCAAGATTTGGAAATCTTTTCATCATGACAATGATTATATTCTGTACTGGACGAATGATTTCTCATGAAATCAAACCAGAAACATGAGTCATAAGATAAATTATAGTTTTAATGAATGCGATTATGTCTACGTTAAAAGGCACAGCATTAGCTATAAAGCGTATGTAAATATATTAAGTGGACATTGAAGTCAACATCGACAGTGTGTTTCATGCCAAAACCAATCGTCAAACCATGTGCCTTAAGATTGCATTTACCATGAAACTCACTGTCTGCTGTGTGTACTGACTTAGATATATATATATATATATATATATAGATATAAATAAAATTTGAGATATATATATATATATATAATTTGATTTCTTTATATATGTTCCATTGCGAACCTAAATAAAACTGCTGTCAGATATAACCAAAAAAAATATTCTTGCACTGATTTTATTAATCTCTAGAATTAATTGGCCGCCATATTGTGACATGCCTTTGATAAATTCCTTGGCAGTTGCTAATGTCAACTTAACATAACGAGGTCATTGTGATGAGAGAGATTTGATGAGTATTTTCACAAATTACAACACAAAACATGTCACAATTTTTTGTTGTGTTTTAGCTTCAAATACATAAAAACTTGTGAAAATCAACTTCAACAATTTGTGAACGGTTAGTACCTACATTTTTATCACATAAAATGTTGATGTACCTCGATAAATACAGATATACATGTACATCTAATGCCATTGCTCAGTGGTATCTATACAGTGAACGAATACGATTAGGTGGCGACATTGAAACTTTTTTATAAAACAACAATGAAGAAGATCACTGTTTCACGTTGACGATGATTATAATAAACCAAGTGAACTTCTGATCTTATAAACAAGGTTAGGTCTGAGTCACGTGATTCATGTAACACAAAAAAGGGAAAATGTTCATACCAAACGAGATATTACACACTATAAGTGATTTGACCGAAGTTAAATATGCTTACACACACACACACATACACATGCATACATACATATACACACACTTATATATATATATTAATTGGAGTAGACAGACTAAACTATCGCCCGGTTCACACTCCACCCACGTCTGCTGAACAGGTGTAGAAGCTCATCCCTTGTTCCCTGTTTAGAATGTGCTTTCCGGTTTTCTCTTTTCCAATCTTCTTACTCTTATGTAGCCCCCTGCACATCAGTAGCGTTACCGCCTTGCTTGGGGTGATATGATTAAAATATATATATATATATATATATATATATAACTGTTTCATGTTGACAATGATTGTAGGAAACTAAGAAAACTTTCTGATTATATTAGTTATTGTTATGAGTCACGTGGTTCTTGTAAAATGTTCATCCACCAGACATTACACACTACTGAAATTTGACTACACACTGAGATATATATATATATATATATATATATATATATATATATGTAAAATCTACAAAAGTGTTAATATATACAACTAGATAGAAAAGAATTCTATCCTTCTGCAAAAGAACATGTGCTAGATAATTCCATCCTGCTTAGCCGAGAACAAATGTGAAAATACTAACCAGATCTCTATCTTCATTACAGCAAATTGGCCGCCATATTGTAACATGGCAGTTGCTAATGTCAACTTATGATGAGGTCAACGGGATGATAGAGATTTTGAGAGTATTTTCACAAATTACGACACAAAAAACATCACCATTTTTTGGGTTCTTTCTTGCTTCAAATACATAAAAACTAGAGAAAATAAACTTCAACAATTTATGAACGGTTAGTACCTACGTTTCTGTCACATTAAATGTTGATGTACCTCGATAAATACAGATGTACAGGTACATCTAATGCCATTTCTCAATAGTGAATATACAGTGAACAAATACAATGTAAGTTTCAATGTCCATGAAAATCTTCTTTCTGTAATATGAGCAATACCGCTTTCTAAAATCTTTACTACAGTAGCGGCACTAAAACATTTTCATAAAACAAAAATGAACAAGATCACTGTTTCACATTGATGATGATTATAATAAACCAAGGGAACTTCTGATCTTATAAATTTGTTTAGGCCTTCTGGCTCACGTGATACATGTAACACAAAAGGGAAAATGTTTATATCAAACCAGACATTACACAATGTTAGCAATTTGACCGAAGTTAAATAGGCTTACACACGCACACGCGTCAGATAAAACTGAAAAAAAAAACATCTTGTTTCATTTTCATCAACTTGTTCATCTCTACAATTAATTGGCCGCCATTTTGTAACATGCAGTTGATAAATTACTTGTCAGTTGCTAATGTTAACCTAAAGCATATGATGAGGTCAAGTTGATGATAGACATTTGGTATTTTCACATATTACGAGAAATTCACATCACTATTTTGGGGTTTTGCTTTCGCTTCAAATATATGAAATCTTCAGAAAATGAAATTAAACAGTTACTTACGTTTTTGTTGAATTGAATATTGATATACATCTATATGTACAAGTATACAGGTACATCTAATGCCTTTACTCAGTAGTGTCTGTAGAGAGAACGAATGCCATGTAATTTTGAATGTATATGTTAAAACTTTTCTCTCCGATGTAAGCAATGCCACCTGGTAGAAAGCTTTACAACAGTAGCAGCATCGAAACGTTTCGAGAAAACAACAAAGAACAAGATCACTGTTTCATGTTGATGATGATTTTAAGAAACAGAAAGAACTTTCTGATCATATCTCCGATGGATATGAGTCACGTGATTCTTGTAACATAAAGAAGGGAAAATGCTCATACCCCACCAGACATTACACACTTTAGAAATGTGACCGAAATTAAATTAAAGAAGACATGCTAGATAACTCCATCTCCCTTGACCGAGAAAAAATAGAAATTATCGCAAATAAATTAAATATCATTAAACACTCCCAAAATTTCCTACAATATTGCAATGAAGATACATTGATCAGAAAGGTTTCTTTGACACAAAATTCTTTCCTTCTACAAAGGGATATAAGATATAAACAAAATCTACCCTTATACGACAGGACACATGTTAGATAAGTGCACTTCCTTTCACCAGGAACAAATCAAAATAAACATAAAAAAGAAAGATCATTTAACACAAGAAAGTGGAAAGATAAAGAAAGAAAGAAGTGGGAAGGGGTGGTTGACAGGGAAGTAAGCTAAGAAAAAAAAAAAGAAAGAAAAGAAAAAGGAAAAAAACAAATTCATCTCCATAGAAACGTTAACAGACATGTTGACAACCACTATGATTCATTTGTCAACATGTCTGTTAACGTTTCTATGGAGATGATTTTTTTTCCTATATATATGTATATGGTAAAACACACACACACACACATTTGGAGTAGATAGACTGAATTAATTGGAATAGATAGACTGAACTATCGCCCGGTTCACACTCCACCCATGTCTATTGAACAGGTGTAGAGGTTCATCCCTTATTGATAAAAAAAGTTGTCTTTGACACAAAATTGTTTCCTTCTGCAAAAGGATACAAGAAGCTATAAACAAAATCTACCCTTATACAACAGAACACGTGTTAGATTAGTGCACTTCCTTTGACCAGAAACAAATCAAAATAAACATAAACAAAAGAAAAATCATTAAACACTCCTGAAAATCATTACTATTAGATAGTGAAAACATAGATAACGACAGAAGAGAGTGTTAATGCTACTACGGGAAGGTTCAATAGTGCAGAAACCTGCGAATTTATTTGTTCATAGATTTGCCACATGAACTACGTAAGATAATCGATAATTGACAATATTATTAATAATAATAATAATATTATTATTGATAATAGTGGACACTAATAATAATAATAATATTATTGATAATAGTGGACACAATTTAGAAATCTTTTAATCAGGACAATGATTATATTCCGTACTGAACGAATGATTTCTCATGAATTCAAACCAGAAGCATCAATCGCTCGGTCCACACTCCATCCACGTCTATTGAACAGGTGTAGAGGCTCATCCCTTGTTCCCTGTTTAGGATGTGGTTTCCGGCTTTCCCTTTTCCAATCTTTTCACTCCTATGTAGCCCCCTGCACATCAGTGGCATTACTGCCTTGCTCGGGGAGATATGATTAAAAAAAATAGTATAAAATATAATTATAATGTATGTGATTATGTGTGGGTTAAAATTATCAACATTTGGTATAAAACATATATAAATGCAAATGTGGACATTGATGTCAACATCCAAATGCGACATTCAATTTCATGCCAAACTTGATCGTCAGACCATGAGCCTGAAGGATTGCGTTTAGCATGAAAAAGGCTGGCAGCTCTGACTATTGACCTGAATGTCCATATATATATATAAATATAATTTGATTTTTTGAATGTTTGTATATGTTGGATTGGGAAACTAAATCGTACCACTACGTCAGCTAAAACTGAAAAAAAATCATCTTGTTTCATTCTTTTTGTCATCTTGTTCATCTCTACAATTAATTGGCTGCCATATTGTAACATGCTGTTGATAAATTCCTTGGCAGTTGCTAATATTAACCTAATACATATGACGAGGTGAAGTTGATGATAGAGATTTGGTATTTTCACAAATTACAACAAATACACGTCACTATTTTGGGGTTTTGCTTTAGCATAAAAAATATGAAATTTTCAGAAAATGAAATTAAACAATTTCTTAACAGTTTGTATCTACGATTTCATTGCTTTGAATATCAATATAAGTCAATATATACAGGTATACTGGTACTTCTAATGCCTTTAATCAGTGGTGTCTGTACAGAGAACAAATGCTTTGTATATTTGAACGTATATATACGGTAAAACGTTTCTCTCCGATATAAGCAATGCCACTTGGTAGAAGTCTTTACTACGGTAGCAGCATTGAAATGTTTTGATAAAACAACAAAGAACAAGATCACTGTTTCACGTTGATGGTGATTTTAATATACCAAGTGACCTTCTCATCTTAGAAACCAGGTGGGGTATGAGCCACGTGACTCTTGTAACATAAAAGAGGGAAAATGTTCATATCAAACCAGACATGACACACTGTTAGCAATTTGACCGATGTTAAACAGGCTTACACACGCATACATGCATATACACACACTTATATATATATAAACTTATTTATAAATGGAACTTTGTGTGTGTGTGTGTGTGTGTGTGTGTGTATATATATATATATATAAATTGAACTTTGTGTGTGTGTGTGTGTCCGTACGTTACCTATAGACTCCGAAACGGCTGAACCGATTTTCTTGAAAATTTACACAGTTGTACTATAAGCGTCTGCAACTGTTCTTAGCTAGGTTTTGTGCCGAGGTACCCCCGATAAATATTGAAAATTGATAATCGAAAAAATTGGGTTATAGAAGGCGTGGTCCGATTTTAATCAAATTTGATACACTCATAGACAAAGACATAAGAAGCGATATTCAGAAGTTTCAAGGTTGCAGTTCTTAGAATAGTGCAGAAAATCGATAAAATATATATATATATATATATATATATATAAAAGGCAAGATGTTTATGTGTGTGTCTGTTTATCTGTATGTCCTTTATACAAATCCACAATTTTTATCCGATTCTCACCAAACTTCACACATATATTCTTTAGGTTGAGTCTGAGCTCCAGGACCATGGGTTAGTTTTAACGCTTTCATTACACCCGAGCAACGCTGGACTATACTGCTAGTATATATATATATATATATATATATATATATATAATTAACAAATAAAATTAACAATATCTACAACTAGACCTAAAACAATTCAGCATAAAGAGACAAGGGATCTTTGACACTACAATGGGAAGATTTGATGTTGCACAAACGTGTCAATTCATATGTTTTCAGATTTGCTACAGTAAGTAAAATAATCTATAATTGCAAGGTAATAGTGGCCACGATTTCAAAATATTTTCATCATGACAATGATTTTATTCTGTACTGGACGAATGATTTCTCATGAAATCAAACCAGAAGCATGAGTCATGGTGTCAAATCATTCTCATTGTTCAACTGTGTAAAGTTTCAAGAAAATCGGTTCAGCCGTTTCGGAGTGTATATGTAACGGGGACACACACACACACACACACACACACACACACACACACACACACACACAAAGTTCCTTTTTTTTTTTTTTTAATTATATCACCCCGATCAAGGCGGCAACACCACATGTGCAGTGGGCTCCGTATGAGTGAAAAGATTGGAAAAGAGAAAGCCGGAAACCACATCCTAAACAGGGAACAAGCCTCTACACCTGTTCAATAGACATGGGTGGAGGGTGAACCGGGCGATAGTTTAGTCTATCTACTCCAATTCATTTCTATAAATAAGTTTAGATTAGATAGATATATTAGATATAGATATATATGTATTGTCTGTGTGTGTATTTAGGAAGCATTTTTTCATTGATGCATGTTTCATTAAATAATGTAGACAAGTTTTGTCTATTTTATGTAAATTTTTTCATATTCTCTGATAAGCTTAATAAAGCATTATCATTAAATGAAGAAAGAAAATTACAATATTGATACATATATTTTTAAAATCCTATCTGAGCTGTCGGTTTACTTAAGCCATTATCAAAGATGTCAATAATATTTTATTGCAGTATATTAAACAGTTCACGACGAACAATAATAATAGTCTGTTTTTGTTTACATGGAAGATTTTCAAAGCGACGACAAACACGTGCGTACGGGACACTCTACTGACGGGCAATGAAAATAAAGAAAACATAACCTTTTGAGTTGTTAGACTCCAACTCATTATCTGAGTAGAGCTTCGAAATTTGAAAATAAGAAAATGAAAAATAAGAATTAAAACCCCTTTTTTTAGCATTTAATAGCGGGAAGCATTTGAATACTGGGAAATTGGCCTTACTATCTGGTCAAAAGTTTAAGAGCATGATTAACGATGCTTTAATTGCGAGAGACGTCGCGAAAGTTAGTCTTTTGTTTTCTATTCAAGCAGTAAACATTTCCCACCAGTATCTCCTGCGTAAGATTTGGTCATAGCCGCAAATAAGTAGTCGATAGGTGGCGTAATGGTTAGCAAGCTTGTTTTCTTGTGCTAATTACGACTCTACTCGGTAGTGAGATTGATTCTCATTAAGTGCACTATAATTTCTGCCTCTTCTCACAATGGTGGACAATCTATTGCGAAAGACGATGATAAGAAGATTCGGGGAAAATGATCAGATGATTATTTCAAACCATTCTGAGTCAAGCAACCGATTGCCCAAGTCATTAAATGGAAGTATGCCAGGATACGTGTTTTATTTAATGAATATTCCCCCATTAGAATTTTTCTCTGTCGTATTTCTTTTAACAGCTTCTACTTTAAATGTATTTATTTTTCACAGGATTTCTTACGTGGGATTTTTAAACTTGACGTCTTTTGTTTTTGCTTTTCACACGGTCAGTTAAATGCCACACGTGATACAACCTTGGATGATCATGTTTCTTTCGAGACATGACTGACTGGCAGAAGATTATCTCACAGTAGGTTGCCATTACTTCCGGATGATGACTGGTTGCCAGCCAAGCCTATAGAACCCGATATGTCTTGTTGTTTAACCCATAACTAGAGGAAGAACAGACAGATTATATCATTTTATTATAAACGCAACTTCTACTCCAACAGCTTCTTTTCTCGCACTTCCCACCTGTGGAATTCCCTTCCATTTACTTGCTTCCCCAACAGCTACAATCTCCAAGAATTTAAATGTAAAGTCATCTTCTATCACACTAACGTGATTCCTCTCTCTCATGCTCCTTTCTCCGTCCACTCCACTCTCATCAGTATTTTAATCCTTCTCTTACCCACTTCCTGACACCTCCTATAACCTGTCACTCTTTCTCATAACATTCCTCCTATGTAACCCCAAAACAGTGGCAGTACAATGCCTTGCTTGGGGCGATATGATTATAAAAAATATCGATAAGTAGTAATTAGTGGAGGATCAGTTTATTACTTCATAACAATAGAAAACCGATCCCCAACTTTATGCCCAGTAGAAGCTTTACTAATGTTTCCAATTATAAACATTCAGTTGTGCCATACGTGATACACGCTTAGGCGATCATGTCTCGAAAGAGACATGAATGACTGGGCAGAAAATTTTCCCGCGGTAGGTTGTAATTTCTTTCTGCGGTAGACTTGTTGCCAATCAAGGCTATAGAACTCAATCTATCTTGCTATTAGCTGCAGGGAGAAGAGACAGATTATATTATTTTATTATTAATTAGTAATTAGTGGGGGATTAGTTTATTACTTCATAACAATAGAAAACCGTTCCCCTACTTTATGCCCAGTAAAGCTTTACTTATGTTTCTAACATTTATAATTAGTCAGTCAATTAAGTGCCATACGTGATAATGCTTTGGGCAGCCATGTCTCTTCCGAGACATGACTGACTGGGCAGAAGATTATCCTGCAGTAGGTTGCCATTGCTTTCTGCGGTAGACTGGTTGCCAGCCAAGGATATAGAACCCAATCTGTCCTATTATTTAACTCATAGCTAGAGGGGGAAGAAATTAATTATATTATTAAGTAGTAATTAGTGGGGGATCAGTTTATTACTTCATAACAATATGAAACTGATCCCCCACTTTATGCCCAGTAGAAGCCCTAATCATGTTTCCAACTATTATATTCCTTGTTGTTCATCCTTGAATTGTTGGTTAGTGCATGGGTTGATAAAGAAGCGGACCTGGGAAGATTACAATTCGATTATATCAATCGAACAGTAATCTTAGCTTTTATCTTTGTTTATTATTGTCCATTTGTCCTGATCTAGGAAAGATAATTCGTATCTGTCCATAGATGTGGAAATGTGGATAGTCCTCAATCAGTGCGTAATTATATTAATCATTATCGTAGAGGAAGGCATATGACACTTCCTTATTGGTATCTATTGGTATACTTTTCTTTATTTGACCAAGTCTCTATAAATACTAAATACTATTCCACCTTCAAACAATTTTCCAATTAATACATTTCTCCACTCCTTATCCCTTATAAAGCATGCATTTATTCAGTTGCCAGGGTCAGTTTCTGGATTATCGACTCCCATATGACAATGATGTTTGTGTCCGGAGATGATCACATTGTGATATAAAATAATGAGTCCTGAGTCAAAAATGGGATTAGGATAATCCATTTATTGCATACGATTTCTTGTGTGATAATTTTTAAAATTCACTTTTTTGTGTTTCTTTTGCTTGTAGATTTTATTTGATTTAAATTCCCGGTTTCATCACAAATATTTTTGACAGTGTTTTTTGCAAGTCTGGTGAAAAGAAAGTAAATTTAAAACTTAAAAAATGATTGTATGTCATTTTAAATGTCATTCAGTCAATCAGCCAAGTACCATACGTGATACATGCTTTGGGTGATCATGTCTCAAAAGACACATGACTAACTGGGCAGAAGATTATCCCGTAGTAGGTTGCCATTGCTTTCTGAGGTAGACTGGTTGCCAGCCAAGGCTATAGAACCGAATTAGTGAATTTTTCATTTGTTTGAAGGGAAAATCCCCCTCCCCTCCCAATTCATAAAAAGCAGTATCATCGCTTGGGTAGCGGTTTCAAATTTGATTGGCCCTACTCTCATTTTGAAAGTGGAATGGTTCTGATATTTCGTAGATCTGTTTTGACGGCCAACCTATATTGCGCAACAGCCTTGAACATTGAGTTTAGGGTTCTAATTCGTTTCCATTTGTGGCAATGATTAAACAATTTCAATTGTCTGTACGGGGCTGATAAAAAGTGAATGATACCGGCAATATGAGTCAAAGTGGAAACCAAATGCGAACCTCTAGATTTCATGTTTGACCAGCATTCTCTGATTGAAACCTGCAACCATGTTACATATGTCTTTTTTGTATAACTGCAACAAAACGGTTAGTTTCAAAATAATATTGAAAATAGAGATATCTACATTTCTCTCTCCTCTCTGTATGTGTGTGTGTGTGTAAAGCTATATTTACTGACCATGGATATTTATTTCCATTTTAAAAAGTCAAAGACAACTAAGCCATCAGTTAAGTGACATATGTTACACATGTGCCATACGTTAAGTGACATGCTACACATATCATACGTTACACATGTGACATACGTTACACATGTAATGCATTAAGTGTCATATGTTACATATGTGCCATACATTACATGTGTGCTTTGTGTTACTCATATGGCATACGTTAAGTGTCATACGTTATATATGTGCCATACGTTAAGTAACGTGCATTACACATGGACCATACGATAAGTGATGTGCGTTACATATGTGCCATGCGTTGAGTGACATACATACATTACCCATGTGTCATACGTTAAGTGCCATACGTTACACATGCTCGGCGATCATTTTTCTTTCGTGACATTACTAACTGGACAGATTTTTCTGTGGTAGACTGGTTGCCAACCAAGTCCATGGAACCCAATCTGTCCTACTATTTAATCCGTAGCTGGACAGATTAATACCTCTTCACAAAGATATTTGCGTGTAAGTGAATGCAACAAATTCAACTGAAATTGAACTCTGCTCTCCAATTTAGTGTTCTGAGTTGATATCCACTGCACTACAACGTAAGCGAGACATATATTCCACTTTAAATAACTACAATTTTTACTTGAAATTAGCTTTGAGTTTGTTTTTTTTTTGCTTTTTTTTATACAAGTTCTAATTTAATTAACATTTTTTAGTCTGTGTCCGGGACTCTAATTACCGACTGGCACTTTCGGGGTTTCTTTACCTTAGACCACAAACAGAATGAAAATGTTTGAGTTCTTATATAAATTATTTTAATAATTTTAATATCAATGATTTTTTTCTCCTTATTTAGATCCATTCACGGCTTATATCGTGCACCTGATACACCACCCCACCCCACCCCACCCCACACAAATTTTCACTTTGGAACTACAACTCTTCTGTTTCGAAAATAAGTGCAAGGGCACATGCCTACCGTGAGCTGCAAGATGGCCGACGGATTCGCTATTGGTATAGAGTGAAAATATTCCTGTGTCTTCTTCTATGTGCCCTGTCCCTTCAGGACGTAGGTGATCATGGCTTTCCGCGTTTCCCTATCCCTGGTGGCTCTGAGCACACCTTCTCCTGTTACACCATGCAATCCTCATTCCGTCATCCACCTGAATAGGTCCTTCAAATATGTTATCCGTTGCTTTCCCCTGTCTCTTTTTCCCTCTATCTGGCCTGTTAGTATCAGGTTCTTCAAGCCCCCCTTCCTCATTGCGTGTCCCAGGAACTTCAGCTGTCTCTTCCTGATGCTCAGTATTAATTTCCTTTTTGTTTCCATCATTTCTAAGACATCATTGCTCACATGCTCGATTCATGATTTTCACAGCATCCTTCTGGAGAACCACATTTCCGTTGCTTCAGGTTTTTCCTTCATCTTTGATGATATTGTCCAGCATTCACTGCCATATTGAAGGACGGACAGCACATAGCAATCCAGTACTCTCTTCCTAGTTTCTAGCGAAATTGTCCTGTTTCTTAATACTTTACTCAACTTCTGGAATGCTTCCTTCACCATGCCAATTCGCCTTCAGATCTCTGTGTCACACTTTCCGTCTTCTGTTATAATGCTTCCCAGGTATTTAATTTTTTGTACCTGCTTGATTCTGATATCCTCGACCTGTATTTGGCATTTTGGGCTGCCCTTTTTACTGCGAGGTCCCAAAAGGAATTGGTACAAAACTCTTCTGTTTGATGATGATTCAGACATGAATCTTCTTTCCCTGTGTTTTTTAATTAATAAACTCTGTGATAATCAGTTTAACGTTAAATTTCAAAACTGATCGGTGTCTATTAATGGGTTATGAGTACAAACCTATAGTTAATGCTTTATTACCAACAGGGCCATGTTTAGGGCCCCTGCATATCCCACAATTGCGGGGGGGGGGGGCGCAAGTTCCCTAGGAGCCTTGCGGTCCCGGGAAGCCACTAGGCACTTTTTGGCTCCGCAGATCTATTGTAATGAAAGAAAAAATTAGGATTAAATTGAAAATTATTATCATACTAGCAGTATAGCCCGGCGTTGCTCGGGTGTAATGAAAGCTTTAAAACTAATCCATGGTCCTGGAGCTCAGACTCAGCCTAAAGAATATTTGTGTGAAGTTTGGTGAGAATCGGATAAAAATTGTGGATTTGTATAAAGGACATACAGACAGATAAATACACACACACACACAAACAGCTTGCCTTTTATTTATATATATATATATATATTATCGATTTTCTGCACTACTGTAAGAACTGCAACCTTGAAACTTCTGAATATCGTTTCTTATGTCTTTGTCTATGTGTGTATCAAATTTGATTAAAATCAGACCACTCCTTCTATAACCCGATTTTTTCGATTTTCGATATTTATTGAGTGTACCTCGACACAAAACCTAGCTAAGAACATTCGCAGACGCTTATAGTACAACTGTGTAAATTTTCAAGAAAATCGGTTCAGCCGTTTCGGAGTCTATAGGTAACGGACACAGACGCACGCACACACACACAAAGTTTCATTTATAAATAAATTTAGATTTGTATGTTGAAATATATATATATCTATCAATCCATCTTTTTCTCTCTCTCTCTATCATATATACTTAATCTGGTAATTGCTGATGCTGCAAGGTCATCAGTTATTTCCATTTCTTTCTTTGACTATCTGCAACGTATGTACAATTTATTTGCCGCGTCAACGAAGCGATGGGCTATTCTGAAGAAGCACGTGACCCACCTTACAGTTAAAAGCCTTCATGACACAAGATGGGAAGCAAAGGTAGAAGCTGTAAAATCATTATATTTTCAGACAACAGAAATTTTGGAAGCAATCGAAGAATTAGAATGAGTGTCTCTGGATAGTCGAGATGGATTTATCAGCACGGAATGTCGAGCTTTAGCCACTGAAATCAGGAGCTGACATTTCCTTGTTTGTTTGATTACCTGGTATGATTTGCTGTTTCAAATAAACATAAATAAAGCGCTACAGAGTCCTTCAATATGCATCGATGACCAAATTTCTCACATCGAGGCTGGCATGTCATTTGTTTCACAATACAGGCAGGGAGGACTTGCAGTAGTTGAAGTTAAAGCAAGAGAATTAGTTGATGAACTTGAAGTGGATCGTGCTTATCCAGAACCAAGGAGAAGAAAGAAGACATGTCTCTTCTTCAGATACGAATCGGCAGATGAGTCAGATCATCAGACTGGCGGAGAAGCGTTTGGCGGAGAATTTTTCTTTCTACTCATGGATACAATTTCACAAAGTCTTCAGGAACGGTTTGAAAACATGAATGATTTTAAATCAAAGTACAGGTTTTTGTGTGGTGCATGTAACATGAAATCTGCAATAACCTCAGACATGTTGCCGTCCTGCTGCACTGCTTTGGCAAATGCTATTGGAGAAGGCGATATTGACTGTGAGAAACTTGAAAGAGAAATTATCAATTTTCGTTACCCTAAGAAGAAGTATATTACATTTTTTCCGCTATTGAATGTATGAATTATATAATGACCCACACACTTGTCGATTTATATCCCAACTTTGCTGTTGCACTTAGAATTGTAACCATATTACCAGTTACAGTGGCATCTTGTGAACGCAGTTTCTCTAAATTGAAACTAATTAAAACCTTTCTTTGGAACTCAGTGTCTCAGGAAAGACTGGCTGGCTAGTCTGTTATAAGCATTGAACATGAACTAAGTGCAGCAGTTTACCACAGAGAAAGCCAGAAAAGTGAAATTTTAAATATAAGGATGGCAGGGACACAAATTTTCTTCAATTCCATTTTCGATTTTGGTAAAACCTGTTTACTGTTTATTTTTTCGACTCTAACCAAAGCTTTCTTCCGACTGCATTTGTTAGCTTCAGCATGCACAAACTTTTTGTGTGACTGAAAACCTGTTTTAATACCATTTTGAAGGAATTTTCATCGAAAGGCTTTTTTTTATATCACGGACTTTTTAAGTACAAATTTACATGAAAATACTTTTATCTGCCTCTTTATTTACTATCCAAGGGAATACAAATTAACACATCCATATAAAAACCTGTTTAGTGTTTGTTTGTCTTTTCATTATTTAACAATAACATCTAAGTGAGTTCCATGTTTACCATTTATTTGAATCGGCAAATGTTTTGAATAGTTTTCATCAGTTTTCTTTCTTTCTTTCTTTTTCTGCTTTCCCATGGTAACATTTGTTTTTGTTTCTTATTGTTAATGGATTTGTGAAATAATCACATACGAACCTGTTGCACAAGGTTGCTGTGCATTAATTATCTTTGAAGTGAAATATTTTAACCAGATCATCAGGGATTTATTTCCGCTGTAAAAGTATGAGCTAAATTTTATTAAAATAAAAAAAAAAACTTCACGCATTTTCTTTATAAGTTATCAAGTTTGTTTTTATCTCATGGTGAGGGGTTGTGGGGGTGTAGGGGCCTTTTAGCACTTAATGACTTTCTCCTACATCGTGACATTTCAAAATAACTTAATTTTAAATTTAATAATTTAATTAGTTTTTTTTTCTTTCCCCCCTATAGCAACACTTTCTGACCCCCCTCTCCATTTTTAAAATAAACTACTCAAGTCTAATTTTGGAAAGTATATCAAACTTTCTGTAGCAAAATAGTTTTGAAATTTAGGTTTAAATTGTTTGAAAATTCTTTGAAAAAACTCGTAGAAGATTGAGAGCCAAAATGCACTGAAATTGCTATAAAAATAGCTAGAAAATACCCAAAAGTCGCTAAAAGTTGTGAAACCGTTAGCTTCAAAACCCCCAATTCTGCGATTTCTTCTGTTTTTTCGTTATCACCGAATATCTGCTTTCCGAGAGTATGTTATTTTGTTTAAAGTACCATTCATTGTGGGTTCAGTATGTCGAGAGGGGGAAGTTGAATTTTGTGGGTAAGGGCCGCAAAGTGCATTTTGCGTGATGGTGGGGGGGCGATGTTCCTAAGCACAGCACTGATTACCACCAAAGTAGGCAAGTGGCATCCCCCAAGGGCCAGACAGCTGATTAATACTGGTCTTCTATAGCTAATATGGGATTTTAAGTTGGTTGATAATAGGTTAAACCATTTTCATATTAAAGAATACATATTTTTAAAATACTTAAATAAAAATAAAAATTAAATTAAATTTAAATTAAATTAAAATTAATTAAATTAAAAGAATACATATTTTTAAAATACTTGAATTAAAACTATTTCATAATAAATGTTCGGAAGACCTTAACACAACAAGAAAGACCGTCTATACTCATGTATGAGTCTACTGTATACTAAGAGCGGGCCCTGAACTTTTTAAAAAAAATGAATTTTCACCCCACCAAAATTTATTTTTATTTATTTTTTTGAACAACCTATTCAAATAATTACCCCAGTTCGCCGAGCCCCCCCACCTTATAAATCATCATGCAAACTCTGTTTGTCTGGTGTAATGTTTCGCAAGGTAAACTAGAACAATTACAACTGAGTAGTGAGTTCGATCCTCACTGGGTACCCCAGTCGGCATTGTGCAACATCTAAACTATGCTTAGAAAATCGCTGTTCTTGCAAACATACGGTAGTTTGCATTGCAAACATTATTTCAGGCGTTTGTTATGATTCTGCGATATTCTGTTCTATTGTGTCTAATGATATTGTCTTTGAAAGTTTCCCATAAGAGGAAAGTGATATTAAGGCCAATAAAGGCTGTAGATATTCAACGCAACTGCTTTGTCCAATCCATCAGTCTGTTAATGTACTGCAGGGAGTGTCAGCTATGTTAGTGTTGTGGCCTTGTACGTAACTGAGCCCACCACATTTGAATATATCAGAACGTTGTACAAAAGGGTTTCATCCGTGCTGGTGAATTATCTCGAACTATTAATAATTGTTTGTTCCTTTTCTTTAGTTTGCACAATCGTTACGCCCTTCCAATACCTTGTAAATAATGGACTATTCCGTTTTGATCGCCTTGTTGTTCATCCTTGAATTGTTGGTTAGTGCATGGGTTGATAAAGAAGCGGACCTGGGAAGATTACAATTCGATTATATCAATCGAACAGTAATCTTAGCTTTTATCTTTGTTTATTATTGTCCATTTGTCCTGATCTAGGAAAGATAATTCGTATCTGTCCATAGATGTGGAAATGTGGATAGTCCTCAATCAGTGCGTAATTATATTAATCATTATCGTAGAGGAAGGCATATGACACTTCCTTATTGGTATCTATTGGTATACTTTTCTTTATTTGACCAAGTCTCTATAAATACTAAATACTATTCCACCTTCAAACAATTTTCCAATTAATACATTTCTCCACTCCTTATCCCTTATAAAGCATGCATTTATTCAGTTGCCAGGGTCAGTTTCTGGATTATCGACTCCCATATGACAATGATGTTTGTGTCCGGAGATGATCACATTGTGATATAAAATAATGAGTCCTGAGTCAAAAATGGGATTAGGATAATCCATTTATTGCATACGATTTCTTGTGTGATAATTTTTAAAATTCACTTTTTTGTGTTTCTTTTGCTTGTAGATTTTATTTGATTTAAATTCCCGGTTTCATCACAAATATTTTTGACAGTGTTTTTTGCAAGTCTGGTGAAAAGAAAGTAAATTTAAAACTTAAAAAATGATTGTATGTCATTTTAAATGTCATTCAGTCAATCAGCCAAGTACCATACGTGATACATGCTTTGGGTGATCATGTCTCAAAAGAGACATGACTGACTGGGCAGAAGATTATCCCACAGTAGATTGACATTGCTTTCTGTGGTAAACTTGTTGCCAGCCAAGGCCATAGAACCCAATCTCTCCTGTTATTTGACTCATAGCTAGAGTGGGAAGAGATGTATTATATTATTAAATAGTACTTGGTGGGGGATCAGTTTATTACTTCATGACAATAAAAAACCGGTCACCCACTTTATACCCAGTAGAAGCCTTAATCTTTTTTCCAACTATTATATTCAGTCAGTCAGTTAAGTGCCGTACATGGTACACGCTTTGGGCGATCTTATCTTGAAAGAAATATGACTGACTGGGCAGAAGATTATCCCGCAGTAAGTTGCCACTGCTTTCTGCAGTAGACTGGTTGCCAGCCAAGGCTATAGAACCCAATCTGTCCTATTATTTAATCCATAACTGGAGGGAAGAGATGGATTAATACCTTTCCCAAGGGTATTTGTGCGTAAGTGAATGCAAGGAATTCAACTGGAATTCGAACTCGGCAGCCCGATTTGGCGTTCCGAGTCTATCCACTGCACCAAAAATGTTGTTAACTTCCCAAAATTTTATGCCTTAACTGAACTTATTCTTCATGTTGATATTTTACTGTTACCACAACACTTTGGATGATTTATTCTACAGCCTTCTTCAGTTGTCTAAGCCGTAAGTAACAAAAAAATGTGAGTTATCCAAAGGGCAGAGAAAAAGAGGAAAATATGGTATAGCAGACCATATATAAAAATGAGGTTGTGCTTTGTGGTGCAATAAATATCGGCTCAGAACGAGATATCGGAGAGCAGAATTCGAATTCCAGTTAAAGTCGTTGCATTCACTTACGCGCAATTAGTTTAAGAAAGATATTGATCCGTCTCTTCCCTCCAACTATGGGTCAAGTACCAAGATGGATTGATAACCAGTCTACCGCAGAAAGTAATGGCAACCTACTGTGAGAAAATATGTCCACTTAACCGTGTCTCTTTCGAGGCATAACCCAAACGTGTATCACTTATGGTACTTAACTGACCAATTCGTAAAAACAAAACACACATTACCTCCAATAACTGGCTGTTGAAATTTAGTCATGTTAAAACGCAGAGAAAAATGAAAATGATGAAACCCGACGAAGTTACAGAAATAAATATTTTTAGTAATAGTTAACGGTAGCCAAAAATACTTAGACATTGAACGGCTTATATCCAAATATATACAGATTAGTCAACAAAATAGAGAAAATTAAATAAAAGAAACAAACAAAATAATTTGTCATGATGACCTAACTATCCACCTACTTATGGACATCCGTACCTACCTACAAACCTACCTACCAAGGCCAATTTGCACCGTCTTTTACAATATTTAAATAAACAAATAAATTATTTCGTCATAACTACTTAACTATCGACCTACTTACAAACCTCCGTACCTACCTACGAACAAACCTACCTACCTCAGTCGAGCTCACTGAGTTCACAATTCCGCACAACATAATATTTTCCATGGCTGTTATAGTATAGAAAGTGCCTTGATTGCAAGATCAATTTGCGTCCTGTCTTACAATATTTCACTATTTTTGTCAGATCTCCTATTAAGAAAGTAAGAGATTTCAAATAAAAAAGTAGTGGGGGAAAAAAACACTCTAAATGGAATGAGACTAGAACACGACCCCTATCTGAGTCCAGCCAACCTTCTTGACCTTTGGTTGATTCGACCCACATTGTTGTTGACCGGAAATGAAAGCAGCTCATGTTAGTTTGCTAACTAGCGACATAAACCAAATCTGTGCAGATTTAAAAGCAGTCTAGGGTTACAAGACCTCCTACAGAAGGTAGCTGAAGAGAGTGACAAGAAAGGACTACAAATAAACTGCAAGAAAACCGAATGCATGGTCATCAAAAGGGCAGCCCAATATGCCAAATACAGGTCGGGGATACTAGAATCAAGCAGGTACAAAAATTTAAATACCTGGGAAGTGTTATAACAGAAGACGGAAAGGCAAATTGGCATGGCAAAGGAAGCATTCCAGAAGCTGAGTAGAGTATTACGAGACAAAAAATATTGCTAGAAACAAAGAAGAGAGTACTGGATTGCTATGTGTTGTCAGTTCTTCAATATGTCAGTAAATGCTGGACAATATCATGAAAGAAGAAGGAAAAACTTGAAGCAACTAAAATGTAGTTCTACAGAAGCATACTGGATATAAAATGGGGGATCAGTTCCATATTACAATCAATATATAGACTGACCTCTCACTTTGTGGTCACAGCAGTTTCTATACATTTATATTCCTGAGATCCAAAAGCACAAGGATGCATTCCAGAAGTTGAGCAAAGTATTAAGAAACAGGACAATTTCACTAGAAACAAAGAAGAGAGTACTGGATTGCTATGTGATGTCAGTTCTTCAATATGGCAGTGAATGCTGGACAATATCATCAAAGATGAAGGAAAAACTTGAAGCAACTAAAATGAAATTCTACAGAAGGATGTTGCAAATCTCATGGATCGAGCATGTGAGCAACGATGAGGTCCTAGAAATGATGGAAACAAAAAGGAAATTAATACTGAGCATCAGGAAGAGACAGCTGAAGTCCCAGGGACATGCAATGAGGAAGGAGGGCTTAGAGAACCTGATACTAACAGGCAAGAGACAGGGGAAAGCAGTGGGATTTAATTGGAGTAGATAGACTAAACTATTGCCCGGTTCACACTCCACCCACGTTTATTGAACAGTATGAAGAGGCACATCCCTTGTTCCCTGTTTAGGATGTGGTTTCCGGTTTTCTCTTTTCCAATCGTTTCACTCTTACGTAGCCCCCTGCGCATCAGTCGTGTTGCTGCCTTGCTTGGGGTGATATGATTACAAAAAAAAAAGGATAACGTATCTTAAGGACCTAATCAGGTGGAACGAGGGTTGCATGGTGTAACAGCAGAAGGCGTGCTAGGAGCCACCAAGGATAGGGAGGCGTGGAAGGCCATGGTTGCTTACGTCCTGAAGGGACAGGGCACATCGAAGAAGATATATGCCAACTGTTTATAAGTAATTATATTGTGGATACAAAGTGGGGGATCAAATCTATATTATAATCAATATATAAACTGATCCCTCATTTTGTTGCCATGCTAGTTTCTATACATTTATAATCTAGATTTATGGTCTTGAGTTAGTGGATGGCAGAGCGGGGTTTGGGTGGCGTAACAGGAAAAGGCGTGCTAAGAGCCACCAAGGATAGGGAGACGTGGAAGGCCATGGTTGCTTACGTCCTGAAGGGGCAGGGCACATCGAAGAAGAAGGGTTGTGTCGTTCAAAAGAAATGAGTTGGTGAACACATGACACTGCATGAATTAAAATCACCCACTTCACATGGATAACAATGAACGTTCTTATTTGTACGGTTCGCTTTAAAGAACGAACCGAAAGTTTTGATACATTCTGTTTGCAATCTTTTCCAGTGAAAAACAAAATTTACAGACAACCTGTGCATGTAAAGACCTGCACAATGGATCGACTGAAACGCGGGAACAGGATCAGAAAAACAAATAATGAGTTCGATTGTCTGAATAAATAAAATGAAACCAAAAATTATTTTCCCTTTGAAAGTTTGTTTGTTTGTATGGCAAATCAACCTCGGCGGGTCATTTAATGCCAACTAAACTTTATTCATTTATTGCTGGTAATACCTTTTTCTTTCAACAATTTATTGTTGTTTTTATATAAGTTTTGTTACTAATAATACATTTTTTATTTCGAGTATCAACATTTATTGTGATTTGTTTTTAAAGGCAGGGTCCCCAAGTCCTACCCTTGTTATTTAGCCCATAACTGGAGGGAAGGGACTGATTAATACCTTTCCCAAGGGTACCAGTGCTTAAGTGAATGCAGGGTATTCAACTGGAATTCAAACTTGGCTCACCAATTTCTCTTTCCGAGCCGATATCCACTGCACCACAATGCACATTCGTCATTATACGTTTACAGCACCTGGTATTCCCAAGCAGTCACCCAACTATGTACTGACCAGGCTCAACGTTGCTTAACTTCAGTGATCGAGCGAGAACTGGTGTATTTAACGTGATGGGCCGTAAGCCTTCCTTTTAATAGTGGTTGTTTTTCAAATGTTACTTGCTGTGAAAGAAACCTCACCTGAAACAAACCAAGAATTACTTCCCTTTTCAAATAAACGTCGTACCACTAATACTTTTTCCCCAGCATTTTAATTCCCTCGTTTGCTGTGTCATTTGCTGGATTATCTGCCTTCACGTGACCATGATGTCCGTATTCGGGGATGATCACCAATATGATATCAAAGAAGATTCTGAGTCAAAATTCGGGCTTCTCTTAATCCAGATTCAATTAACTTTTGCATGCTCAACCAGTTTGCTGTTTTTCGATTTGTTTCTTTTGCCCGGGGATTTGAATTTTAAAAAAAATCTTAAAAATTCTTTTAGTGAAATATTTCTAATTTCAGCCATTTTCCTTCATTTTATTTTAACGTTAGGATAACACACACACACACACACACACACACACACACACACACACACACACACACACACACACACATATTACTGATTGGCATGCGAGATAAATCATGGTGTAGCTACACGTCTCTCCACGTAAATATTACATATTTATGAAGAAATGTTTCAAAAAATAAATAATTTTTAAAATTCAAACTTCATTTTGTAAGATTTGTCAAATATACAATGATATCAAAGCAGATTCTGAGTCAAAAGTCGGGCTTCACTTAATCCAGATTCAATTAATTTTTGCATGCTGAACCAGTTTGTAGTTTTCTGGTTTGTTTCTTTTGCCCGGGATTTGAATTTAAAATATATATATATATATATATATATATATATATATATATATACATGATATGCATGCAAGATAGATCATGGCATAGCTACGACTAAACTTTATATTTTCATGAAGAAATGTTTCAAAAAATAGATAATTTTGAAAATTCAAACTTTGCTTTCTAAGATTTGCCAAATATACAATTAAAGTATCAACATTGCCTTTTTTTCATAATTACTTTCTTCCATTAAGCCTGAGCTGTGATCTAAATGCTAAGGTGGTTACCATATGCAGAAAATAACTTTTTTGAATAACTTAATTATTTATAAAACTATCTACAAAACAATCTCTTATTTGTAAATATTTCAAAATCTAAACTTATTTATAAATGAAAAGTGTGTGTATGTGTGTGTGTCCGTTACCTATAGACTCCAAAACGGCTGAACCGATTTTCTTGAAAATTTACATAGTTGTACTATAAGCATCTGCAAGTATTCTTAGCTAGGTTTTGTGTCGAGGTACCCCTGATAAATATTGATAATCAAAAAAATCGGGTTATAGAAGGAGTGGTCCGATTTTAATCAAATTTGATACACTCATAGACAAAGACATAAGAAACGATATTCAGAAGTTTCAAGGTTGCAGTTCTTACAGTAGTGCAGATTATATATATATAAAAGGCAAGATGTTTGTGTGTGTGTCTGTTTATCTGCCTGTATATCTGTATTTTTTTCAGCCCTTTTATTTTAGTTTTTGTTTCGGGGTTTGGCTCTAAGTAGGTATAATTGTAGTTCTTAGTCTCAGCCATGATACCATTTACTCAGAGGATATATTTAGCATTCAAAATTCAGTTTATGAAACAAACTTATTTGATATCGATACCAGGAAATCAAAATTTGACTGACATCCATTTCGCTTTAACTGGAAACAACTATTGAAAATTTTGAAAGTTTTCCATAGCAAACTGAATTTTGAAAGCTAAATAAGTCCTCTGAGTAAATGGTATCATGGTTGAGACTAAGAACTACAATTATACCCACTAAGAGCCAAACCCTAAGCAAAAACTAAAATAAAAGAGCGGAAAACCTGATTTTGATCAGACCTGATAGAATATCGGGATATCGATTTCTAATATCAGTGTCAAATAAGTCCGCCAAGGATAAACTAACCTAAGTCGATGAAAACTTATCATACCCATCAGGAGTAAAATTGGAGAAAATGAGCCATATTGATGGCTAAATATCGGTTTTTGATCAGATTCCATAGAATATTGGGGGTATGGATTTTCAATATCGGGGAAAATGAGTCGTCTGAGAAGATCTACTAATGTTTGAGACTAAAAACTATACTTTTACCAAGTTAGAGCAAATTCTGCAGCAAGAACCACAATAAAGGGGCTGAAATCCTGATCTTCATCAGACCTGATCAGATATTGGGTTTTCAATTTCGGATGTCGGAGAAGATAAGTAGCCCATTACCTGACCGGAAGCCTATTGTGTGAGGTTTAGTGAGAATCGGATGAAAATTGTGGGTTTGTATAAAGGACAGACAGACAGACAGACATAGACACACCTATAAAACATCTTGCCTTTTTTATATATATATATATATATATATATATATATATATATATATTAATTCAGATACTTTAATCCAAGTGGAAAAAGCAGGAAGGTAAATTCCAAAAACCCGATCCTAATTAATATTTAAAAAAGTTTCTGAAAGGATTTTTCTGTTGCTGAGGTGATGTGTTATCCCCCATGGGGATTTTCATATCGAAATGATCATCCAACATCATTGAATTAATCCTTTTTTAATTTTTATATCTAGATATATATATATATATAGATATATTTGTGCCACAATTAAGTGTAAAATTTAACCACAGAATTTTGCATAAAAGCTATTCTTGCACATTATACCGTGATGTTAATAAATAGTTCCCTCTGTATAATGTCGAAAGTTTATTTTTTATTAGATTATTGATATCCAGCTGTTTAAGATGTCTATTCAATTTTAAGATGCCAGCGATTCAACAAACAGAAGCTTTCACCTGAGACAAGAATTGGGATAAGAATGATGCACGTTTTATTTTTGTGTGATAAATTTTAGATATTTACGTCTGTTGTGGTGCCGCATTTTAATTTTATTTACAACCCTTGTTTGCATCTGTTATATTTTCTCCTTCTAAAAAAAAATGGTTGCTCCTCAGATTTGAGATTTCGCAGTTAGAAACTTCATCTGAATCAAAGCGAGTTTTACTTCCTTTTATTGAATAAAAAAAACCTCAGTGCCTCTAACACCTTTACCCCAGCATTTAATTCCCTCGTTTGCTGTGTCATTTGCTGGATTATCTGCCTTCACGTGACCATGATGTCCGTATTCGGGGATGATCACCAATATGATATCAAAGAAGATTCTGAGTCAAAATTCGGGCTTCTCTTAATCCAGATTCAATTAACTTTTGCACGCTCAACCAGTTTGCTGTTTTTCGATTTGTTTCTTTTGCCCGGGGATTTGAATTTTTAAAAAAATCTTAAAAATTCTTTTAGTGAAATATTTCTAATTTCAGCCATTTACCTTCATTTTATTTTAACGTTAGGATAATTTACACACACACACACACATATGCCTGATGGGCATGCGAGATGAATCATGGCATGGCTACACGTCTCTCCATGTAAACGTTACATTTTTATGAAGAAATGTTTCAAAAAATAAATAATTTTTAAAAATTCAAACTTCATTTTGTAAGATTTGTCAAATATACAATGATATCAAAGCAGATTCTGAGTCAACAGTCGGGCTTCTCTTAATCCAGATTCAATTAATTTTTGCATGCTGAACCAGTTTGTAGTTTTCTGGTTTGTTTCTTTTGCCCGGGATTTGAATTTAAAATATATATATATATATATATATATATATATATATATATATATATACATGATATGCATGCAAGATAGATCATGGCATAGCTACGACTAAACTTTATATTTTCATGAAGAAATGTTTCAAAAAATAGATAATTTTGAAAATTCAAACTTTGCTTTCTAAGATTTGCCAAATATACAATTAAAGTATCAGCATTGCCTTTTTTTCATAATTACTTTCTTCCATTAAGCCTGAGCTGTGATCTAAATGCTAAGGTGGTTACCATATACAGAAAATAACTTTTTTGGATAACTTAATTATTTATGAAACTATCTACAAAACAATCTCTTATTTGTAAATATTTCAAAATCTAAACTTATTTATAAATGAAACTTTGTCTCTGTGTGTGTGTGTGTGTGTGTGTATGTGTGTGTGTCCGTTACCTATAGACTCCAAAACGGCTGAACCGATTTTCTTGAAAATTTACATATTTGTACTATAAGCGTCTGCAAGTATTCTTAGCTAGGTTTTGTGTCGAGGTACCCCTGATAAATATCGATAATCAAAAAAATCGGGTTATAGAAGGAGTGGTCCGATTTTAATCAAATTTGATACACTCATAGACAAAGACATAAGAAACGATATTCAGAAGTTTCAAGGTTGCAGTTCTTACAGTAGTGCAGATTATCGATAATATATATATATATATATATATATATATATATATATATATATATATATATATATATAGGCAAGATGTTTGTGAATCATAGCAGATTCTGAGTCAACAGTCGGGCTTCTCTTAATTCAGACTTCTGCATGCTCAACCAGTACACAGTTTTCTGGTTTATTTCTTTTGAACAGGGATTAAGATTCTTTGAAATTCTGATGTGAAATATTTCTAGTCTGAGCCATCTTTCCTTCATTCTATTTTAACATTAAGATAATCCGCATACACACGTATATATGCCTGATGGGCATGCGATATAATTCATGGCATAGCTACACGTCTCTCCATGTAAACGTTACATTTTTTTGAACAAATGTTTCAAAAAATAAATAAATTTTAAAATTCAAACTTCATTTTGTAAGATTTGTCAGATATACAAATAAAATATCAGCATTGCCTTCTTTTACGATTACTTACTTCCATCATTCCTAAACCGTGATCTAAATGCTAAGGTGGTTACCATATGTAGAAAATAACTTTTTTGAATAACTAAATTATTTATAAAACAATCTACAAAACAATCTCTTATTTGTAATCACAAAATAACAAAATGAAAGTGACTAGCAAAGTAGTCATTTTCAAAATTTCGATTTTAATGACTAAACATAAAGTTAAGATGACTTCCTTAAGCAAGAATCACTAATTTTAGCAACAGATTTTCCGGGTCTTGCGTAAGACAATAAACTGCTTCTTAATTGCTTTTGTTTCCGGGTCCACTCTGACCCGAGGTGGTAGCACCCGTTAGGGTCCCAGCTATGGGCAAATAGTGAGCCCAAAACTGAGGTCAAAGCAAGAAAATATAAACATACATTACAACAAATCTTCAGAAATAATAATAATAAAAAAAAATTGCTGACAATACATTTTTGAAAAAGAAAATTTCCAAGCTGCTCTGCCATTGGCTATCGCCCAGCATCTTCCTGGCATCCCATTGGCTAGGAGGGACCTCTCTGTGTATTTGTGTATACCCAGCATCCACTTCATTTATTTTTACTGTGCAGTAATCTAATTCTAATATGTATTTATTACAGGTTTTGGTACATTTTTATAATTTATAAAAAAATTATGTCCGAATTTTTTGGGGGGGGGCTTGGAATCGATTAAGGCATTTATAGGGTAAAAAAGCGCCTCTACTTAAAAAATCTTTCATGTTACAAAACAACTTCCAGAACGAATTAATTTCATAAATAGAGGTACCACTGTATCTGAAAAGGATATATCATTGAAATCAGACAAACCCTCTTTTGAAAATGCGTCAGTACAAACTGATTTCCTAAAAGCTGATTTCTTGCAGAAAATACAAATTCTATTCATATGAATCTATTCTAAAACCTTGTCGGCATTAAATAACCCAAATGTTGGTCAAATATCCAAACGTTGTGACTTCTGGGACTTCCTGTCAGTGACGGGCAGACGTTTGGTGATGCTCAGGGACAACTGTTTGACTGCATGCCCCAAAGATTCTCATAGAAGGGGGGTGGCTATAAGACTTAGTACTGAGAAATGTGAGAAAGGAAAACATTTAAAATATGTAAAATCAGATAAAACAGAAAAGAAACAATATATTTTATCTATCCTCATCTCTTCACATCTATCTATCTATCTATCTATCTATCTATCTATCTATCTATCACAGTCTCTTTACATCTATCTATCTATCTATCTATCTATCTCCGTCTCTTCATATCTATCTATCTATCTATCTATCTATTACAGTCTCTTCACATCTATCTATCTATCTATCTATCTATCTTAGTCTCTTCATATCTATCTATCTATCTATCTATCTGTCTATCTATGTATGTATGGGTGCTAGAATTTGGTATACATGCAATCGTTTACAGAGCAGATAGACAGGAAGCCTCAGTGATACCCTCTCTCCCCAAAAAAAGACCAAATGAGTGATGTGGTTATGCCGTTGGCAGAGATGTTATCTATGAACTGTTTTGGCTGTTGATAGCAGTTGCTTGGATTTTTTGAATCGTTATCATATTTTTCATCCTCTCTCGAATGAAACTATGCCACAAGGTTCGTTGGCTGATCAACAGATCGTCATTGACATCTTTACTTAATAATAAGCAGCCCTAGGCATGTCCAAATTTATCATCAGTCAGTTTCCCATCATCAAACATACTTTGCTTCTGCCTTTTATATAAATATTTCATAATAATTGTGCTAATGAGCATTCCGCTATGACACCTAGCATTATGAATTTGAGCGCAGTACTAGATTGGCAGGAAGGTCTCATTATTTCACAGTGGAATTGTCTGGATGTAACCGTAAGTTCTATCCTAATAGTTGCTTCTTTCGCCACTTTGCTTCCTGCTTTCCACTCAATGTTGATCTTAAAACTGTAAATGCAATGTCAGCCATTATTTTCTTTTGTAGACTTGGTAGGATTAACAAAATCACATCGTCACTTCTCTTTGCAAACTTATTAGGTTCAGTGAAACTCAACTTTAGTTTTATAACTTCTACTTTAGTAAAGTCATTCTGTAAAGTCAGAGCTAAAAGTATAATTACGCCTTTGAACAATTGTGTGTCAGACACTTATTCTCCTCAACTTTACCCTCTCTAATAACTCTATACTTATATAACAAAGTTATAGAACTCATAGGTTTTTTACCTGCTGTTCGTGCATTTACTTTTATAGTGCTCAATACAACGTAAAGCATTATATTGTAACAATATATATATATATATATATATATATATATAAACTTATTTATAAATGGAACTTTGTGTGTCTGTCTGTGTGTTTGTCTGTTACCTATAGACTCCGAAACGGTTGAACCGATTTTCTTGAAAATTTACACAGTTGTGCTATAAGCGTCTGCGAGTGTTCTTAGCTAGGTTTTGTGTCGAGGTACTTCCGATAAATATCGATAATCGAAAAAATCGGGTTATAGAAGGAGTGGTCCAATTTTAATCAAATTTGATACACTCGTAGACAAAGACATAAGAAACGATATTCAGAAGTTTCAAGGTTGCAGTTCTTACAATAGTGCAGAAAATCAAAATGAAAAATTGACTTACATCCATTCTTTTTTCTTTCAGTCTACGGTTTTGCTTTAACTGGAAACAACTATTGCTTTTTAGTCTTTCGTGCCAATGTCCAAAGAGTCTGAGCTCCAGGACCATGGATTAGTTTTAAAGCTTTCATTACACCCGAGCAACGCCGGGCTATACTGCTAGTATATATATATATATATATATATATATATGTGTGTGTGTGTGTGTCTTGTGATTCCAGTAGCACAGTACCACTAATTACTTGAGAACAAAGTAGACTGTGTTTACTCCCTGGCATTCAGTGTTCAAACACAAGTGACAGTAGAGTCATGGCATCTGTTTTCTTAATTCCTGTTCATTTTTTTTTTTTTTTTTTTTTTTTTTTTTTTTATTAATTTATCATTCTCTTTCTTTAATAACTTTTTTTTCTTTTTCATCTTATCTCACACTCAGTAAATCTCCTGCGCCTTAGTGGCTTTATTTTCCTGCTTGGGGTTAAAAGCTTTTCTGTTGTATTTACTAAAAAAATGAAATCCATGGCAGGATTTAAGAGTTATTGTTGATCCTACAATTTATAGCAGTTTACTAGGCATAGCTTAGATGTGGCACAAGGTCGAAAGTATTGAGCACTCAGTGAATATTGAACTCTCTACTCAGTTGTAATTGATTCAGCAAGACACGCTCAATAACCATTACATAACGTCGTAGTTTTCCTTAGCTGTGAACTACGTTACAATTCAGTGGGGGGGAGATTCAATTCCTGTCAGAGAACACATTTTCTTTAAGACTTCTCGAGTACACAGACCCATACACATATACATATTACACCCTGTTAATAGTAAATGTAACTATCAGATCTTTATTTTAAACTCGGGTATCCACTTCAATAACGTCTGAAGTAAAAAGCTGAGCAGATATGGTCTTCTGAGGAAAATGTATGAGTACGGAAACATGCTTTTCTTAAAAGGAACCATACAGCCTTGCTGAACAGTGAAGCCCTCTTTAGCCGAGATGAGTCTACCGCAGAAAGCAATGGCAACCTACTGCGGTAAAAATCTTCTGCCCCGTCATGTTTCTCTCAATAACGTCTTTAGCCAAGATGAGTCTACCGCAGATATAGTCTTCTGAGGAACATGTATGAGTACGGAAACATGCTTTTCTTAAAAGGAACCATAGAGCCTTGTTGAACAGTGAAGCTCTCTTTAGCCGAGATGAGTCTACCGTAAATGTGGTCTTCTGAGGAAAATGTATGAGTACGGAAACGTGCTTTTCTTAAAAGGAACCATACAGCCTTGCTGAACAGTGAAGCTCTCTTTAGCCAAGATGAGTCTACCGCAGAAAGCAATGGCAACCTACTGTGGTAAAAATCTTCTGCTCCGTCATGTTTCTCTCGAAACATGATCGCCCAAGCATATATCTCGTATGGCACTTAACCGACTAGTTTCTAACAGAGGTCTCATCATTTTGCATTTGACTCCCAGTTCCTTGACTCCCAGTTAACTTTGATATTGAACAATTTAAATGCATTTGTCTATATTTCTGAGATGAAGTAGTATTTACAGTATTTACATTATTCAGACTACTGTCCTTATGTTGGTTGCCATTTGTACAACATTTCGGCTGTTGTACGCTCCAGCCTTCTTCAGGTGCTAGGAATTTCGAACCGAACCCTTTATTACAATCAATGGGATATATCATTCTCATTTCTTGTGCAAATCCGTTTCTAGCAGTCATGAGTTATCTCCCTTTAGCCCAATTCTTTATTGTTATTTGTTCACCACTGTTGTAGCCTGGTATTGAACTCATAACTCTTTGGGTCAAGTCCCTGGAACTGACCAACATCTATATCCACTGGGTCAGCAGTGGTGAACAAGTAACTAAGTTGGGTTAGAGGGAGATAACTCATGACTATCAAAAGAGGCTTTGAACAAGGAATGAGAATGATATACCCTGTTGATCGTAATAAAAGGTTCGAAATTCCTAGCACCTGAAGAAAGCCGGAGCGTACAACGGCCGAAACGTTGTACAATGAAGAGGAAGACAATAGTCCGAATAATGTAAATAGTGTAAATTTAAATGTAAGTCGTTATCTTCTGTCTTAATAATTCCTGTTCTTTTATTGTTCTTCCTCCTTAATAATGTTTTTTTTTTTTTTTTTTGTATTCTATCACATGCAGTAACCCCTTGGGTATTAGTGGTTATATTGCCTTGTTTAAGGTGAAATGATTTTAAAAATGACGGCTTAGCAACTACAGTTGTTGGTGTTTTCTTTCCGCGGTCAGTGGTTGATCTACAAGTGCATGTAAAATCGGGATTTCGTTTTGAGATTTTCAAGGTAAGTAAACCCTTTCCTTTATTTTTTGCCTATTTTTCTTCAAAATCCCACTTTTATTTTTGGATTTTCGCTTTATGTCAAATTGACTTAAGCAAATAATAGATTTTTTTTTTTTTTTTTGCTTACCATTTCAATGAATCTGACAATGATTATCATTCAAAGTGAACGTTTGTAATTCCTGAACAACAATATTCTTATGAGTCAGAGAAATTGAACATCCGCCTTCTTCCATTTGCTCATATTTATCCAGTCCTCCCTTTCTCTATTTCAATGTTATAGCCGATCATAGCCCTCCACGTCGTCCTATCTCGTTGCTCTCAGCAATATTTGCTCCTTTATGACTCTCACTTTGTCCTTGTACTCTTTTTTTTTCTTCCATTTGGTCATACTTGTCAAGTCCTCTATTTCAATATATTATTGACGATCATGGGTCTCCGCGCCCTCCTATCTTGTTGCCCTCAGCAATACTTTCTTCTTTATGGTCCTTACCATTTTTTCTTTTTATTTCCCTTCTCTTCTTTCCATGTCGAAGGAGATTTTATCTCACTTCCCTTTTTCTCTTTAAAATTCATGCTTTTTTTCTCCACTATATCCGCTTTTTCAACTCTTTTGCAAATTCTAATTCATTTTTCATGCTTCTTCTGATCATTTTGTTCCAATTACTTTTATTTTGTTTATAAACAGACAAATGATTGTAGTTCAAGAGAAAGATTCGAACTTGCATTACGTTTTAAAATCGTCAGCATTCTGAACAAAAACAAAGAAAATAGAGAAACAAAAAAAATCTTCACCACTCAATAATATTAAGATTTATCAAAGATCGCTAATTAGCCATAGTTCGTTTAGGGACATATCAACACCTTATGCGTCATTTAATTTTCTTCGGAGAATTAGTAATTTCTTTGTTAGTATTTTTACTATAAAAATGTATTTACATTGTTCGAACTGTTGTCCTCATCTTTACTGCCATTTTTTTTTTTTTTTTTTTTTTTTTTTTTAATCATATCACCCCGAGCAAAGCGGTAATGCCACTGATGTGCAGGGGGCTACATAGGAGTGAAAAGATTGGAAAAGAGAAAGCCGGAAACCACATCCTATGCAGGGAACAAGGGATGAACCTCTTCACCTGTTCAATAGATGTGGGTGGAGTGTGAACTGGGCGATAGTTTAGTCGCCCGGTTCACACTCCACCCACATCTATTGAACAGGTGAAGAGGGTGGAGTGTGAACTGGGCGATAGTTTAGTCTATCTACTCCAATTAAAAAAAAAAAAAGTGAGAAGATTGGAAAAGAGAAAACTGGAAACCACATCCTAAACAGGAAACAAGGGATGAGCCTCTTCACCTGTTCAATAGATGTGGGTGGAGTGTGAACCGGGCGATAGTTTAGTCGCCCGGTTCATACTCCACCCACATCTATTGAACAAGTGAAGAGGCATATTTACAACTTTTCAGCCGTTGTACACTCTGGCCTTCTTCAGGTGCAAGGAATTTTGAACCGAACCCTTTAATTTGATCACTGGGGTATATCATTCTCATTCCATGTGCGATGCCACTTCTGGTAGCCATGTAGTTATCTCCCTTTAACTTAAAATTTTATGCTTTTTGTTCACCACTGCTGTAGCCAGGTATTGAACTCACAACTCATTGGGTCAAGTTACTGGGGCTCGCCAACGCCTATATCCACTGTATTTGTATACTTTTGTTTTTTGTTTTTATTTAGGGTTCACTATTTGCTCATAGCTGGGATCCTAAAAAGTGTTACTACCCCGGTCAATGCGAAGCTGTGAATAACATGGGTCCACCCTCCTCAAAACCTCCCCATCAGAAGCCTCGCTTCCGGATGTAGTTTATTGTCATACCCAGAACACCCTCTGATTAGTCTTTTACCGGGTAACTCTTGAAGTCTTTATTAAATAAGACACTTCAATTTTTCTTGATTTAATGAATATTAAGTTAGTCCTACACAGAGTAAAAAGTTGCTGGGAAAACAAAAATGCGAGATCGAATCTTGTTTTATGCCACTTTTTCTTTAATGTAACTGCTCTTGACATACTCGTGAGTTTATATATATATGCTTTTATTGTTTTTCAAAGTAAATTTTTTATTTGGATCCTGTTTCAGGAAAATAAATCAGATATTTTTGCTTTTTTCTGCTTGCATTCCTGGTAAGTATTATCTTGTATAAAACACACATACACATACATTTATGTCCACACACACACACACACACACACACACACACACACACATCAGAAAAATTAAGGAGACACGTTATTTCATGGCAAATCGGAAGTATAGGCCTATTTCAGGTCAACCATCATCAGCTTCTGTCTTTATTGTACAAAGGATTTTACACGAAAAATCCTTTGTACAATAAAGACAGAAGCTGATGATGGTTGACCTGAAATAGGCCTATACTTCCGATTTGCCATGAAATAACGTGTCTGCCTTAATTTTTCTGATATTTGCTCTATATGTATTTATATACATATATATTTAGAGCTCTCTTAGAGAGTTATCCTGCCACTGTATATACAGGATACTCATTTGGATTCTTCTATACCCACACCGCATGCTGATGTGTCTGTGTGTGTGCGTGTGTGTGTGTGTGTGTGTGTGTGTGTGTGATTATTAATCAGTTATTGGTCAAAATCAAATTAGACCAGTAAATAGTTGTATCAAAAAATACATATTTAAAGAAAAAATAAAAATTTAACATGTACAGCTTTTAAATATTCTAATTAGGAAGATCAGTTGATCATGCTACTATAGTTTCAACCTTTTGAGATGGTCAGGTGTTATATATTCTTATAATATATATAACGGCTGACCACATATATATGTATATGTATATATATATATATATATATATAAAGAGAACCAGTAGGTTTAGAAAGCAGAGTTTTCCGGCATTTACTTTTTTTAAAAAAATTTTCAATACAAAATAGATCGTAGAGCATAATATAATTAAATTTGCTTTTTATTTAAAATTAATTTAATCTAATTTGCGGCACGGAAATTTCTATGTTTTGAGATTTAAAATTTATTTATCTCATCTAAATTACACGAAAAGGAATATAATACTGACATCTTATTTTGGTAGATATACTTACCAAACTTATACAAAAAATATTTTGAAATACTAAAAAAGTAAATTTATTTCATAAAATCGCCACTGGCTCCAACCACAGCATTCAGACTACTTTGGAATCTCCCGCAACTCTTCTGAACTATCTTGTTGTTGTATACTGCCATAATTCTGGCCTTCAGTTTATCTTTGACTAGCAGTATAACCAGGCATTGCTCGGGTGCAATGAAAGCTTTAAAACTAATCTACGGTCCTGGAGCTCAGACTCAGCCTAAAGAATATTTGAAATAATAAAATAATTGCGACAATTTACCAATCGCACCTGTTTTATTTATATATATATATATATATACTAGCAGTATAGCCAGGGATTGCTCGGGTGTAATGAAAGCTTTAAAACTAATCTATGGTCCTGAAGCTCAGACTATTCGGACGTTGCCACGAAAGACTAGAAAGCAAGAGTTATTTCCAGTTAAACCTACAGGTAAGCTATGCAAATCAATTGAAAAAGAAAAAGAAAGAATTATTTCTTTAGAAAATATGAGCCTTTACTTTTGACCCTCTTTTTGTGCCTCATCATATGTATACATGAGTATATAAACGAATACTGTTTTTTACTTAGACTTCAGATTTATTGATGAAACTACAAAAAGTCTGTCTCTTGTATAGCAACATAAGTTAATAAAGATTGTTTTAAAATGTTTGACTTGTTTTGATTATTTTTTATGCATGCTTTGATCATCTCATTAAGGAAATCAATTGGAGAGATTAAACATCATTTAATAATTTTATTTTTATTACAGGTATACCTCACCTTATGTTGGTAATCTGTTCCAGAAGAGGCTACTTAACTTGAAGAAAGATTTCAGTAGAATTTGTCTCCCAATTTATTTGTCAGTAGGCTAAACAATAAATAACCAGTGTGAGTTTTTATTTTATTTATAAATGCATTTTTAATAATATATGGTCAATAAGGATATATTTGAATCTTACAGTTTTTAATATAGTTCAGAAAAAAAAAGTAATCTAAATTTACGAATACATGTACATAGATATGTAATATAACAATCTGGTCCCACCCGAGGAAGCTGATGCAAGCGGGGGCGTTTTCCGGTCGTTGAAAGGAACGGATGTTTGTTTGACCTTATTTCCGGCAGTTGCGGAAATGGCTACAAGAGGCAAACAGAACAGGTGTCTCTGAGAATTACGTGGGCGTGCGTGGGCGAGGCAAAAAACCGGAAGAAAAAGTTCCGGTTTGGAGATTATAAAAAGACCTCGGCGCACGGATTTCACCAAAAAGAGGACGAGACAGAGAGAGAGAGACACAACAGATACGACGACACTTCCGTCAGCCCCATTAGAAGCGCGCTCTCAATTCTCTGTCCCTGTGCTACACGGTCCATCGTCAGTAATAAAAATATTGATATATATTTTTTATATATATGCGTGTTTGTTGTCTGTCGATATACAACAGACTGCTTTTTGGTGCCTAAGTGACTTGCTGTTTTGAAACAACAAAACAGATTGATGCGAGCTGGTTACCACGGAGACGATTGAAAATTCAACGGAATTAAAACTACCGGATAGAAGACGAAAATAGTAAACAACCGGACGACGGCGATGAAAGGAAGAAAAAGAAAAAAGAAGACGAAAATATAGCAGCTGCACGACTGTAGACGTCAGCCAAGGTAGGTGACTCTTTGATTTGATAGTGTGTGTGTTCTGCTCGTGTTTATAGTAGGTCTAGTTAGAAAAAAAAAAATGGAACAACATACTTTTGCCGATTTTGTTCAGGGTCTGACCCTAGAATTGAGAAATGTGGCTTGTTCGGTGTCGAACACTTTAAGGGGAGAAGCTTTTTTAAAAAATATACAGCCATTAGCATGCAAAGAAGATGGTGGTTGTAATGCTTGGTTGGAGGATATGGAGAGGTACTTTTAAAGTTGTGCGCGTGGCAGAAGAAGACAAGTGTCAGGCAGCTCTTCTCACAACAACAAAGTAACCCACAACTCACATGGAAGGAGTTAAAAACTTCTTTAGTTTTAGACCCCGACGCACGGTTGGTCGAATTAGTGAACATTAGGCAGGGTAGAACGGAGGGGGTGCAAGACTACATGCAGAGAGTAGTACACCTAGCGGAGAGCGCATATGTTGGGGTTGACGGGAGGAATGAAGTTGTTACAAAACAAGTTTTAGGATTCTTCATAAAAGGTCTAAGGGATCGGGAAATAAAGATGGCAGTTATGAAGGATGAGCCACAAACACTGGAGGCTGCCTATCAGAGAGCGTTATCTGAGTTGAGATGGAAAATTCGACTCGACGCAAACTCTGAATACGAAGAGGAGCCTATGGAAATTTGTCACTCTCGGAGACGGGTACCGATAGAAGCCGTAAGACCCGCTAAATCTAATAATAATAATGATGATAATAGGAATAAGAACAATAGAAAAGTTGGTAATAGGGGAACTAAATACAAGACTCATGAGCAGGAGAGGAATGGGAGCGTTGTTAGGTGTTGGAATTGTGGGAAAGAAGGCCACATAGCAAAATTTTGTAGACATGCCCCGGGAAACGACAGACGTCCGTTCGTGCGACGCCCAACGAGCGGAACAAGATGGTACCAACGCACATAGTTGGTAATATGGGCGCGCCAAATTCCATCTTTATTAGAATAGAACGTAGACCTTATAGGGCATTGGTAGATAAGCTGTAGGGCATTTAAAAAATTGCGACAGGGACTTGAACTGCAAAAGAGGGACATTAAACTTCGAACTGCGAATGGATCCCCGTTGTACGTTGAAGGCCTTTGTCGTCTACAGGTCCAGATAGGAAGTAAGTCCATACCCCATGATTTTTTAGTTGTAAAATATCTCAATAGAAACATTATACTTGGCCGAGATTGGCTGATGCAGAACGGGGTGAGGATGTATTTTGATTTGGGGGCATTGAAGATGGGTGAAGAATACGTGGCATTAGAGGAGGATGTTCATATTTCCTCTGTTGTTAGGTTAGCTCAAAAAGTAACATTAAGACCTCAACACCTGCATGCTTGTCTGGGATTAACCAGGCTGAGAAATGGATGAGGCAAAGAATATGAAATCGAACAGCTGAGTAGTGGATATGTTAGCAACTTATGTGGTATATCAGTAGCCAACGCAGTTGTAAAAATGCCTAAGTCTAGTAAGTTTCAGTTACTGATAATGAATAACACTAACCAGACAATCACTTTGAGACGGGGGGGGGGGGTGTCCGCTGGCTAAATTGGAAAGGGCAGGTAATATTACTGAAATTACTATGCCCGATAAACAAAATAATAAAAGTCCTGATGTAGATTTGGAACAGGTACATGTTTTGGAGGAATTCAAGCCTGAAATTAACAAATTGCTAAAAAGAAATAGGGACATGTTCGTTAGTGACGACAAGAACCTGGGCAGAACCGATACTGTGGAGATGCGTATCGATACTGGAACGCATGAGCCCATAAGAAAACGCCCATATCGCACACCCCTCAAACAAAGAAAGACAATGGATTCAGCAATCGACGAAATGATGCAGGCAGGTGTAATTGAGAGATCCAATAGCCCGTGGGGTTTTCCAGTAGTTTTAGTAGAGAAGAAAGACGGTAGTAAGAGATTTTGTGTAGACTTTAGAGCACTTAATAAGATTACAAAGAAATATGCTCGACCTCTTCCTGTCATCGATGATATATTGGCATCACTTGGTTCGGCAAGGTACTTTTCGAAGCTTGATTTAAAATCAGGGTACTGGCAAGTTAAGCTTCATGATGATGACAAAGAAAAAAGTGCATTCACCTGCCACAAGGGTCTGTTTCATTTTAATGTTATGCCATTTGGACTTGCAAACGCACCCGGCATCTTCCAGGAATTAATGTCAGTTGTTTTACAGGGACAGGAAGATTTTGCTCTGGCATATTTAGATGATATTCTGATATTTTCAAATACGGTGGAAGATCATTTAGGACATATAGACACAGTCTTGAGTAGTCTACGTAAGCACAACCTTAAACTGAAGCCAGCTAAGTGTGAGTTCTTTAAGAAAGAGACCCAATACCTGGGGTTCAAGATAAGTGAAGAGGGAATACAACCAGACCTCAATAAAGTCAAGGCTATAAAGTCAGTTTCTACTCCAACCACTGTTAGGCAAGTAAGAGCTTTTATCGGGATGACCTCATACTATCGCCGCTTTATTAGAAATTTCTCTGATATAGCCGAATCGCTGGTCAATTTGACAAGGAAATATGCACGATTCCAATGGGACGATGCTTGCCAAGCCGCTTTCGATACACTAAAAACGAAGCTCGCAGAGATGATAACACTAGCCTATCCCAACCCAAATAAGGCGTATAGGTTATATACTGACGCATCCGATCAATCGATTGGCGCATGCCTATCCCAGGTGGTGTACGATAAAGAAAATAGGAAGGATGTAGAAAAACCAATTTATTTATTGTCCCATAAATTAAGTGACACACAAACGAGGTGGTCAACTATAGAGAAAGAGGCTTATGCCATACACTATGCTCTTCAAAAACTGAATCACTACCTGCATGGCGCAACATTCACAATATACACTGATCATAGGCCCCTGGAGCACTTACTTAATTCGCCCATACAAAATAAGAAGATACAGACTTGGGCTCTGAGCATGTCTGGCTACAATTGCAGCATACAGTATCTTAAGGGTAAGGATAATGTTTGCGCGGATCTCTTATCACGCGCTGTTGATGTGAACGAAGACCATATTGCTTCTCCAGTAGAGATAGATGATAGAAATTACTTGGTTAGTGTTATAAACTCCAACCTAATGGAGCCGGAAGAATTAGCAGCCCGTAAAAATGTCGGAAATTCATCAGAGGCACCCGAACGGCCCACATTGAAAGGAATAGACATAATCAGGGAGCAAGAATCAGACAAAAATATCTTAGACCTGAAGATTAGATTACGAAATGGTAGGGCTACCAAAGCAGAACAGAAGAGATATATAGTAATGGATGAGGTGGTGTACTATTTGTTTCAACCTGATGATGAACCCCTCATCAGGCTGTATGTACCATCTCACCTTAGAAAAATGGTGCTAGTTCAATACCATGATGACAGTGGCCATATGGGGGTGGATAAGACATTCCACTCAATAAAACAAAAGTATTTCTGGCCTTGTTTACTTAGAGAAATAAATGATTTCGTAGGTAAATGTATCCCGTGTCAGACAAGAAACCTAAAGAAGCAGCAACCCCCCCATACAGGAATGTGACTTCCCTCCTTTTCCTTTCGCAAAGGTTGCTTTAGATGTCTCAGGACCCTACCCAAAGACCCATTCAGGTAACCAATACATAGTTACATTCATAGATATGTACAGTGGTTGGCCGGAGGCATTTGCGGTTTCTAACAAGAAGGCAGAAACTGGTGCATCTCTTGGTTGACGAAATTTTCCCCAGATTTGGGACACCACTTCAGCTTTTAACTGATAATGGGCCAGAAAATATCAACAGGGTAATGAAAAAGACATTAGAAGACCTAAATATACACCATGTGACAACTTCTTTTTATCACCCCCAGAGCAACGGTAAGGTTGAGAGGTTTCACAGAACAATGCATGATGTTCTAGCAAAAAAAATCGGCAACAACGAACAGTCGTGGGATATTTACATTAACCAAATGTTGGCGGCTGTCCGGTTTCATGTGAGCGAGACCACTAAGTTTTCACCGTATTACTTGCTCTACAACAGGGATGTTATTTTGCCCTTGGACAATATACTGAGGCCTCGTCGCATATATTATGGTGATGAGCATCACCAAATTGCACTACAGGAAATGCATCGTAGCTTCACGTTAGTTAGGAATAATATAAGAAAAGCGAGGAGAGCCGCAATAGATAAGTCGCGTGGTAAGATGAAAGATACAACTTTTGAGGTTGGTGATTTGGTGTACTATAAGAATCACCAAAAGAAAGGGAAGTTAGATGTGCGCTGACGGCCATATTATGTGATCATTGAAAAGACTGGCCCGGTCTCTTATAGAATTAGAGATCAGTTAACCGGCTCAGTCATTAAGACGCATGCTGAGCATCTTCGGGCAGCATCCATTGATGAATGGAAAATCCCTACTTCCGATAGGCCGTTACGAAAGATTGTATTGGCTGCTCCAGTAGAATCCAGTGATTCGGATGACGAATCCGGAGCGGAACAGACCGACTTTCCAGTGCACAAAAATCGACACCAACGTGTGGAATCAGACGATGAGTCTGATGTTCCATTAATGGAGCGTCGCATCATGACGCAACGTAAAATGGCGAATAAAAACGTGTCAACTATTGATAATGATGATAGAATCGGTGGTATAAATAATGTTTCATCCACGTTCGAGGATGATTGCTCAAAGTCCGAAACGTCTGGATCTACTCATGTAGATCAGGGTTTTTCTAGGGAATCACCTAGCAGCGAAGATGTCCAAATGAGGCAAACGTCTGTTGGGGCAAAAAGCACGGATAGACCTGCAGATTCCACAGTTGATCGGAACAAAAAGAAAGAACAACTGAAAAGTCTTGTAGACTTATTGGCTGATATGCTATAGGATTGGGAAAGAAAGCAGTGGGAGGATTAACGATAGTTTAAGTGAAATAGTTAGGAAGATACAAACGTGGAAAATTATTAATAGTATCTAAAGCATAAAGTAAATTATTCGTCTCTGGTGTCAGTACAGAGCGAGACTAACGGCTTTGTCTTTCGTTTCAGATGGCAAATCTTGTTCTGTTGGTCATGCTGTTTTTTCCTGGATTGGACGTAGCGATTGAAAGTTACCAGAACGTCGTATTTATTGAACAGAACGAGATCTCACTGTCACGTGCAAGGTGGCTGGTGACATTTTCGATCAATCTGACACCATACGACGCTGCGTTCCAATCATTGAAGGGATGCATACAAAATGTCCAGTCGGGCGCAAAGGAAAATTTCCCACAGGAATTCCTTGGGGACGTCACATTCGAAACATTGATGAATCATGTAAATGATGAATTTAAGCAAATTGTAATAGAACGTGAAAGGCTGTTATTAAAATACAAAGATTATAGGTCTATGACTCGCAGAACTAAGCGGTCCGTGTTGCCCTTTGTAGGGAATGCTCTTAGTTACCTTTTTGGAGTAACATCGGAAGATGATCTACGTGTGATCAAAAGAGCATTGGGTAAGTTAGCAAATACACAGGAAAGGATACTACATTTGACAGAGGATAGCATTTCCGTAATAAATGTTACGAGACATGAGGTATCTAATAATAGACACAAAATAAATGAAATTATTTCTAGCCTTAAAGGGATTGTAGGTTCCATGGCAAACGCAACACAGGGGTTGGATAAACGAGTATCCAGATTAGAGATCCTTACCCATAGATACTGGTTGTACAAGATTATAGTCGATAAATTAGGGAAATATTTCTTAGACGTCCGTATGGCTTTAAGCTATTTGGAACTGCAGCTCAATTTATTGTCGATTGGTCATTTGTCTCCTAGCATAATCGCTCCGCACGACTTAAGGGGATTGATGCATAAAATAGCTCAGACGCTCCCAGATAATTTCAAATTAGCAAGCGATCCAGATAAGGACATCTGGTATTATTATAAAACATTAAGTTGTAGGACACTTTTTGACTCAAAATCGATTGTGGTTGTGGTGGACGTCCCATTGGTGGATAGAGAACACTCCTATGTAGTATATAACATTTTGAATTTTCCTCTTCCGTTGCCCACACGATCAGGTTCAGCGTTCGGATCCAAGTTGTCGGCCAGGTTTGAAATGGAGTCAAAAATGATCGCGGTAAATAGGGCTGGAACACGCTATATTCTCTTGGGCCAGGCTGAAGCGACACGGTGCTCGGCAAGTACCGTCGGATTGTGCGAGGTATCCGGTCCCGTTTATGCTACCAATTCAAGAGAATCTTGCGAGATGTTGCTTTTTCGGCATAATCAAGCAGGAATAGAGAGGAACTGTTGAGTCACAGTTAAAACGAATACTCGACTTCCAATCGCAATCAGGGTAGACCGGGAATCTTGGATGGTCGCTGCTACCAGGGATTTGCACTTTGCAGATCTTTGTGGTGGCGGGTCTCGGAGCAAGCTTGTCGCCCAGGCCTCGCTGGCCAGTATACAGATAAAGGAGGGGTGTACTGCGTACAATGATTACATGGTGTTGGCTGCACAGGTTAACGGTGACTCAAGATTTAGAAATGTAGGGAAGCTACAGCTCACACCCATAAACGTCTCTGGTTCAGTGGTTTGGTCCCCAATTACGCAGAAATTTCCCAATTTTTCAGTGGACACCATGCCAGTAGAATTGCGCGATATGGAGGAGATTCCTATCCGCAAACTAGTAAATACCTTGGAACAGATAGATATGGAAAGATTTAATGAAGGATATGAACTCCCGAAGAAGTTGGCGATAGGAGTCAGTGCTGGCATAGTTGGCGTAATAATAATCCTTGGAATAATAGCTAGGAAGCGGATTTTTAAGTGTAAAAGAAGCAACAGTGCTTCGGGAAAGGAAATTGAGTTATCCGTTGTGAATAGTACTCCGGGGTCAATGGGTGTTCAACACTCAAATGTCTCTGCGTTAAACAGAGAGATGTCAACAAATCAGATATGCTTGGATTCGAATCCTGAGGAAGTAGTTAAAGGAATAGAAAACATTGTACAGACTAGGGAACCACGAGTTACGGGTCCATTTTTTTAGACTAAATTAATATAGATGAAACCTCTAATCCTCCACAAGTAAATTGCATGCGGATTAACATTGGAATCAGGGTAATTTTCTTCATTTACTATTGAACATTTCTCGGTCAGACTATGAATGATATGTACAGCAGATAATGGCCATTTTTCTGTGTTCAAACATAGTATGTTTGAAATTAAATTAAATTAAATGAAGTTACATGTGTAACAATAAACTCGAGCAGAGGCACGCATGGTGTTGGTCAAAGGTCATTTACTCGATGTCAGTTTAGAAACTGGGGCGCGGTTACCGCCTATAATCATGTGGTTATGCATCGAGGCGTCTACGCTTATGGAAAGAGTCGAGAAAGAAAATGAACATTTTTAAGAACTTTGCCCAATTCTGTGGAAATGAATATTAAAAAAAAGGAGGGAAAAAGAAGAAAAAAAAAAAGAACAATGAAACATCGAGCTGGTAGAACAATTTTCAAGATGGACACGAACATTGTTGGGTTGCCGATGTAGGCTCCCCTATTTTTTTTTTTGTTGTTTTGTTTGTTTCGACACATGTTTTATACAATTGTCAGGCTTGTGTGGCATGGGGAGGAGAGTGAGGGTGTTGCGCTTAAAATGTTCTTAGGTGAACATTTTGGAAAATGGGTGGGCGAGGAATGTAATATAACAATCTGGTCCCACCCGAGGAAGCTGATGCAAGCGGGGGCGTTTTCCGGTCGTTAAAAGGAACGGATGTTTGTTTGACCTTATTCCCGGCAGTTGCGGAAATGGCTACAAGAGGCAAACAGAACAGGTGTCTCTGAGAATTACGTGGACGTGCGTGGGCGAGGCAAAAAACCGGAAGAAAAAGTTCCGGTTTGGAGATTATAAAAAGACCTCGGCGCACGGATTTCACCAGAAGAAGACGAGACAGAGATACGAGACAGCCAGACCAGACCAGAGGAGAAACAGATACGACGACACTCCCGTCAGCCCCATTAGAAGCGCGCTCTCAATTCTCTGTCCCTGTGCTACACGGTTCATCGTCATTAAATAAAAATATAACTCATATATTTTTATATATATAACGGAGTTTGTTGTTTGTTGTATATTGCTATATAACAGATATATTTATATTAAAATTATTTTGCGACAGCAGAAAATAAAATAATTTATTTTAAATTTCCAAATATTTATATTAAAATTATTTTGCAACAGTAGAAAATAAAATAATTCATGTTAAATTTCCAAATATTTATATTAAAATTATATATGTATTTATTTTGATTTTATGTACTTTTTATTCTTATTTATTCTACAGTAACATGATTTTATATGCTTTTAATGTTTTTCTAGTGATATTATGAGTTCAGTATTTGTGGCGGACAGACGTAAAATAGAATAAAATGACTTAAATTTAATTTTTATTTCTCCATATTTTTTTTTTTGATAAATTACGTATAATCAAGGATGACTTGAAACGACATAAACCGAGGTCTACTTGTGTGGTTTTTGTTAATTTTTATTTTTCAATTTAAATATTTTGAAACCGGATATCAAATTTATCTTTTCATTGGTCGAGACACTCTAAAACTGAAATTGATTTGTTCTTTCCCGCCGAGGCTTCTGGAGCCGATTTCTAGAATCCCAATATGTATATAAGTGGCAATATAACTCAATTCGAGTTAGTCAGTTTGCGAATTCTAATAACCTCCACTCGTGTCTAATCGCTGACTCAGCAATCGACTGCAAATTCATCCTGAAATCAACTTGAAAGAGTGAATATTCCTTCATTTCACGAACAGAGTTACTGTGCACTTATTCATTTACTCTAACTAGTAAAGGCAAATAACTCTCGACACATTATTTGTAAGTAGCTAAACAACGCACACTCACACATATCTTGATAATTTTTCTTGCAGCAACAATCTATTTTAATTTTCTTACCAAATCATAAATATTGACTTTTGTTGAACTATACTCTGCATGAACAATCTTTCAGACATTTTTTTTAATTGTGACTAGCTACAAGAATTTGTTTGATCATACATCTACATTTTAATGTATAAAAACAGCCTTTTACTGCTGAATTTTTAATCAATCTCCTGTTGATAATTCTTGTATGACAATTTGTTTTGTGTTTCTTCAATTAAATTTATATTGTTGTGTAGTATACTAACGAACACGCTACATAAACCTATTATTCAAAGAATTTCCCTTCTAATATAAATTCTGTAATCGACTACCTGCAACAATATTGTCCAAATTTTAAGATTCAGTCTGAAAATCTCTGGTGAATAAAGGCACCGATATAAAGAAGCCAGGCTGCGAGCAGCTATGAATGTCGCCGGCAAAAAAATTTGCTGATCTGGTTTTTGAATTTCCGTTCGTCCGTTAGTTTGTACTTAACGAGGCAAAAATACAACCATTCAACATGTGGCTACTTTGCATTAATTCAACATGTGGCTACTTTGCACCAACTTTTTCATTAATTGACTGTTTTATTACAGGGTGTTGCAGCAAAATCCGACACTTGACAAAAAGAAAACGAAATAGGCAATAAAAACAAAAAGTTGTATGCAGAAACCTGACAGTTTATTTACAAACAGTTACGGTTTCATACTACATTATTTTTCAATGTAACCGCCAGCGACGACTATTTATATAGATTGTTTTGTTTCAAATGATAGACAAGGTATTATCATTAAGTTTTTTTTTTATATAATTTTTCATACGTTCGTATATTTGTTTTTCATTTCGGAAATCAAATTATATAAGAACTAGTGGAAACTGGAATTTCCACGGAAGGATAATTATGATTTCCTGGAAAAAAAATTTTTTTTGTCATACTACAAATGATAGTAATGTCTTCAAACATAAAGGTATTGGATAATAAAATAACGACAACACAGAATGTAATTTTATTCAAATATCTATAAAAATAATGTCTATAGAAGCTACTTTACTGTAATCTTATATTATATTAAGCGGTGTATGCATAGACCATAACCAAAATACTGGATGCTATTTTGTGAGAAAATGTTTATTTTTTATTACTGAAAAATCATGGCTCCTGTGTCTATTGTAAACAGAAAAGACCAACTGAGTAATGGCCAAAGGTGTCGCAGCCAGAAATTAAGTTATTAGGTCGCGGGATACGACAACAAACCTACCTATTTTTATGATATTGTACAGTACACACACAATTACTGCTACAACCACCAGCTTAAGCTGCTACTGCTACGGTAATGCTATAGGCTCTCTCAACCTACTCTCTTACTTACTCTTTACTACCCTTCCGTTTGGCAAAGATCAGTGAAAGGCTGAGAAGAGTAGCGTTTATTGATTATGAAAAGATGGAGGGGAAGGAAAAGCTCGTGTAGAGAGTAAGTGTAACGGACAGAGGAACTAAGTAACTAACTAACTAAAGGAGGAACACGCAGAATTATTATATGACTAGCAGTATAGCTCGGCGTTGCTCAGGTGTAATGAAAGCTTTAAAACTAATCCATGGTCCTGGAGCTCAGACTCTTTGGACGTTGGCACAAAAGACTAAAAAGCAATAGTTATTTCCAGTTAAAGCGAAACCATAGACTGAAAGAAAAATGAATGGATGTAAGTCAAATTTTGATTTCCTGGTATCGATATCAAATAAGTTTTTTTCGTCGTAAACTGAATTTTGAAGGCTAAATAAGTCCTCTGAGTAAATGGTATCATGGCTGAGACTAAGAACTACAATTATACCTACTTAGAGCCAAACCCGAAGCAAAAACTAAAATAAAAGGGCTGAAAAAATACAGACATACAGGCAAATAAACAGACACACACACAAACATCTTGCCTTTTGTATATATATATATATATATATATATATATATATATATATATATATTATCGATAATCTGCACTACTGTAAGAACTGCAACCTTGAAACTTCTGAATATCGTTTCTTATGTCTTTGTCTATGAGTGTATCAAATTTGATTAAAATTGGACCACCCCTTCTATAACCTGATTTTTTTGATTATCGATATTTATCGGTGGGTACCTCGACACAAAACCTAGCTAAGAACACTTGCAGACGCTTATAGTACAACTATGTAAATTTTCAAGAAAATCGGTTCAGCTGTTTTGGAGTCTATAGGTAAAGGACACACACGCAGACAAAATTCCATTTATAAACAAGTTTAGGTGTCTGCTCTTTTACTAAACAGATCGTTATAACAACATCGAAACAAGTTTGTTTTACCCTTACACTTCCTATGTCTGAATTTCTTTGTTTTTTCCCCTCAAACCTGGTGTATGGGTTAAACTGTTCATACCAACAGTAATACGGAGTGTCGAAGATTCGTAACAATGATTATATATTTGCAACCATCATAATAAAGAAATGATGAAAGCAATTTTTTTGAATGAGTTACAATCTTTACTGTTCAGCAAAAAGATGTTTTTATTATTGAGACGTTTGGTATTTTGTTCGCTTTAAACAAACCTTTATTCAAAATTCGTTTGCTTCTCAGACTTCCTGTCTCTGTAGCAAAGTTAAAGTTGCTATATAGTCTAAGGCAGTGCTACTCAAAGTGTGGTATGCGTACACGAGCCATTGCCTGCAGTAGGTTGCCATTACTTTCTGTGGTAGACTGGTTGCTAGCCAAGGCTACAGAACCTAATCTGTCTTATTATTTAACCCATAACTGGAGGGTATGGCAAGGAATTCAATTGGAATTCGATTTCGGCTCCTCATTTTTTCGTTCCGAGCCGATATCCACTGCACCACAACGCACGTCCTTACAACATTACACTGTATATTTAAATATTCTTGCATGAAACCTGTACTTGATGTGCATTGACAAAGAACAAAATTATCTTTAATGGTCTTCATATTTGCTTTAGCATTTCCAAAGAGGCTTAGCGGCACTGTTTTCAATTAACCCTCTAGGGCCATTCGTATCATATTTGATACAGTATTTCCCTATAAGGAAACATTTGGTATTCATTGACTGAGCAGTCAGTACTGCTTTCATTTGAAATTTATAAAATATTTCTCTTAAAAAATTTTTCAGGAAAATATTTCTTTCAAGGCTTGTTTTCATACTGTATCAAATATGATATGAATGGCCCTAGAGGGTTAAAAGGACTTATGAAGAATTTGTTGTTTTTTTGGTTTTTAGAGAGGTCTTTAAAGACAAAATCTTTTGAGAAAATTATCATCCATTACTTCTTGAAGGTTCAGAAATTTAACACCCAGTTTAAAATATCAACTGATATTTCTTGATTTACACATAAGAGCCATATGCTTGATGTCCCTAGCTTTTTAAAAATAAGGATTTTTTTTATAAATATAAGAATAATTTGCAAATCACTCTTCTGTGAACTTTTGGCGCACACTGTCACCTTTTATGGTATGCTAGTGCACCCGGGTCTACCGGTTTAGTAACTCTGGTCTAAGGCTTAGCAGAAATTCCTCATTTCGCTCAAGGTTTCTCAATTTTAAATGAAGGCTAAACACTATATTGCCAACTTATCTAGTAGATAAAAACGAATCTCTCTCTCTCTCTCTTTCTCTCAGAGGATGAACTTGTTATGGCGAGATAAATTTTAACAGGTGATTAAGCAGACTCGCGAAGAAAAAAACCAACGGCTGCTGTGATGTTTGCATGCCGCTGAGCCAGTAACGCCCTCAGCAGATGATGAAATGTTATCAACAGGCATTGATAATAATAATTAATAATAAACTGAAGATAATAACAGCAAAATTAACAACAAAAATATAGACATATCAAAAATGGTAACAATTGCGTGCTTCTAATAAATATTAAATATTTTTATTTATTAGAAGCTATTAAAATATCTACAACATTATCAATGAGAATAATATCGCTGCTCCGAAACCACGCTATGGTCAAAGTTCATTAAATGGAGATTTTTCACGGAAGCAGGATTGAAAATGCATTTCAGAATAGAATGAATATATATATATAGTCATCCGCAGACAGATCTGTTTCGTTGTATCACAGCTACATCAGTATGGGTAGACATCCGATTACTCTTAACCCGGGATTGAAACCCGACTGAAATGGCGTCAGTCGGCGATTCTACCTCTGAGTTATGGGCGCTCGGTAGAAGGAGGCAGACTTTTAGCGTATCATATATCATATGCCAATAGCCAGAGTGCTCTAACTCATTACTGAATGAGTGATGCATAGATGCTAGAGTAGCTACTATATTTTCAAAGTCTACTTCCAAACGCTGTTGGAGGTCCACAAGGGACAAGTGGCAGCCTGCGTATCGAGTGTTTACCAGTGATGAAAAGTGAGTTCTGTACGAAACTCCCAAACGTTCCAGACATTAGTTGTCTCCTCAGGATGCTATCTCTCACATCGCAAGACCGCCTATGCACCCACACAAGATTATACCTTGTGTCTAGTGGAGAGGTCGTCAAGTGGTTCATTATGAACTGCTACCAACGGGCCAAACGGACACAGGTGACCTATACTCGCAGCAATTGAAACGTGTGCAACAGGCATTGCGCCAGAAGGAGCCAGCACTGGTGAATCACAAAGGTGCTTTTCCTCCATGACAACGCCAGGCCGCATGTCGCGCGAGTGATCAGGGATTTCATACAGTAACTTAAGTGGGAGACTTTGTACCATCCACCTTATTCACCTGACCTTGTGCCATCTGATTACCACCTCTTCCACTTCCTGGATAATCATCTTCGTGGGAAATCCTTTACCAATGAAGCAGACTTGCGCAAAGCCCTCACGGACTTCTTTACGTAAAACCCCCCTGCGTTCTACTGCAAGGGCATTGAACAGCTGGAGACGTGTTGGCAGAAGGTGCTGGATGCCGATGGCGATTACTTCGAAGACTAAATATAAGTTACACATACTGTGAAGCGTTTTCTTTTTTTCATTTAAAAATGGGCAGAACCTTTTTGGTTACCTTGTATTATTCCCAACCTCCGTCTTGGTGATTATTCATGAAGTAATCTTCTAGGGCTACGACAATGCCCTGTGCAATCATCAGGAGCATATTATGAACTTGATGATTGCATAGCGTATGAAACTCGCAACCGTGCAATGGACGTAGGATAATATGTACATTTATTAAGATATACTTTATAGCTCTGTTAATGACGGTAAGTATTTACCCTACTTCCCCATTGGAGCGAGATGCGATACATTGTCTTTTTTTTTAAGGTGGGAAACCCGACTGCGTACAGACGAGTGAAGGAACAAAAATTCCCCAGTCCCCTCAACCGCCGGTTCAGCTGGCCCCGGTGACGAGGATATGATCCACCCCTCTGCTGCAATGGGGTGGCGCGGCCGCGGGATACTGTTCCCCGGGATCGGGCATCTACTCAGTGTAATTTTTCTCAGATGCACCTCTGTCTTCGAGGACAGAGACGCAACTGAGAAATGATTTTTGGGTACCTACCCAATACAAAATGTGCCAGGTAAGTAATGACAGGTTAAAAAAAAAAAAAAATTCAATTTAGAAGTTTCAAATCCAAGTCTTCCCTCTCTTACATCAACGTAAGTATTATTTTAGATCAGTAGTTCCCAACCTTTTTTACATCACGGCACACAATTGAGCTCTTTAACTTTTTGCGGAACACCTATCACAAAAAAAATGAACCTTTTCTAATCATAAAGCCTTTTTTTTTATTCTAACAACTGCTGGAAATAATCGACATTTTTAGTTTGAAGGTTAGGATGTTTTGTAGTAAGATGTCTTTTCATCTTACTTGGAACCATTGCTTCATGAGACAGCGTTTGGCCACACACAACACACAGCGGAGAAGGAATCTGTGTATCTCCAGTCCAGTGAAACCCAAATTTCAAGTATTCATCACTATACAACCGATGAACTTTTGGTTTTTTAAATGAAGTTGGAGAATTATTCTTGTCATCATCGCCTTTTCTTTTGAGAAACTTGTCCATAATTAAGGGTGAATTGAATCTAAAATTGAAAAAATAAATCTAAGAGAATTTTTATCATATTTAATCATGTTTTTTATTTGTCTTACTAAAACCTTAATTTACAACACCATAATATTAAATAAGAAATATCTACAAAGAATCTGTTAATATTGTAAACGAGATATATAGATGATATAAAGCATAACAACGCTTACCAAATTCGTATGCGCGAATCGTTTAGATTCCTGAAATTCAGCAATTTTAAATTGCGTGTTGTCATCTTGATTAAGAAATTAAATGTCTTCATTAAACAAAATGAAATTCAATGTCTTCCACCTATTATCTCTTCGCGTCTCACCAGTAACCATTCCGCGGCACACTGGTTGGGAACCACTACCCTAGAGAGATGAAGGTATAAAGAACGAAACGGGTCGAACAAAAGAAAGAGTGACAATTCAAATGGGGTATAAATATATTTGAATAGTTAGAACAGGTATATATTAATGTCCAACAGCTTAGACATAGATAGTCTTATTAAAGAAAATGTGCCTCTCGGCTAAAACTTTCTATATCAGGGTCAGTGTTTGAAAAAATATGCATGTCTTCTCAGATATGTATTTCCACTATAAATAAGGTTCATGGTAATAAAAATATTTTCTGATAAAAATCCATTAATTGTATAAATGATAGATGGATACATATAAAGAGACTAAGATAGATAGATTGATCGAAAGATGGATAGATAGACAGATAAAAACTGACTGAGATAGAAGAAAGAAATAGAATGAGATTGATTAGAATAAATAAAAAAAGAACGATAGTTTCAAATATAGATCAATATAGATATGGATAGATCTGATCCGTATACATAGATACTGTGAGTTTTGATTCTGCAAATCAAAGCTTGCAATCCATATTTGCTGAGACTTGCCATAGGATAATAGTTAGAGAGGTTTGGTTGTGGCCAGCTGTAAATGAGTAATGAGTTCGATCCTCACTCGGTCCGGCATTAAATAATCCACCAAAAATTGGCATGCAATTGGGTTTACTCTGCCTAATTTCAAGACATATTTAAAGATGTTCAGCTTTTTAAATTACGTTTTAATTAGAATTATTTTCAGTAACTTTTTTTCCTGGCATCAGGTTTTGTTACATTGCGTTTTTGTTTCAAAATCACAAGGGGAAATATTTACATTTTTTGTTGACTAAATAAATTTAACATAAAAATAAAAATTATTTATTTTGTTTTACTGAAAGTAGAAATATAAAAACTATTACGCTCTCAGTTCAGAAATTTTCAAAGAATATTTAAAAATGTCACTTAATTTTAAAGGAAAAAGTTACATTAATGTCACACGAATTACAGACAGTTCATTTCATGCTTGAAATATTTAGCGAAAAAAAGCTTTATTTATTTTTTATTTTATTTTCTGAAATATTAAATTTGAAAAAAAAAAAAGACTTAAATAATTAAATTAATCATTGGCACTTTATTTTTTACATTTTTTTTTATCGTATCACCCCGAGCAAGGCGGTAACGCCACTGATGTGCAGAGGGATACGTAATAGTGAACAGATTGGAAAAGAGAAAACTGGAAACCACATCCTAAACAGGGAACAGGGGATGAGCCTCTTAACCTGTTCAATAGACGTGGGTGGCGTGTGAACCGGGCGATAGATAGATCTATCTACTCCAATTGAAAAAAAAGTGAGAAAATAGGTAAAGAGAAAGCTGGATACCACATCCTGAACAGGAAACAAGGGATGAGCCTCTTAACCTGTTCAATAGACGTGGGTGGAGTGTGAGCCGGGCGATAAAATCAATTTCCAGCTTTCTCTTTACCAATCTTCTCACTTTTCTTTTTCAATTGGAGTAGATAGACTAAACTATCGCCCGGTTCACACTCCACCCACGTCTATTGATCAGGTTAAGAGGTTCATCCCTTGTTCCCTGTTTAGGATGTGGCGTGAAAAGGAGAGGGCCGATGAAGCAAGGTTCCGAAATGCACTCTCTGGAGGGGGGGGCATCATTCCGATAGAGTATATCATTTTTGTTTTTAGTTAGAAAATACACCTAAGATTAGATATTATTATCTTCTGCCCAGTCAATCATGTCTTTTTCGAGACATGATCGCCCAAGCGTGTAACACGTATGGCACTTAACTGACTGAATTGGAGGTCATTCTGCTCCCACTAAATTGAGGACTTTTATGACGGAAGATGAAAGAATTTTGCAGATTGTTTTTTTTTCAACAATTTTCAATAAGTCTTTTAATTACAAATAAAGTTATGTATTAAAAATTCTTAATAAATTTCTTTTATATGTTTTTAAAAAGTCAACGAAAAAATAATATAACATAGCATGTCGTTGCGTTGTTCTCGCGCCGAGTCCATTAGTGGTGAGTTCTCCTGACATTGAATTGTCACGGAGATGACTTGGCCGGTGTTGAGTCGGCAGTGATGAGTCGTCTTGAACCGCTGTAAGGGTTGCCTCACTGTGCTTTTTCTATAAACAATTGTTAATTTTTCAGCCGAGCTCTTTACTATGGTGCCTAGACTTATTAAATTTAAGCGCAATACTGGACTGGCGTCGAGATCTCATCAATCTGCAATTTACGTTACAGTTCATTTTAATCTCGGCCAATTTCATATGCTGTCTAGAAAACCTTTTTAATTCATGTCTGGTGATTTATGGTGAACGATCAATTTTGTGGCTAATGCAGCGGATAAATGTTTCTACGTAAGTAAAATCAGAAAAATAACCACAAGAAAACTAGTAAATACGAAAACAGCTTAAATATATTACTACTATAAACTATTGGCGGACCTGAAGGAGACTCGAACCACCACCTTTAAATTTCTTGATTTTCATTTTTCTTTTTAATTTTTTCAGCGCAGTCATATCGATTATTACATAAAGTTTTCGATTATCAAAAACATTTTGAAAAAATTCATTATTTAAACAATTTTAGCGGGGTGCTCACTTTCTCATACAACGTTATAGTAAATCGAGCCTCCATTTTGGAACCACTCGCGTTGGGGTCGCTTTCTTTTGTTTTTGTCTTTTTCAAGTTTTCTTTAGTTCTTACGATAGCATCTTCCTCGGAAGCAAAAAAGTTAATTGCACATGTTCGAGTTACTATAAGGGTGTATGAAAAAATGAGCCCCCCACCCAAATTGTTTAAATGTTGAAATTTTTTTTATCAATCGGAACGTTTAGGGTTTAATCGATAAGATTGCACTGAAAAAAGTTTAAACAATTTGATAATCAACAAATTTATAAGTGGCGGTAATGTCGTACCGATGAGTAATTCCAAAATGGAGGATCGATTTACTATAAGGTTATATGAAAAACAGCCCCCACTAAAATTGTTTAAATATTGAAACTTTTCAAAATTGTTTTGGTCAATCGGAAAATTTAGGGTCTAACTGATAAGATTACACTGAAAAAAGTAAAAATGAAAACAAAACAAATTTAAAGATGGTGGTAGTCTCCTTCAGGTCCACCGAACTATTTTCAGTCAATCTAAACTTATATAATAGATGGAACTTTGTCTGTGTGTGTGTCTGTTATATATAGACTCCGAAACGGATGAATCGATTTTCTTGAAAATGTACACAGTTGTACTATAAGCGTCTGCGAGTGTTCGATAAAGTTTTAAAACTAATCCATGGTCCTGGAGCTCAGACTCTTTGGACGTTAGCACGAAAGACTAAAAAGCAATAGTTGTAGACTGAAAGAAAAATGAATGGATGTAAGTCAAATTTTGATTTCCTGGTATCGATATTAAATAAGTTCTTTTCGTCGTAAACTGAATTTTGAAGGCTAAATAAGTCCTCTGAGTAAATGGTATCATGGCTGAGACTAAGAACTACAATTAAACCTACTTAGAGCCAAACCCGAAGCAAAAACTAAAATAACAAGGCTGAAAAAAATACAGGCAGATAAACAGACACACAAACATCTTACCTTTTACATATATATACATATTATCTATTTTCTGCACTATTGTAAGAACTGCAACCTTGAAACTTCTGAATATCGTTTCTTATGTCTTTGTCTATGAGTGTATTAAATTTGATTAAAATCGGACCACTCCTTCTATAACCCGATTTTTTCGATTATCGATTTCCGATATTTATCGGGGGTACCTCAGTACAAACCTAACTAAAAACACTCGCAAACGCTTATAGTACAACTGTGTAAAATTTCAAGAAAATCGGTTCAGCCGTTTCGGGGTCTATAAGTAACGAACACACAGAGAGACAAAGTTCCATTTATAAATAAGTTTAGATCTTCCTTCAAGATCAAGGCGCTACATTGATTCTTTTTATTATTATCCATAAATTTTCTACTTGGTGAAGTCATTTACCGTTGCATTTTTTACAAGAAAAAATGTTAAACCAACTAATTATAAAACTTTTAAATAGAATAGAATATTTATCAATATAGAATATCATCTGCAGGATATCAAGTTATACTAATATCAAGGGAAACGATAGGGCCGATTCGACAACCAAAAAAGCATCAACCTACATAGAATTCATTGCTAAATCCCCTGCTATGAAAGTCGGTTCTCTGTGTAGGGCCCGGAAGTTCTTTCCGTCTGAATCTGTCCTGCACTTATATAAATCTACCATCCGCCCGTGTATTGAATACTGCTGCCACATCTGGTCGGGTGCCCCTGCTATTCTCCTCGGGGTACTTGACAAAATACAACGGAGAATCGGTAATGTGATCGATACTGACTTGGTTGACCACCTGCAGTCACTCTCTTACCGGCGTGACGTGGCTTCCCTGTGCCTCTTCTATAAATATTTTCACGGCTGCTGCTCCGATGAACTTAGATCACTGGTGCCCCCTAGGTACGAATTTGCACGAGATACTAGATTAGCAATTAGGTCCCACCCTTTTACAGTGAAACCGATAAAATGTAACCGCAATTTCTACTCCAACAGCTTCTTTTCTCGCATTTCCCGCCTGTGGAATACTTGCTTCCGCGACGGCTACAACCTCCAGGAGTTTAAATGTAAGGCCAATAGACACCTCCTAACACACTAACTCACACCCATTCTCTCAAACACTCTTCCTATGTACCTCCTTACTCTTCTATCACTCTCCTTCTGACATTTCCTATATCCAATCGCTCTGTGTAACCCCCTGCGCTATAGCGGAAGTGGAATGCCTTGCTTGGGGTGAAATGATTAAAAAAAAAAAAGATATTCCAAACACCAAGATCCCCTTCACAGACTTCAAATCAACCATTAACACATATATCAAAACAAAAAAGAATGACAAAACCTATGGTCAGGCTGCTCACACAAATAAGTTGTACAAGATCAAGCGTAACATAGAAAAATATAATTAAAAACTAAAAACAAGATGGAGTAATAATATCCTACAACAACACGACATTAAATTCTAAAACAAAGTCATCAGTCAGTTAAGTGCCATACGTGATACACGCTTGGGCGATCATGTCTCAAAAAATACATGACTGACTGGGCAGAAGATCACGCAGTAGGTTACCATTGCTTTCTGCGGTAGACTGGTTGCCGACCAAGGCTATAGAACCCAATCTGTCCTGTTATTTGACTCATAGCTAGAGGGGGAAGAGATGTATTATATTATTAAGTAGTAATTAGTGGGGGATCAGTTTATTACTTCATAACAATATAAAACCGATCCCCCACTTTATATCCAGTAGAAGTCTTAATTATATTTTCAACTATTATATTTAGTCAGTCAGTTAAGTGCCATACGTGATACACGCTTGGGCGATCATGTCTCAAAAAATACATGACTGACTGGGCAGAAGATCACGCAGTAGGTTACCATTGCTTTCTGCGGTAGACTGGTTGCCGACCAAGGCTACAGAACCCAATCTGTTCCGTTATTTGACTCATAGCTAGAGGGAGAAGATATGCATTATATTATTAATTAGTAATTAGTGGGGGATCAGTTTATTACTTCATAACAATATAAAACTGACCCCCTACGTTATGCCCAGTAGAAGCCTTAAACATGACTCCAACTATTATATTCAGTCAGTCAGTTAAATGCCATACGTGATTCACTCTTTGGGCGATCATGTCTCGAAAGAGACATGACTGACTAGGCAGAAGATTATCTCGCAGTAGGTTGCCAATACTTTCTGCGGTAGACTAATTGCCAAGTAAGGTTATAGAACCCAATCTTTCCTGCTATTTAATCCATAGCTGGAGGGAGAAGCAACGGATTCATACCTTTCCCTAGAGTATTTGCGCGTATGTGATTGCAACAAATTGAACTGGTATTCGAACTCTGCTCTCCGATTTCTCGTTCCTAGACGATATCCACAACCTTGGCTCCGGCCTTAATCATAACTCCAACTATTATATTCAGTCAGCCAGTTAAGTGCCATACGTGATACACGCTTTGGACGATCATGTCTCGAAAGAGACATGACTGACTGGTCAGAAGATTATCCCGCAGTAGGTTGCCATTGCTTTCTGCGGTAGACTGGTTGCCAGCCAAGTCTATAGAACCCAATCTGTCCTATTATTTAACCCATAACTGGAGGGAAGAGACGGATTAATACGTTTTTCAAGGGTATTTGCGCTTAAATGAATACAAGGAATTCAACTTGAATTCGAACTCGGCACCCCGATTTGTCGTTCCGAGTCGATATCCACTGCACCACAACGCACATCTATAAAAGCTAAAATCAAAGCCACCTCTAATCTGTACGGCACGGCACGGCACAAAAAAAAAACGCGAACTAACAAATTGTAGCGAATTGCAGCAAAACCCGGTCAAAATACCGAAAAATATGTATGAACTTTTTCATGATAGTAATCTATATAATATCCTTCAGTTACTTAAAGAAATCAAATTGTATTCCAAATTACGACTTTAACAAAAACTACGACAAAAAACACACGTCAGCACCTCTAGTAATTCTGTCCACACAAAAATGTATATGCACAAAAGCTGAGTATCATCACCATGTATTCAGCTGTGAAAACAGAATAACATTTTTATTACTTCAAAACTTCCAAGAAAATTAAATTTCAGCATTAAATGACCTATTTAATGAAATGCTATGAAACTATACCATTAGACACATCATCACTGCCTAGAGTAATCATGTCCACACAAACATATATAAGCACAAAAGCTGAGTATCATCTACCATGAATTCAATTGTGAAAGTAGAATAACATTTTTACTACTTCCAAGATAGTTCCAATTTGACCTCTGAGGTAATTCGAGATCGAATTATATTTGGTCTTAAATTATTTGTCTTGCAGTCAAACAATTATATTTTTGGGACGAAATTAGTACGGATAATTTCAAACATAAGACAGGATTACTTATCTCCGATGTCAAAAATGGACAAATTTCGATGGAAATAAAAAAAATGAATTATTAGTTAAACTCAAAAGCTTAGTGTTAATTTATTTTAGTTTGTAAAACATTGTCTAGCAGTACGAATGTGTTTAAACTAAACATTCTAAAATGTTAAGGATTTTTAACTTCACACCAGTTCAAACACCAAGATGCCCTACGCAGACCTCAGACCAGCTATTAACAATTTTATCAAAGAACACAAGATAAAAACTATGGACCAACTGCCCCAAACAACAAATTATACGTAGAAGAATGGCAATAAAAATTAAGAACAAGTAAAGATGAATAGTCTAGACTTCATATCGAACACTCCACAATAAGAAACCATAAATTCTAAAACAAGATCTACCTCTAATCTGTACGGAATACCAAGAAATACGCAATAAAACACGTATTAACAAATAGTAGTGACTAGGGCCTTCGCAGACCCCACAATTGCGGGGGGGGGGGCGTAAGTTCCCTAGGGGCCGCAAGGCTCTTTTGGGCTCCGCATATCTATTGTAATGAAAAAAAAAATTATTAGGATTAACTTGAAAATGATCATATTTGTATGTTGAAATATATCTATTAACCCGTCTTTCTCTCTCACTATCATATATATATATATATATATATATATATATATATATATATATATATATATATATATATATACTTGATAGAAGCGTTTTGGGCCCTAAAGAGGCCGCAAAGCATTTGTCATTTAAAAAAAAAATGAACTTGAGAGAGAAATAGATGATAGATATCTGTTTCAACATACAAGAACGTAACTGGTATATTCAAACTATCAGGATGAAAAGAAAACGTTTAAGAAAATTTAGCGACAGCGTAGTTTATAAATAACCAAATATGAATACTATGACCGGAAAAACTCGATCAAAACACAATTAACTCCTATTTTGCGTCAAAAAAAAAAAAAATTAAATAAAAAATAAAATTAAGATAAAACAAAAACTGATAACAGACTGGATCGAGCGACCGGCGACAGACATTGGATGGAGACATCTTCAAAGAAACAATGTCACAATATTGTCACACTCGGCTTTTTATTTCACTCCTCCAACAGCGACCCCCCCCCTCCCATTGCTTATTCCTGCCAGTTAGTCTATGTAATTTGCGGGACTCTTTCAAAATGAAATGGATGAAATTACGACGAGTACGTCATAATTTCATCATCCATTTCATTTTGAAAGAGTCCATTTCACTTCCGTTTATTTTTTCACTCTGAAATATTTTGACGTAATTTGACGAAATCGAATTTTTGTTAGGTGTTTTTTATTTTAGATTTTCTTTTGTTTTTCTGATTTCTCAATATTTATTTGTATTGTGGTTTTAAATATCTAAGCTGACTGGGGTCTGCATTTGTAATTTTACTTAATTTTTCATTAACGGCCTTCGTTCGGCCCGCGACCCGTCATTATAAGAAGATCCGTCTACATTTTACATTTTTTTCTAGTCGAGTCAACTTCTGTTTTTTCGTTATCACTGAATATCTGCGTTGTGGTACAGTGGATATCGGCTCGGAACGTGAAACCGGGGAGCCGAGTTCGAATTCCAGTTGAATCCATTGTATTCACTTACGCGCAAATACCCTTGGGAAAGGTATTAATCCGTCTCTTCCTTCCAGTTATGGGTTAAGTAGCAGGACAGATTGGGTTCTATAGCCTTGGTCGGCAACCAGTCTACCGCAGAATGCAATGGCAACCTACTGCGGGATAATCTTCTGCCCAGTCAGTCATGTATCTTTCGAGACATGATCACCCAAGTGTGTATCACGTATGGCACTTTAACTGACTGACCATTTATTGTGGGTTCAGTTCAGTATGTTGAAGTGAGGGCGCAAGTTGAATTTTGTGGGTAGGGGCCGCAAAGCGTATTCTGCGGGTGGGTGGGGGGCTCGATGTTTCTAAGAACGGCACTGATAGTGACTTTAACCAAATCCTTTTTACCAAACAAACAACCAATATGGAAGAACTCTTTCAGGACATCAATCCATAAGATCTTCAGTCAGCCAAATAAATGCCTTGCTCATGGTCGATAACTTGTGAGTAAAGAGCTAATCCTCCCAAGTATACAACCGAACCGTATATATATATATATTGATGCATGTTTCATTAAATAATATAGACAACTTTTGTCGATTTATTTTATGTAATTTTTTTTCATATCGTCTGATAAGCTTGATAACATTATCATTGAAAGAGGAAAGAAAATCACAATATTGATACATGTTTTTATTTAATCCTTTCTGAGCTTTCGGCTTACATCAGCTATTATCAAAGATGACAATTGTGTTGGTTGTAATGAGCAGTTTGCGGATGAACGATAGTAGTAGTCGTCTATTTTGTTTGTGTAGAGCCGACTACTACTATCATTTGCCGCGACTGCCCGTTACAACAAACACTATTTTCATGTCTATATTATTTAATGAAACATGCATCAATGAAAAAATGCTGCCTAAAAACACACACAGTGTAAATATATATATATATATATGTATGTGTGTGTGTGTGTGAATAGAACGTAAAACTGGTGTTTACTCATCGACTATTGTATTTTCGCATTAATAGGCCGTTAAGAAAATTCAGATCACCAGTCAAACACTTTGCCCAGTCACGAGATTTTATGTGTTATAATGTACACCAAATTTGCATATACCGTTGTTTAACACAGTTTGTTAGCCGGGCGTCACATCTACTGAGTGCTATTTCCTTGCATGTCTACAAAACGTCTTTATCTACCCTCTACTCTTTAGCCCTTATTTAGGGAAGAATGTGTGTCTCTGACTAGTTTCTCTTCTTGGCATCGTCTGTAATCTACGGCTTCTACTTTATCTATTTTCGTTTTGTTTTTTCTCGTCAAATCAGTCAGTCAGTCAGTCAAGTGCCATATGTGATAGATGCTTGGGCAATCATGTCACGAAAGAAACATGACTGACTGGGAAGAAGATTATCTCGCAGTAGGTTGCCATTAATTTCTGCAGTAAACTGGTTGCAGGCCAAGGCCATAGAACCTAATCTGTTCTGTTATTTAATCCATAACTGGAGGGAAGCGACAGATTAATACCTTTCTCAAGGGTATTTGCGGGTAAGTGAATACAGGGAATTAAACTGGAATTCGAACTCGGCTCCCCGATTTCTCATTCCGAGCCGATATCCACTGCACCACAACGCACATCTTACAATTTCTTAAAGAAATCAAACTGTATTCAGAAATATAACTTAAACAAAACTACATAAAACACACATATCACTCCCTCTAGTAATTACGTTAGTAACATGTATACACACAAAAGCTGAGTGTCATCTACCATGTATTCTATTGTGAAAGCAGAATAACATATATTTTTATAACTTCAAAAATCCTAAGAAAATTTATTTTCAGCATTTACTGACCCATACGGAAGAGATATTCCGTTCAACAAACAAATCAACCAATTAACTGGATTAAGGTAGGTACCTCCCAAGATTATCTAAGAAATGAACATGCATACTGACAACGTACCCTACACTTAATAAAAACAAAGATATATCAAATCATTATATTATTATTAAAAGGCAAAATCAAAAGATCTTTTTTTTTATTATAATTTATTAATTTTTTTAGAACCATAAGATTTTGGGTTCATTTTTTTTAAAACGTACGTCCATGACCATAAATTAGTATAGGATATTTTAGCGTCTTTGCAGTGAAAAACTCATTGATTAAGAAATTCTTGCACAAATCACATAATTGTTGGCTTTTTATTAAACTTTCAGGTGTTATTAACAAATGAATGGGTAAATTTTTGTTTTGTTCCCCGAAGCCCTTTATACCTTCAAATCATTCCAAAACATCCCTATTTCCGTCCAAATGTATATGCTGAACTCAAATTAATAATTGTTTATTGAAGAAACCTACTTTTTTTTTTATTTTATCGAGCAGAAAAATATGAAACTTTTTGTCCCTACTGAGTGAAAACACGCGTAGTTTTATGATTTTTCTGTCTTTTTACTTCCATTTTGCGATTAATGCGCGGAAAATGAGTTCCGAAACACAACAAAACGCGGAGTAATCACTGCCAAAGGAAGTAAACAGAACGAATTCAGTATCCTACGCGTCAGGTCATTCAGTGGTGAATCAGAAATAAGAACGGTGGGAAGAGGTGACATATAGTGCGATTTATTTCTGGTCGATAACATGAAAAAAGGTACGTTTTTTCTATAAACAATTATCGATTTCAGTTCAGCATATAGATTTGCACGGAATTAAGGATGTATTGGAATGATTTGAAGGGGTAAAGGCCTTCGGGTCCTAAAACGAAAATTTACCTAACCTATTTGAGTTCAGCATATACATTTGCACGGAATTAAGGATGTATTGGAATGATTTGAAGGGGCAAAGTCCTTCGGGGAACAAAACAAAAAAAAAATACCAATGAATGTTCACGACTTCTGCTCTGAGAAGGTTCTTACCCTGGTGCCTTGACCACATGTATTTTCTCCTGCTACTAGATTGGCTTTTAGGTCCCACCCCTTTACCCTCAAAATAGTCAAACGTTACCGCCACTTCTATTCCTTTCAGTTTCTTTTCTCGCACTTCCCACCTGTGAAACTCCCTTTCATATACTTGCTTTCCTGATAGCTACAATCTCCAAAAGTTTAATTACATCAGTTGCTATTTTTATTTTCCTAAATCCCACCCAACTTCTTAAATCTCATGCATCTTTTATCCTTTCTTCGGCATCCCCTGTATCCTGTTTTTCATTTCTCACTGTACCCCCCCCTTCGCACCAGTGGCGGTCCCGCCTTGCTCGGGGTGAAAAAAAAAATATATCTGCTAAAAGTATTTTTTACCAAATACACACTTACTTAATTTTATGAAATTTCGAAAAATTCATTTTTGTAGAATTATATACAGAAGTCTTCGGAGAACTGAAATGATCAAATTTCTTTTCTATACTGGGACCCACAGTTACTGAAAATCTTCTAGTAAGTGCTAGATACTATCCTCAAAGATGAGTAAGATAATTGAAATAACAGAAATGTGATTCTACAGAAGGATGCTGAGGATACCATGGACTGAACACGATGAGAAGTCACGAAGTTTTAGAGACAATGTAAACCAAAACAGACATACTTTACATCACAAAGAGGCAGTTGATATTTCTAGAGTACATAATAGAGAAAGAAGGCTTGGTGAATTTGTCACTCACAAACGTTATTGAAGTCAAGTGAGAAAGAGAAAAGCAACACAACCTACGGTAAATTTTCGTTTTAGGACCCGATGGCCTTTACCCTTTCAAACTTTTCCAAAACATCCCTATTTCCTTGCAAATGTAAATGCTGAAATCAAATCGATAATTGTTTATTGAAGAAACCTACCTTTTTTCATGTTATCGAGCATAAAAATATGGAACTTCTTGTCGCTGTTTATTTCACCTCCTAGCCACAGTTAGAAAATGTTATTCACTGCAGACTGACTTCACGCGTAGGTTTACGATTTTTCGGCTTTTTTACATCCACTTTGCGATTAATACGCGGAAAATGATTTCCAAATCCCAACAAATCGAGGAGCAATTGCTAAAAAAGGGAGTAAATAGAACGAATTTAGTATCCTACGCCTCAAGTCATTCAGCGGTTAATCAGATATGAGAACGGTGGTAAGGGGTGAGATATAGTCCGATTAATTTCTGGCCGATAACATGAAAAAAGGGTATGTTTCTGCTATAAACAATTATCGATTTCAGTTCAGCATATACATTTGCACGGAAATAGGGATGTTTTGGAAAGATTTAAAGTGGGGTGGGTAAAGGCCTTCGGGTCCTAAAACGAAAATTTACCTAACCTACTTGGCGAACTTAAGTAAATGGGTGCCAGAATAGCGATTAAAAAATAAGGTTGTTAAAACGAAAATGATTTGTGTTAAGTGAGGGTGCATTTCTATATAAAAAATGTAAATAAAGTCAACAAAAAGGTTACAAGTTATAGTACAGTAAGGGATTCTACTGAGTCCTACTTGTTAGTACAAAAAAGTTTTCATTCGTGAAGTAGTTGTAAAATAGAGAAATTAGAAAGAGAACGTTTGGAAGATTCTAGATGATTCCAGAATATTCGAGAAAAATCTAGATGATTCGAGAAACATCGAAAAATATGATAATTAGGTGCTAGCCCCTATAAAAATACGTTTTTGGGAGAGAGTTGTCAGTTGCTAAAAGGGAATTTATGGCTTTATCAACTCCGGTTTAGATTCGCGAATTATTGTATCCAGTCGAAAGAATCTCTATGAAAAGTTACCGACCAACAAAAACCCAAAAGATAACCACATGGAACAAATCTGGTAAATAGAGTTTTTTGACTATTTTCATTGACCAAACTAAAAATTATTCTATATATACATATATTTGTAGATTTCCAGTAATAGCACTTACATTACTTCGCTCGCCCTAACGTGGTAAAGATACTTGACTCACCGACCTTCTCCTTCGTAATACTTCGCCAGTAAACTCTGTGTTTTCTGTTTTGAATATCACAATTGTATATCTAAACTTAGTTGTAAATAGAACTTTGTCTGTGTGTCTGTGTGTGTGTGTCCGTTACCGATAGACTCCGAAACGGCTGAACCGATTTTCTTGAAAATTTACACAGTTGTACTATAAGCGAGTGTTCTTAGGTAGGTTTTGTGTCGAGGTACCCCCGATAAATATCGATAATCGAAAAAATCGGGTTATAGAAGGAGTGGTCCGATTTTAATCAAATTTAATACACTCATAGACAAAGACATGAGAAACGATATTCAGAAGTTTCAAGGTTGCAGTTCTTACAATAGTGCAGAAAATAGATAATATATATATAAAAGGCAAGATGTTTGTGTGTGTGTCTGTTTATCTGCCTGTATATCTGTATTTTTTCAGCCCTTTTATTTTAGTTTTTGCTTCGGGTTTGGCTCTAAGTAGGTATAATTGTAATTCTTAGTTTCAGCCATGATACCATTTACTCAGAGGACTTATTTAGCCTTCAAAATTCAGTTTACGACGAAAAAAACTTATTTGATATCGATACCAGGAAATCAAGATTTGACTTACATCCATTCATTTTTCTTTCAATCTACGGTTTCGCTTTAACTGGAAACAACTATTGCTTTTTAGTCTTTCGTGCCAACGTCCAAAGAGTCTGAGCTCCAGAACCATGGATTAGTTTTAAATCCTTCATATTTTCATTAAGCTTTCAATATTTGTTTGTAATTTAGCTCTGTGTTTTGGTAAATCATTTTTTTTTCCTTTTGTTACAACTTCCAACGCGTAACATTTGCAGTTTAAATTTTAGAATCAAAGAAATGACTACTGAACTATTACGTGATGTCAATCCTCCTATATATCAGTGAGTGCTGGACAATCTTCTCAAAGATGAAGAAGATGTTTGAAACAACATAAATGTGGTTTTACAGAAGGTTGCTGTGATTATCACGGACCGAACAAGTGAGCAATGTCGAAGTTTTAGATAAAATGGAAATAAAAAAGAAACTTATACTTAGCATTAAAAATAAACGAAAATTCTACTGCACATAATGAGGAAAGAGGGCTTGAAAAATCTAATACTCACAAGGCAGACTGAAGGTAAAACAAACAGAGAAAACAGTACATAGCCTACTTAGTGAGCTTGGTTAACTTTTAGAAAAAATTACATAAAGACAAAATTTATTTAAGCGATACGAAAAACAAAAAAAGAAGTTGTGGAGAGCCATGATCGCTTCCGCCCCGAAGGGACACAACACATAAAGAAGAACTCAGAGTAAGAATTACAAAAGCTATTAGAAATCTACAAAGGCCACTGCCATTTTTGTAAAGAAATGCTTAACAAATATTCGTTCGTATCATGGATCCCTTTCTCAAGGATTCCTCATCTTACGTGATTTTGTGTCAGACTAATCTGAGCATGGCCGTATCTGACTACCGGGCACGGGTCCGGGCACACCGGGTACGGGTCCGGGCACACCGGGCACACCGGGCACACCGGGCACGGGTCCGGGCCGATCCGAGCAATCATAGTGAAAATTCGGGCAAGGAAAAATGTCTTCGTCAGAAATCAAACTAAACAATTCACAAAGAAAGAAAGAAAGAAAGAAAGAAAGAAAGAAAGAAAGAAAACGAAGAAAACATCCGAATGAACGCAGTAAAAATCTGTTTGCTTATTTATTAACTAGCAGTATAGCCCGGCGTTGCTCGGGTGTAATGAAAGCTTTTATATATATATTATCGATTGTCTGCAGTATTGTAAGAACTGCAACCTTCAAACTTCTGAATATCGTTTCATGTGTCTTTGTCTATGAGTGTATCAAATTTGATTAAAATCGAACCACTCCTTCTATAACCCGATTTTTTCCATCATCAATTTTCGATATTTGTTGGGGGTACCGTGACACAAAACCTAGCTAAGAACACTCGCAGACGCTTATAGTACAACTGTGTAAATTTTGAAGAAAATCGGTTCAGCCGTTTCGGAGTCTATCGGTAACGGACACACACACACACACACACACACACACACACACACACACACACACACACACACACACACACACAAAGTTCCATTTATAAATAAGTTTAGATTTTGGGAGAAAAGACTGGTTATACTCAGAAAGTCCGAACCGATTTCCTGCTTTCGTTCACGTTCTGTGCCTAATTTCCATTGGAATAGCCGAAAAAATCCTCAAAAATAATAGTTTCTGGAAACGGATGACACTGATGACGTCATCACATTGTCAACTAATAAATCCGGGCAATTTTCTCTGTGCCCGGTGTTGTTTTTAGCATCAGCTACGGCCCTGAATCTGAGTAACTATCAATAAGAATATTAAACCTTCAGCCCACAAAAAAAACGTGCCTTAGAAATTCCTTTTCTTCATGTGTCGTGTTATTTCAGGACGTTGGCGATTATGGACTTCCACTTACCTCTGTTCCTTTGTGCTCTTAATACTTTTCCTCTTCGTATCTCTCGCAAATACCGTTTTTCCATGCACTTGCTCAAGATCATGTCTCGTGCTGCTTTCCTCTGTCTCTCTTTCCTTCTATCCACCATTTGAGTATCAGATTCTCCAAGCTCTCTTACCTCATTATGTGTCCCAGAAACCTCAGCTGTCTCTTGTAGATGTGTGGACTTCGAATTGATTGAATAGGGGAGGGAGTAAGTGTTTGCTTTTTGTTCAGCACACTCTTGCAGAGCCGCCAGTAAGCTCTAGAGCCAAACCTGCGAAATGCTATACATTGTTTAATTCCATCAACAAACAATATCTTTACGTCATTTAGGGCACGCTTGCATTCATTATTGTAATCAGACATGTCACTCCGGTACTGCTGGAAGAAGTGATTCCTGTGGGTAATAACAACTGAGCATGCATATGAGAACAAAAGAAATGAACTACAATTAACTTGGAATGTTCTTGCTAGAATGAAAGCATCTATGCCGGGTTTCCCCGGGAGGAGACCCCAGAGACGCAGTCTTGAACAGGGAGACCAAAAGCTTTGTTGGACGTCACGAAGAAAATCATGAATCAGTCTCAATCGACACGTTGATAACAGAAAGATATTCTGTTAGTAAGCGGTTTCTGGATGAGGGGGGGGGGGCAAAAAGAGATTCTTACAGACACCACCGCATGATCAGTGTTGCCAAGAGAGCAGAGCTGCATAACATGACATAAGTCAGGGATCGAAGTATAGGAGAGAAACATGTTCTTCAGGTTTTTTTAAAAATCGTATCACCCCGAGCAAGGCGGTAATGTCACTGATGTGCAGGGGGCTACATAAGAGTAAAAAGATTAAGTAGAAGAGAGTAAAGAGTAAGACGAACCAGTTGGAAAGGAGCAAGAGAAGGATGTGAATACAGGTGTGATGACAGTTGCAAAGGTGGAGAGAAAAGAAAAGATATACAGGGTGGTGAAAGAACTAGAGTCAAGTGGTTAATAGATGAGTAATGACATTGCATTTAAATTCCTGGAGGTTGTAGGCGTCAGGAAACCTGCGAAATGCTATACATTGTTTAATTCCATCAACAAACAATATCTTTACGTCATTTAGGGCACGCTTGCATTCATTATTGTAATCAGACATGTCACTCCGGTACTGCTGGAAGAAGTGATTCCTGTGGGTAATAACAACTGAGCATGCATATGAGAACAAAAGAAATGAACTACAATTAACTTGGAATGTTCTTGCTAGAATGAAAGCATCTATGCCGGGTTTCCCCGGGAGGAGACCCCAGAGACGCAGTCTTGAACAGGGAGACCAAAAGCTTTGTTGGACGTCACGAAGAAAATCATGAATCAGTCTCAATCGACACGTTGATAACAGAAAGATATTCTGTTAGTAAGCGGTTTCTGGATGAGGGGGGGGGGCAAAAAGAGATTCTTACAGACACCACTGCATGATCAGTGTTGCCAAGAGAGCAGAGCTGCATAACATGACATAAGTCAGGGATCGAAGTATAGGAGAGAAACATGTTCTTCAGGTTTTTTTAAAAATCGTATCACCCCGAGCAAGGCGGTAATGTCACTGATGTGCAGGGGGCTACATAAGAGTAAAAAGATTAAGTAGAAGAGAGTAAAGAGTAAGACGAACCAGTTGGAAAGGAGCAAGAGAAGGATGTGAATACAGGTGTGATGACAGTTGCAAAGGTGGAGAGAAAAGAAAAGATATACAGGGTGGTGAAAGAACTAGAGTCAAGTGGTTAATAGATGAGTAATGACATTGCATTTAAATTCCTGGAGGTTGTAGGCGTCAGGAAAGCAAGAATATGGAAGAGAGTTCCACAGGCGGGAAGTGCGAGAGAAGAAGCTGCAGGAGTGGGAATTCCACCACTTGTATGAAAGATTGAGTGATTGAGAATTTCAGGGTTTAGACGCCAACAAGATCGGGGACAGAGTGTTTAAGCCCCCTGGTATGATAAGCATTAAAGTCACCGAACACAAATACATTTGCAAGGAAAATGGAAGAAAATGGCCTTGTCGCTATTGCTCGAAATGCTATTGGTTAGGCAACAGTCATGAGATGAAATGATGTGGTAGAGAAAGAAAAGATAGCTGACTGAGTTTAATAGAGAGAGCCAGAGACACATGTAAGTATGGTCTGGATAGGGAGATGTTTTCAGACATAATCTCCCAAGCCATGCATGTGGACACTAGAGTCATTTCTAAAGAGAAGAAGGTAACCAGGAATCGAGAAATCAGAAAAGAGGTTAGTTATTCAGAGAGCTAGTATGTCTGGGGACTTTTCGATGAAGAATGATTCTACACTGCAAAAGTTGGTAAGAATACCACAGATATTGAAGAAAGAAATGTAGGGGTTTTTTTTTGTTTTGTTTTTTTTCACTCGTTTAGTTTAATATCTGTGATTGTTTATGGTCATGTTTTAGGGTTATGGGTAAAGAGAGGCCTAAAGTAGTAGCAACAGTCGATCGACAAATGCAACATGTGTGGGAAAGAGAACTGACACAGACTGCAGTATAGTATGGCCTCAGGGTTGCCAACCGGAGGTGCTTGCAGGGACAACTATCCATGCGTGACATGGCACTTCAAGAACCCTAATATTATTCAACTGTTGATCAGAGCAAGAGTTTGGACTCCTAACTACAAGTCGGAAGCAGCAACCCAAAAAAAACCCCAAAAAAACCCAGCTAACCCGGTACCCTCAGTATGAAGAGACGTTGCTGCCATACACACGCATTACAAAAAACGAGTAACAGTACGACTATTAAGACATGAGAAGAAGCAAAGAAACCAGGAATCTCTTCCTGAACAGGAAACAAGAGATGAACCTCTTCTTTTTAACTGAAGAGGAAAAAATATGGACCGGACGATAGGAAAGCCTATCTACTCATATTGAAAATTTAAATTAAATTAAAAACTATTAAGTTTTAAATTAAATCCATTACTAATTCATTAAACCAGAAAAAAATATGGTAGAGCGATAAAGCTGAAAAAAAAACCCCAACAAATAAAATAAATTACTTCGAATCTTATTTAGCAGTTAAATCGGCGAACAAAATTACTTAAAATTAAAAAAAAAATAAATTAAATTTTAATATTCTATATTAACTTTTGATGTGCGTTGGAGTGCAGTGGATATCGGGTCGGAACGAAAAATTGGAATGCTGAGTTCGAATTCCAATTGAATTCGTTGCATTCACTTAGGCGCCAATACACTTGGAAAAGATATTAACCCGTCTCTTCTCCCTCTAGTTATAATTTAAATAGCAGGACAGATTGGGTTATATAGCTGTGGTCGGCAACCAAGGCTATAGAAACCAAACTGTCCTGTTATTTAACCCATATCTCTTTGATTACTCGTTCCAAGCCGATAATCCCTACACGGTTGGGCGATCATGTTTCGAAAGAGACATGACTGACTGGGCAGAAGATTATCTCGCAGTAGGTTGCCATTGCTTTCTGCGGTAGACTGGTTGCCGACCAAGGCTATAGAACCCAATCTGTCCTGTTATTTTACTCATAGCTAGAGGGGAAAGAGATGTATTATACTATTAAGTAATTAATGGGGAATCTGTTTATTACTTCATAACAGTAGAAAACCGATCCCCCACTTTATGATCAGCAGAAGCCTTAATCATGATTCTAACTATTATATTCAGTCAGTTAAGTGCCATATGTGATACATGTTTTAGGCGATCATGTCTCGAAAGAGACCTGACTGACTGGGCAGAAGATTATCCCGCAGTAGGTTGCCATTGCTTTCTGCGGTAGACTGGTTGCCAGCCAAGGCTATAGAACCCAATCTGTCCTGCTATTTAACCCATAACTGGAAGGAAGAGACGGATTAATACCTTTCCCAAGGGTATTTGCGCGTAAGTGAATACAATGGATTCAACTGGAATTCGAACTCGGCTCCCCGGTTTCTCGTTCCGAGCCGATATCCACTGTACCACAAATCACTACATATCCTTAAAACTCCATCAGCTTTCTTTGTTGCTTCTATGGGTGACGCCCAAGTACTACCATCTTGATTTACTGTTTCTTTTATATCTTCTATCATTTTGTTTAATTTTGCTAATGCCAAAGGTAGAATGTGAATTGAAACTTTTCTTGACTCTATATACTTTAAGTGGTAGTTTTCCCTTAGCTGTCTACGGCTATATCGTGTTGAATACCCTGGTTCTCGTCCGATCACCGACGTTAATCAACATCGAGCCTGGTCAGTACTTAGATAGGTAACCGTTTTGGAATACTAGGTGCTGTAAACGTAAGGACCACCGGTCCACTTCTTTGGGGGTTAGACACAGGGCTAACAACCCCACCTCATATAAAACAGTTTGTTACAGGAATCAATAACAAAAAGTTACTGCCCTACACACCATTGGATGTAAAAAAGGGTGAGATAGATAAATAAGATTTCCTTTCCCTAAAATGCTTTTTGGCATATTTGGCATAAATATTTGATATCCTGAATATGATATCTTCTTACAGTCAAAATTACATTTATCTTTGTTTATGGTCAAGAATGCCTTTTTTTAATCCCCCCAAAATTTGCTCTGTTTTATATTTGAACTCTTCTTTAGTTCTCCCCCCCTATACATATATCACCCTGGTATATTATCATATTTTTTATTTTTCTTAATAAGACACTTTCGATTGCTTTTGGAAAAAATATGGCTGGAAGTGTTTATCCCAAATATTAGACGAGTCCATCTTAATAAGCCTATAGGGGTGTTTATTGTGGTTATTTCCTTAAATTTCTTGTCAATTTCTGTATGCTTACTTGAGATCAAGGGTAAATTTTTGTTTTGTTCCCCAAAGGCCTTTACCCCACTGTCAAATCTTTCCAAAACATCCTTAATTCCATGCAAATGTATATGTTGAACTCAAATCGATAATTGTTTATTGAATAAGCCTACCTTTTTTCATGTTATCGACCAGAAATAAATCGGACTATATCTCACCCCTTACCACCATTCTCATATCTGATTCACCGCTGAAAGACTTGAGGCATAGGATACTTATTTCAGCCTATTTACTTCCTTTGAGCAATTATTGTTTTTTATTTGTTGGAGCAGCTATTTCTGATATTTTCTTTGCTAGTCTATCATCAGGTGATATGCCTTCTTTTGGTATTTGATATCCTAAAAATGAAATCTTCTTACAGTCAAAATTACATTTATCTTTGTTTATGGTCAAGAATGCCTTTTTTTAATCTCCCCAAAATTTGCTCTGTTTTATATTTTAATTCTTCTTTAGTTCTCCCCCCCCCCGCTACACCTATATCACCCTGGTATATTATCATATTTTTTATTTTTCTTAATAAGACTCTTTCGATTGCTTTTGGAAAAAATATGGCTGGAAGTGTTTATCCCAAATATTAGACGAGTCCATCTTAATAAGCCTATAGGGGTGTCTCTCGTCAATTTCTATTTGCTTGTATGTTGACTTGAGAGCAATTTGTATAAAATACTCCAGTTTTGATAACTAGTGGCTCGCAGTTTTGATAGTAGGCTAAGGAAACAAGTCTGAACATATTTGGGGATTTACCCCTATTTTGTCATCACCTCATATCCTTAAATTTCCGCCAGGTTTCTTTATCGCTTCTGTCAGTGACGCCCAATTACTATCACCTTGAGTTACACTTTCTGGTATGCCTTGCCGTATCATTTGATTTAATTTGGTTATTACCAAAGGTCGGATGTGAATTGGAACTTTTCGTAACTCTATATATTTTGGCTGATAGTTTTTCTTTAGTTAAACGCTTGCTTTTTAGCCTTTCAATAATCTTATTACGTTGACGTCTGCTTCCAGGGATCTGATTAGTTTCGCTGTATCTACTTTTAATACATCAATCCGTAATAGTTCATGACTTTTTTGGCATGCTACAACTGTAATAGAATTTTTTCAAAACGCTTGTCGTTTTCAAAATTGCCTTGAAATGTACCCATTGTTTTTATGGTCATTCCATCAAATTGCTTTAACTGTACGCTGCTTTTATTTTTAAATTTAGGTCGTCCTAATTTTTTCTAGAAATTTTTGGTATCAACGTAACTTCACTGTCTGTATCAACTTGCATGTCAAATACTTGGCCATTTATCCTTATTTTTTTATCTACCTCTGATTTGTGTATTCATTGTAAATACTCCAGTTTCTTCGGTGGGGAGTTTGCACAGTTTTTATTTTTTTTATTTGCTTTCCATATTTGCATACGTTCTGAAAATGATCCCCTTTCTTTGCAGTGTGCTCATATCTATCTAAACTTATTTATAAATGGAACTTTGTCTGTGTGTGTGTCCGTTACCTATAGACTCCGAAACGGCTGAACCGATTTTCTTCAAAATTTACACAGTTCTTTTATAAGCGTCTGCGAGTGTTCTTAGTTAGGTTTTGTGTCGAGGTACCCCCGATAAATATCGATAATCAAAAAAATCGGGTGATAGAAGGAGTGGTCCGATTTTAATCAAATTTGATACACTCATAGACAAAGCATAAGAAACGATATTCATAAGTTTCAAGGTTGCAGTTCTTACAATACTGCAGAAAATCGATAATATATATATATATAAAAGGCAAGATGTTTGTGTGTGTGTGTGCCTGTTTATCTGCCTGTATGTCTGTATTTTTTCAACCCCTTTCTTTTTTAGTTATTGCTTCGGGTTTGGCTCTAAGTGGGTATAATTGTAGTTCTTAGTCTCAGCCATGATACCATTTACTCAGAGGACTTATTTAGCCTTCAAAATTCAGTTTACGGCGAAAATACTTATTTGATATCGATACCAGGAAATCAAAATTTGACTTACATCCATTCATTTTTCTTTCAGTCTACGGTTTCGCTTTAACTGGAAACAACTATTGCTTTTTAGTCTTTCGTACCAACGTCAAAAGAGTCTGAGCTCCAGGACCATGGATTAGTTTTAAAGCTTTCATTACACCCGAGCAACGCAAGGCTATACTGCTAGTTAAAAAATCAACTTACGTGCAAGTTTTTTGGTTGTATAAATAAATTGCAAATATATTTTTGCTACAGTTATTGGAACATTTTTTTAATTAATTCATTTCCATTTTGACTAATTATTAACGCAGCTAGTTGTGAATTTCTCCTGACGATTTCGAATTCTTCTAAATATTGAATCTTGTAGAAAACTCTCGAAAATCGAGAATCATCTCTCTCTTTCTTTCTCTCTTTCTCTCATCAAAGTCTAACTTACATCTTTTTTTTCGCTATTGCCAAGCCAACACCTCACCAACGGCACTTCCCCTCCTCCCATGGTGCGAAATATCTAAATATGATAGTCAGGGTGGAGCGCCGCCTATCGGTCGAGGTGTAAGTCAGTTGTTTCGGGAAACATCGCGAATGATGACGTCACAAGTATGCAAATGTCAGTGGAATTGGTTTACCGTTTCAGATTTAGTTTTTTGCTTTTTTTTTGCCATCGCCAAAAAGCAGCAGTAGCTTTGCTGTGCCGGCTGCGTCGGTGCTAAACGTTACAGTTCGCCACACCTACTTGGATTCAACACGAGGCTTTGCGGCACGGAAGTCGTCTACAGTCGTCTGTACATACCTTTGTAAATAGAGGAAAAGGTAAGACGAGAAACTAAGTGAAAATCATGGGCTCCTTTTTAGCCCTCACAACTTCGGATTCTACATTAACTTTATCTTAGGGACCAGTTTTAGGATAATTTTTAAAATTTCGTTTTTGTCTTTGCTTTTGCTAAAAAGCAAAGACAAAATGCAGTAATAAACTTTTGGCATTCTTACAAACAAATCTAAAAGTTCGATTATTGATTCGCTGAAACAAAAAGTTATAAAAAGAAATTACAATTAATCGGTCGTCATAAACTTTATTTTGAAAAAGATTTTCATAAAATAAAATGATAAGCTCTTGTTTTATTCGCCAATTTTCGGTTGTAAAAGATGAAAAAAATATTAACAATTTTATTTTTTATTTCTGTTTTTTAGCTACATTTTAATTGTTTGATATCTAGATCTTTAAATGATGGTTACAATAGGAAGGCAGTTAAAAACACCCCCAAGTCTTAAGTTAAAACTAATATGATTTTTTAGATTGTGTTTACACCGTTCTATTCGTCATTTTCTACAGGAAATCCATCAGTTTTTACGGGCTTTCTCGTACTCAATCATATTTGGTTCATAGATAAAATTGTTTCTAACTAAAAAAAAACTAGACGTCAGATGTTTTGTAAAAATCTTTACTTTAAATCAAAATATACATTTTCATTTTCTCCCCAAAATTGCTTTACGTACACACATGCATACATATACAGTGTTTAATTTTGATAATGTATAGCGCCAAGATCTTTGTTTTTTTCAGTGGTTTTACTGATAAAATGTATTTTGGCAAGCAGGGGTTTTTTTTTTATCGTAAATTGCTCGATATCGGGGTGGAGAAAGGGTGTTGATAAGTACAAAGAGTTTGTCACTTTAACTGAGCAGATTCATGCCGACTTCAAATTTATATATATATATATATATATATATATATATATATATATATAAGTATGTTTCCTTAAATAATAAAGACATATGTCTATTTTTATAATAATCTTTTCTATCTTGATGCCAAGTTGAAATAAATGAAGGATGTATTTCAACTTAACATCAAGAAGATAGTTAGAGAACAAGGGTTATTATAAAAATGGACATAATATGTCTGTATTATTTAATTAAACATTCTTGACTGAAGATATGGCGCCTAAACACACACACACACACACACACACACACACTATATATATATATATATATATATATATATATATAGCGTGTGTGCGTGATGGCAGTTTGATGGCTTAATTCGAAAAATAGATAGTCAACATTTTTTATGTTTGAAAAATCTCAATGTCTGATAACATCCACATTTCCATCATACATATATCAAATTTTAAACAATGTAACACGCGTGCGCGCACGCACACACACACACACACACACACACACACACACACACACACACACACATATATATATATATATATATATATATGTCTATGTTTGCTTAAAGACCAGCGAATGTATTTGTCAAAATTTTTTTGTTACATTTCGGATCATTTTCTTTGTTTCCGGTATTTAAATATAAATTTTCCAATGTTTGCGTAATTTATCAATAGCTATTTCTAAAGGTTCTTGTGTTTTGAGCTATGTCAGTTTCTACATTTTCCCTCGTCTTCACCAGTCATTTTTTTTAAATATTTAATATGCTTGTTCTTAAATTTGATATAATCTTATTAATGTTCGGCAGTGTTTTATGCTTAGTACTTTTAATATTTGCAATCGTTTTTACAGTTTATATGATATAGTGTTCATGTGTTGATGATAAGTATTTGTTTTTGTGTTAACTAGCGATAAGCGATTTAAAGAAGTTATTATATATATATATATATATGTGTGTGTGTGTGTGTGTGTGTGTGTGTGTGTGTCCATGTGTGGTTGCATCAATAAGTCTGCAGCCTAACACGTAGTAATCTTCTATTGACTTATATTAAAAATGTCGCCCATTGCACAACCTATGTGAACAGTATCTTAAGTATATTTTATATTTTAATGTAATTCATTTTAAAATAATTAAGTGTATCATATATTAACTGTATTAAGTACATTAACAAGAAGAGAGATGATCTTAAAATATATTTGTTGGCCAACACAAATGTTTTACTTTACTTTTCAACATTAAACTGCGGAAACACCAATATTACCAATGCAATATATATATATATATAAGCGGTACAGACCCAGTATAGGATTGGTAAATCATCCGGCATAAAGTTGGTAAATAATCCAGGAGGATCTTATTAATATTGTTAAAATATTAAAACCGATCCAGTAGAGAGCTCAATGTAAATCAATTTAATTTGCAGGTCGGATGTTTATTAATCTGTAAATTCAGATAGAACTTTTAGGGGAAATAGGCATTTTCAACATGTCAGTTTAAGACATGCATTGTCAGCCCTGCTTAAACCAAGGATATATATATATATATATATATATATATATATATATATATATATATTATATATATATATATATAGCACCTAATGAGCCAGACGAACGTACCTATGTTTCACCTAAACGGATCGTCAGTGAAAGCTGGCTAAAGAGGAAAAGAAAAAAAGACATATGAATAGGTAATCAGGACAACTCACGTGACTAAGAAACTACAACACAAAGGAGGGTGGGAGGTTAACAATTTTATTCATGCCCTAAGGTCTTTCTTTTTTACAATCATTTTTTCCTTCGTTCGATAATTTTCGAGGAAGATTTTCGAGACGAGTATAAGTATAATCTCCTTTATATATATATATATATATATATATATATATATATATATATATATATATACTAACAGTATAACCCTGCGTTGCTCGGGTGTAATGAAAGCTTTAAAACTAATCCATGATCCTGGAGCTCAGACACTTTGGACGTTGACAGGAAAGACTAAAAAGCAATATTTGTTTCCAGTTAAAGCGAAACCGTAGACTGAAAGAAAAATGAATGGATGTAAGTCAAATTTTCATTTCCTGGTATCGATATCAAATAAGTTTTTTTCGTCGTAAACTGAATTTTGAAGGCTAAATAAGTCCTCTGAGTAAATGGTATCATGGCTGAGACTAAGAACTACAATTATACCTACTTAGAGTCAAACCCGAAGTAAAAACTAAAATAAAAGGGCTGAAAAATATAAACATACAGGCAGATAAACAGACTCACACACAACCATCTTGCGTTTTATATATATATATATATATATATATATATATATATATATATATATATATATATATATGTATGTATATATTATCGATTTTCTGCACTATTGTAAGAACTGCAAGTTTGAAATTTCTGAATATCATTTCTTGTGTCTTTGTCTCTGAGTGTATCACATTTGATCAAAATCGGAGCACTCCTTCTATAACACGATTTTTTCGATTATCGATTTTCGATATTTATTGGGGGTACCTCGACACAAAACCTAGCTAAGAACACTCGCAGACACGTATAGTACAACTGTGTAAATTTTGAAGAAAATCGGTTCAGCAATTTCGAGGTCTATAGGTAACGAACACACACACAGACCCACACACACATACATGCACAGACAAAGTTCCATTTATAAATAAGTTTAGATTAGACACACACACACACACACACACACACACACACACACATATATATATATATATATATATATATGCCGAGTGGTTAGAACGTTCGCTTTCTGACCATGGCTGATTTTTCAAGAACGTGACTTCTGGATATCCGGCACCTTTGGAAAAATTCCTGAAAACGGGTTGACCCAAACCTTGTGAGTAAAATTGGGCATTTCCGTGGTAGTTTTAGTTCTAAGTCACAAGTCATCGTGACCGATGGGTTGAGCGTCCCGTCTTTGCTCCGACTGAGGTTCATATTGTTTATCAGATTGTAGCGTTCAGACCGGATAATGCACTCTCTTCCGGGAAATTATAACGAAGGTTCACTCAGGATAGTTGCAGTATAAACCACAGGTGGGCTCTGAGGGTGTTGAACGAGCACAAGTGTGCCTGAGCAAGCGTTTGCAATGAGGATTAGCTAGCCGCCTCTGGTATCCTCGAATATTATTATTATTATTATTATTATTATTATTATTATTATATAGAAAAAGCTGAAAGATAAAAATTTTGTTACAATAATGGATATATCAACGGAAATAGGTTCTAGACAGGGGTTTTAAAAATTAAGTTGACACTTTGTCCGTTAAGATTGAATAAAGAAATCATGTATTCCGAAAAATATAAAGTTTTTTTTTCAATATTTAAAGTGAATCTCTATTTGGATTAATTAAATTGAACACGCACATAAATTGTTATGTCCTCTCATATCTATAAATAACAAATGTATTGTTTCTTATATTTAAATGAAAAATCATTTTCACAACAATGATCTAACATTGCCTGATGACGAGGTAGAAATCTCGAAACACAGAAATTTCCGTGTCGCAATGTATTTTAAATTAAAAAACAAATTTAATGAAATGATTATATTATGCTCTACAATATTCATTGTTTTGAGCACTTTTATAAAAAAAAAAAAAAGAGCAAATGCCGGAGAACTAGGAATTGTAAAACTGTTGGTTCTTTTCACCTGGATATATATATATATATATATATATATATATATATATATATATATATATATAATTTCATTCCGAAACACTTTTAAATAATGCAAGTAGACAAGAGAGAAAAATAAAGATGTATTCATTTTTCAAATCATATATCAGACTAAAAATATCTCGTCTGAATTTGTGCCAAAACTACAGGGTATACATAGACACACACACACACACATAGATAGATAGATAGATAGATAGATAGATAGATAGATAGATAGATAGATAGATAGGGAGGTAGGGAGAGAGAAACTATTCGAAATGCATATTTCTCGAATATTCTCTACTAACTGTATCGTCTATTTTTCGACAAATTGACGTTTGCTCATGCGCACTCCGTTCTCATACCTGCCATTTTTACGAGTAATTCAGCCATTTTTAAACATTCATTTTTTTCTTTTTTTGCTCATTGAATAAGGGGGAAATTATACTTCATCCGAAGCAGTAGGTCTTATTTTGAATCAAGTTTATAACGAATTGTGATTTTCTGTTTAATCAAAACTGCGTGGTTAACTTACAGATACTTCCCATTTTATTTACTTGCGTATAAATCTAGTCCAGAACAATTAACCTGGTAACTCTACCTGTTTGTTTATCATCAGCCTCACGTCCAAAGGGGAACCATAAGTAGATTCTCTCGCTTTCTACTAATTGTTTTTCTGCCTTACCTACACGTCTACTTTCCCATCTTTATCTCTCCTTTTGCTCACCGTTCGCTTGCCAGGTTTTTTGTTTGTTTCCTCGGGCTGAGGTTATTCTATCATCATTTATCCATCACACCCAATGGTGCATAGGGCAGCAACTTTTTGTTGCTGTAACAAACTGTTTTTTTACGGGGCAGGGTTGTTAGCCCTGCACCCAACCCCCAGAGGACCGGTGGATCATTCTTGGTCCTTACGTTTACAGCACCTGGTATTCCAAAATGGTCACCCATTTAAGTACTGACCAGGCTCGATGTTGCTTAAACCGGTGTATTCAACAAGATATAGCCGTAGACGAAGTTATTCTTTTAACTTACCTCCCCATTGGACCAGTGAAAGTTATCAAGATGGTGTAGCGGCAGTCTTTCACGTAGAATAGGGATTTTCTATATCTTATATTTATAGAAACAGGAATGACAAAGATATGTTGAGTATCTTAACAAATGTTGTGGTGCAGTGGTTATCGGCTCGGAATGTGAAATCGGAGAGCCGAGTTCGAATTCGTTTCATTCACTTGCGCCTAAATACATTTCGGAAAGGCATGAATCCGTCTCTTCTCGTTCTAGCTACTTTACATTAAAATACATAACATAGGGGTTAAATAGCAGGGCAGACTAGGTTCAATAGCCTTGACTGGGAATCGGTCAGCCGAAGAAAATAACAGCAATCTACTGCGGCAAAATCTTCTACTTAGTCAGTCATGTTCCTTTCGAGATATGATCGCCCAAAACGTGTGTAACGATTGGCAATTAATTAACTGTTCCTTAAAAGAGCCACGTAATGAATACATTTTATTAAAGAAAAGAGCCACGTAATGAATACATTTTATTAAAGAATAAGCAAATAATACCCCCCACCCAATAAAATCATTTGGTTGGTTGTTTTGTGTTTATGGCAAATCAACATCGGCGGGTCATTTACTGCCAACTAAATGTTTATTTATTTATTGCTGGTAATACCTTTTTCTTTTAACAATTTACTGTTGTTTTTATATAAGCTTTTGTGTCTAGTAATACATTTTTCTTTTTCGAGTATCAAGATTCATTGGGATTTGTTTTTAAGGGCAGAGTCCCCGAGTCCTACCCTTGTTATTTAACCCGTAACTGGAGGGAATGGACGGATTAATACCTTTCCCAAAGGTACCAGTGCTTAAGTGAATGCAGGGTATTCAACTGGAATTCGAACTCGGCTCACCCATTTCTCTTTCCGAGCCGATATCCACTGCACCACAACACGCATCCGTCATTAAACGCTTACAGCACCTGGAATTCCCAAGCGGTCACCCATCTAAGTACTGACCAGGCTAAACGTTGCTTAACTTCGGTGATCGAGCGAGAACCGGTGTATTCAACGTGATATGGCCGTAAATAAATACAAGTCAATAAATGAGAGGGGAGCAGAAAAAGAAAAGGAATGGAAGATAGAAATAGTGGGGGGAAATTGGAGAAAGAAGAGAGATGTAGAACAAAATAGGGAAAGCCATCAATATGTTGTTAGGGGTCGCAGGGTCGAATCCTGCCGAATGACACATTTTCTGAACAAAATTTCTCAAAAATATTAAAGCCGGTAGAGTTTTATATCTAAATATGCTGTTTAATTAAAAGCTCGGAACGAGAAACCGGGGAGCCGAGTTCGAATTCCAGTTGAATCCATTGTATTCACTAACGCGCAAATACCCTTGGGAAAGGTATTAATCCGTCTCTTCCTTCCAGTTATGGGTTAAATAGCAGGACAGACTGGGTTCTATAGCCTTGGTCGGCAACCAGTCTACCGCAGAATGCAATGGCAACCTACTGCGGGATAATCTTCTGCCCAGTTAGTCATGTGTCTTTCGAGACATGATCACCCAAAGCGCGTATCACGTATGGCACTTAAATGACTGGCTAAATAGTTGGAAATATAATTAAGACTTCTACTGGACATAAAGTGGGGGACCGGTTTTATATTGTTATGAAGTAATGAACAGATCCCCCACTAATTACTACTTAATAATATAATACATCTCTCCCCTCTAGTTATGAGTCTAATAACAGGACAGATTGGGTTCTATAGCCTTGGCTGGCAACCAGTCTACCGCAGAAAGCAATGGCAACCTACTGCAGGATAATCTTCTGCCCAGTCAGTCATGTCTCTTTTGAGACATGATCGCCCAAGCGTGTATCACGTATGGCACTTAACTGACTGAATTAAAAACAGAGTATCTACGCAATTATGAGTATCTTTTAGAAATAATGTTCAAGCAAATAAATCAAATATGTCGGTTGTTAATTCATTTCGTTAATCTTCGGAACTTTCCGTAATATGTATATCACCCATAGCATAGAGGTTAGAGTCACTGACTGATGTCAATTCGGTCGGGTTTCAATCCTGGCCGAAAGCAATCGGATGTCTAACAGTACTGATGAGTTGTGATACAGCGAAACAGGACTATCTCCGGATGACTATATATATCAGCATGCAGTGTGGGTATATATATATATATATATATATATATATATATATATATATATATATATATATTAACATGCCCTGTGGACATAGAAGAATCCAAAGGAGTATCCTCTACATACAGTGGTAGGATAACTCTCTAAGAGAGCTCTAAACATATATGTATATAAATACATATAGAGCAAATATAAGAAAAATTAAGACAGACACGTTATTTCATGGTGAATCGGAAGTATGGAATATTTCAGGCGAACCATCATCAGCTTCCGTCTTTATTTCACAAAGGATTTTACACGAATTCCTTTGTAAAACGTCAATTCGTGCAAAATCCTTTGTAAAATAAAGACGGAAGGTGATGATGGTTCGCCTAAAATAGGCCCATACTTACGATTTACCTTGAAATAACGTGTCTGCCTTAACTTTTCTTATATATATATCGGTAAATAATTAGTAATTCCGTAGTCTAATGTTGAAAAATAAAATAAAACATTTGAATTGCTTAACAAATCTTTTCAAGATAATCTCTCTCCTTGTCAATGCACTTACTACTGTTAATATATATATATATATATATATATATATATATATATATATATAATACCTCCAAAACATAACCATAATCCTAATACACTTAATTAATTTAAATGATTTACATTAAATTACATAATACACTTAGGATACTACTTTCATATTCCAATAGTAAGGAGGAAGTTTCACTAAGACAGCTATTTCTATAGGTAATGGATACACACACATTTTTGCATTATAATTCAGTAGATGATTACTACCTGTTAGGCTGCAGACTTATTGATGCAACCACACGTGCGCGCGCACACACACACATGTGTGTGTGTGTGCTTGCGTGTGTGTGTGTGTGTGTGTGTGTGTGTGTGTGTGTGTGTGTGTGTGTGTGTGTGTGTGTGTGTGTGTGAGTTGAATATATGGATCGAAATCCGACAAGATGAATAGAATAAATAAAGAACAGGTAGAACAAAAATGTCTTTAATCAAACTTGTTTCACTTTAACATGCTTTCTCAGAGCTCTTTCTTTTTTTTTAAAGACCAATGATTTTATAAAAATTAAAAACTGTTAAAAATACAGTTTGTTGACGGAGGTTTGATTTCATTAGTCAGATACGTGTTACGTGTCATAAATAAATAGATAAACATTTTTAAACATAGAAATAACTTATGCCCGTTTCTATGTGTGCCACGTGTAATAAAAGCAATAAATGTTTATTTTAAACGTAGGTGTACGTATGCAAAAAAGAATGCATGTCTCAAGCGTATTTAAACTACAGACGAATTAAGTGTATTTATATGGCAGTAACTTTACTTGAGGGAAAAATCCTGCCATCGATATTTGAAAATACAAACTGTTTGTTCGGTTTGAACACTGATCATTGACGCTAGCAGAAAATGTGCAACTACATCAGCCATGAAAAAAGGTTATTTATTTATTTATATACTGATCTGTTTTTTTACCAAGTTTAGCATCATAGAATAAAAACCGTATAAAGGAACCGGTAGAGAGGCTCGAACCGATTAGACGTTATACTGGCCTGTATAAGAATGTAAAATGTTTAGCTATGAGCTAGTACTCTAAATTTATGAGCGACCCCAATTTATTTTATTTATTTTTTGATATTTTATTTCTTTTGTTTTCATTCTAATTTTTATTTTATTTTATTTCCGGAAGCTGCTAATAATAAAGCTCTTCTTTTGGATCTATCTATATCTAAAATTCTGTGACTTTCGTTAGTCCGTCCGTCCATCCGTCCGTCCGTATGTCACAACCTCTACAATAGCCTTACATTGAGAGATCGAAACCAAATTTAGTACAATAAATTTTAGTTTATTTCTATTTATCTATTCGTTTAAAGGCACGTTCCAATAACGGACAACTTGAAACCAAGCTCTCCTATCATTCTGAAAATGAGATTCTGATCTCAAAATATGAATGAATAATAAATAGGTAATACCCAACACCTTCTTTACCTTCCCTTATTATACTAAACGCATTGTGATAGCCTTCAAATGATAAATTCGATCTTGAAATATTAATGAATACAAATAGGTAAAACCCAACACCTTCTTTACCTTCCTATATTATACTAAATTTACTGTGATAGCTTTCAAATACCTACTGATCTTGAAATATTAATGAATAATAAATAGGTAATACTCCAACACCCTCTTTACTCTTCCATATTATACTAAACGCGATTGTATAGCTTTCAAATACCTACTGATTCGAAATATTAATGAATAATAAAATAGTGTAATACCTCCAACACCTTCTTACCTTCCTATATTATATTAAACGCATTGTGATAGCCTTCAAATACCTACTGATCTTGAAATATAAAATGAATAACAGGTAATACCCAATACCTTTTTTACCTTCCTATATTATACAAGTCGCACAGATAGCCTTCAAATGCCTACTGATCTTGAAATATTAATGAATAATAAATAGTGGAAACCCAACACCTTCTTTACCTTTCCTATATTAGTACTAAACGCATTGTGATAGCTTTCAAATACCTACTGATCTTGAAATATTAATGAATAATAAATAGGTGTACACCAACACCTTCACTCTTCCTATATTATACTAAACGCATTTGTGATAGCTTTCAAATACCTTACCGATCTTGAAATATTAATGAAGAAGAAACAGGTAATACTCCCAACACCTTCTTTACCTTCCTCTCTATATTATATTAAACGCATTGTGATAGCCTTCAAATACCTACTGATCTTGAAATATAATGAATACGAAATAGGTAATACCCAATACCTTTTTTACTCATATTATTAAAACTATCGGTATAGCCTTCATTACTCATCAGATCTTGAAATATTAATGAATAATAAAGGGTAAAACTCCAACACTTTTTTACCTTTCCTATATTATACTAAACGTATTGTGATAATGCAAATACTCTACTGATCTTGAAATATTAATGAATAATAAATAGGTAATACCCAACACCTTCTTTACCTTTCCTTTATTATACTAAACGCATTGTGATAGCCTTCAAATACCTACTGATCTTGTGTTAATAATGAATAATAAATAGTAATACCCAACACCTTCTTTACCTTCCTATATTATACTAAACGCATTGTGATAGCCTTCAAATACCTACTGATCTTGAAATATTAATGAATAATAACAGGTAATACCCAATAATTCTTTACCTTCCTTTAGTATACTAAACGCATTGTGATAGCCTTCAAATACCAACTGATGGAAAATATTAATGAATAATAAATGGGTAATACCCAACACGTTCTTTACCTTCCTTTATTATACTAAACGCATTGTGATAGCCTTCAAATACCTACTGATCTTGGAAATATTAATGACAAATAGGTAATACCTCCAAACACCCTTCTTTTTACCTTCCATATTATACTAAACGCATTGTACAACAAATACATACTGACTGAATATTAATGAATGGCCAAATAGGTAATACGCAACACCTTCTTTACCTTCCCTTATTATACTAAAGGCATTGTGATAGCCTTCAAATACCTACTGATCTTGAAATATTAATGAATAATAAATAGGTAATACCCAACACCTTCTTTACCTTCCTTTATTATACTAAACGCATTGTGATAGCCTTCAAATACATACTGATCTTGAAATATTAATGAATAATAAATAGGTAATACCCAACAAATTCTTTACCTACCTATATTATACTAAACGCATTGTGACAGCCTTCAAATACCGACTGATCTTGAAATATTAATGAATAATAAATAGGTAATACCCAACAACTTCTTTACTTTCCTATATTATACTAAACGCATTGTGACAGCCTTCAAATATCTACTGATCTTGAAATATTACTGAATAATAAATAGGTAATACCCAATACCTTCTTTACCTTCCTATATTATACTAAACGCATTGTGATAGCCTTCAAATACCTACTGATCTTGAAATATTAATGATTTATAAATAGGTAATACCCAATACATTCTTTGCCTTCCCTTATTATACTAAACGCATTGTGATAGCCTTCAAATACCTACTGATCTTGAAATATTACTGAATAATAAATAGGTAATACCCAATACCTTCTTTACCTTCCTATATTATACTAAACGCATTGTGATAGCCTTCAAATACCTACTGATCTTGAAATATTAATGATTTATAAATAGGTAATACCCAATACATTCTTTGCCTTCCCTTATTATACTAAACGCATTGTGATAGCCTTCAAATACCTACCGATCTTGAAATATTAATGAATAATAAATAGGTAATACCCAACACCTTCTTTACCTTCCTATATTATACTAAACGCATTGTGACAGCCTTCAAATACCTACTGATCTTGAAATATTAATGAATAATAAATAGGTAATACCCAACACCTTCTTTACCTTCCCTTATTATACTAAACGCATTGTGATAGCCTTCAAATACATACTGATCTTGAAATATTAATGAATAATAAATAGGTAAAACCCAACACCTTCTTTACCTTCCTTTATTATACTAAACGCATTGTGATAGCCTTCAAATACCTACTGATCTTGAAATATTAATGAATAATAAATAGGTAATACCCAACACCTTCTTTACCTTCCTATATTATACGAAACGCATTGTGATAGTCTTCAAATACCTACTGATCTTGAAATATTAATGAATAATAAATAGGTAATACCTAACACCTTCTTTACCTTCCTTTATTATACTAAACGCATTGTGATAGCCTTCAAATACCTACTGATCTTGAAATATTAATGAATAATAAATAGGTAATACCCAACACCTTCTTTACCTTCCTATATTATACGAAACGCATTGTGATAGCCTTCAAATACCTACTGATCTTGAAATATGAATGAATAATAAATAGGTAATACCTAACACCTTCTTTACCTTCCCTTATTATACTAAACGCATTGTGATAGCCTTCAAATGATAACTGATCTTGAAATATTAATGAATAATAAATAGGTAAAACCCAACACCTTCTTTACCTTCCTATATTATACTAAACGCATTGTGATAGCTTTCAAATACCTACTGATCTTGAAATATTAATGAATAATAAATAGGTAATACCCAACAACTTCTTTACATTCCTATATTATATTAAACGCATTGTGATAGCCTTCAAATACCTACAGATCTTGAAATATAAATGAATAATAAATAGGTAATACCCAATACCTTTTTTACCTTCCTATATTATACTAAACGCATTGTGATAGCCTTCAAATGCCTACTGATCTTGAAATATTAATGAATAATAAATAGGTAAAACCCAACACCTTCTTTACCTTCCTATATTATACTAAACGCATTGTGATAGCTTTCAAATACCTACTGATCTTGAAATATTAATGAATAATAAATAGGTAATACCCAACACCTTCTTTACCTTCCTATATTATACTAAACGCATTGTGATAGCTTTCAAATACCTACTGATCTTGAAATATTAATGAATAATAAATAGGTAATACCCAACACCTTCTTTACCTTCCTATATTATATTAAACGCATTGTGATAGCCTTCAAATACCTACTGATCTTGAAATATAAATGAATAATAAATAGGTAATACCCAATACCTTTTTTACCTTCCTATATTATACGAAACGCATTGTGATAGCCTTCAAATACCTACTGATCTTGAAATATTAATGAATAATAAATAGGTAAAACCCAACACTTTCTTTACCTTCCTATATTATACTAAACGCATTGTGATAGCTTTCAAATACCTACTGATCTTGAAATATTAATGAATAATAAATAGGTAATACCCAACACCTTCTTTACCTTCCTTTATTATACTAAACGCATTGTGATAGCCTTCAAATACCTACTGATCTTGAAATATTAATGAATAATAAATAGGTAATACCCAACACCTTCTTTACCTTCCTATATTATACTAAACGCATTGTGATAGCCTTCAAATACCTACTGATCTTGAAATATTAATGAATAATAAATAGGTAATACCCAATACCTTCTTTACCTTCCTTCAGTATACTAAACGCATTGTGATAGCCTTCAAATACCAACTGATCTTGAAATATTAATGAATAATAAATGGGTAATACCCAACACGTTCTTTACCTTCCTTTATTATACTAAACGCATTGTGATAGCCTTCAAATACCTACTGATCTTGAAATATTAATGAATAATAAATAGGTAATACCCAACACCTTCTTTACCTTCCTATATTATACTAAACGCATTGTGACAGCCTTCAAATACATACTGATCTTGAAATATTAATGAATAATAAATAGGTAATACGCAACACCTTCTTTACCTTCCCTTATTATACTAAAGGCATTGTGATAGCCTTCAAATACCTACTGATCTTGAAATATTAATGAATAATAAATAGGTAATACCCAACACCTTCTTTACCTTCCTTTATTATACTAAACGCATTGTGATAGCCTTCAAATACATACTGATCTTGAAATATTAATGAATAATAAATAGGTAATACCCAACAAATTCTTTACCTACCTATATTATACTAAACGCATTGTGACAGCCTTCAAATACCGACTGATCTTGAAATATTAATGAATAATAAATAGGTAATACCCAACAACTTCTTTACTTTCCTATATTATACTAAACGCATTGTGACAGCCTTCAAATATCTACTGATCTTGAAATATTACTGAATAATAAATAGGTAATACCCAATACCTTCTTTACCTTCCTATATTATACTAAACGCATTGTGATAGCTTTCAAATACCTACTGATCTTGAAATATTAATGATTTATAAATAGGTAATACCCAATACATTCTTTGCCTTCCTTATTATACTAAACGCATTGTGATGCTTCCTTCAAATACCGATCTTGAAATATTACTGAATAATAAATAGGTAATACCCAATACCTTCTTTACCTTCCTATATTATACTAAACGCATTGTGATAGCCTTCAAATACCTACTGATCTTGAAATATTAATGATTTATAAATAGGTAATACCCAATACATTCTTTGCCTTCCCTTATTATACTAAACGCATTGTGATAGCCTTCAAATACCTACCGATCTTGAAATATTAATGAATAATAAATAGGGTAATACCCAACACCTTCTTTACCTTCCTATATTATACTAAACGCATCAGGACAGCCTTCAAATACCTACTGATCTTGAAATATTAATGAATAATAAATAGGTAATACCCAACACCTTCTTTACCTTCCTTATTATACTAAACGCATTGTGATAGCCTTCAAATACATAATATTGATCTTGAAATATTAATGAATACAAATAGGTAAAACCCAACACCTTCTTTACCTTCCTTTATTATACTAAACGCATTGTGATAGCCTTCAAATACCTACTGATCTTGAAATATTAATTGAAATAAATAGGTAATACCCAACACCTTCTTTACCTTCCTATATTATACGAAACGCATTGTGATAGTCTTCAAATACCTACTGATCTTGAAATATTAATGAATAATAAATAGGTAATACCTCCAACACCTTTCTTACCTTCCTTTATTATACTAAACGCATTGTGATAGCCTTCAAATACCTACTGATCTTGAAATATTAATGGAATAATAAATATAATATCCAACACCTTCTTTTTACCTTCCTATATTATACGAAACGCATTGTGATAGCCTTCAAATACCTACTGATCTTGAAATATTAATGAATAATAAATAGGTAATACCTAACACCTTCTTTACCTTCCTTTATTATACTAAACGCATTGTGATAGCCTTCAACACTCATCAGATCTTGAAATATTAATGAATAATAAATAGGTAATACCCAACACCTTCTTTACCTTCCTATATTATACTAAACGCATTGTGATAGCCTTCAAATACCTACTGATCTTGAAATATTAATGAATAATAAATAGGTAATACCTAACACCTTCTTTACCTTCCTTTATTATACTAAACGCATTGTGATAGTCAAATACCTACTGATCTTGAAATATTAATAAATAATAAATAGGTAATACCTAACACCTTCTTACCTTCCTATATTATACTAAACGCATTGTGATAGCCTTCAAATACCTACTGATCTTGAAATATTAATGAATAATAAATAGGTAATACCCAACACCTTTCTTTACTCTTCCTATATTATACTAAACGCATTGTGACAGCCTTCAAATACCTACTGATCTTGAAATATTAAATTAATAATAAACAGGTAATACCCAATACCTTCTTTACCTTCCCTTATTATACTAAACGCATTGTGATAGCCTTCAAATACCTACTGATCTTGAAATATTAATGAATAATAAATAGGTAATACCCAACACCTTCTTTACCTTTCTATATTATACTAAACGCATTGTGATAGCCTTCAAATACCTACTGATCTTGAAATATTAATGAATAATAAATAGGTAATACCCAACACCTTCTTTACCTTCCTTTATTATACTAAACGCATTGTGATTTAATTCACCGCTTCTCCCTTCAGCTATAGTTAAATAGCAGAACAGATTGGTTTCTCTAGCCTTGGTTGGTAACCAACTTACAGCAGAAAGTAATGGCAACCTGATGCGGGATAATCTTCTGCCCAGTCGGTCATGACTCTTTTGAGACATGATCGGCCAAGGTGTGTATCACGTATGGCACTTAACTGACTGACTGAATATAATAGTTGGAAACATGATTAAGGCTTCTACTGGACATAAAGTGGGGGATCAGTTTTATATTGTTATGAAATAATAAACTGATCCCTCACTAATTATTACTTAATAATATAATACATATCTTCTCCCTCTAGCTATGAATCAAATAACAGGACAGATTGCGTTCTATAACCTTGATTGGCAACCAACCTACCGTAGAAAGTAATGGCAACCTACTGCGGAAAAATCTTCTGCTCAGTCAGTCATGTCTTTTTCGAGACATGATTGCTCTAGCGTGTATCACGTATGTCACTTAACTGATTGGTTAGACTGGCGTCGATATCTCATCAATTTACGATTGAGCTGACTAATATTGCTTTAAATTCGATGGTAAAGAGTTTCTTTTCTCACACTTCTCCCTTGTAGAAATCCCTTCCGGCTCCTTATTTTCCAACCAACATTAATCTGCAAAAATTGAAATCACTAGGATTGATCTCACAAGCATGTATCATCAGACATGGCACTGAAATGACTGAGTGATATTATATATATATATATATATAGTCATCCGCAGACAGATCTGTTTCGCTGTGTCACAGCTCATCAATACGGTTAGACATCCGATTGCTCTTTACCCAGGATTGCAACCCGACCGAATGCCGTCAGTCGGCGATTCTACCTCTGAGCTATGGGCTCAGAAGGAGGCACAGAATATATATATATATATTCTTTTTTCTCACTCTTTTTGTTCCGCTGATCTTCCTTCGTCATTTCTACTCTTTTTTTCTTTCCTTTGTTCTCCTCTTACTTCATCTCTTTCCTCTCTCTAGTCCCCTCTTCCTCTTTTTCCCTTCTTTTTGCTCTTCGGATCTTCTTTCCCCTTTCTTTCTCTTTTTTTCTTTCCTCTTATCTCTACCTTCTAGTAAAAGTTATAGCTTGACGGAAGATTCCATCGCATAAAATAGGAAGTTTCTTTTCAATTACCGTGAGTCATTTAAAGCCAGACTGTAACACATTTTAGGAGATAATATGGGTTCACTGATACAAGTCTTAATTGACACTTAGCTGGAGGGACAGAAGAATGGGATTCATGCCTTTCTCAAGGACATTAGAACGTAAATGAATATAACGAACCCGACGGGAATTGGAACTTGGTTCTCCGATCTACAATTCTGAGCTGTGATCCCTTATAGCACCCGCACATCCAGCAGCATCTTGTATTACCAAGTGGTTTATCATCTAGGTAGTCAGTCAGTTAAGTGCCACACGTGAAACACGCTTGGGCGATCATGTCTCGAAAGAGACATGACTGACTGAGCAGAAGATTATCCTGCAGTAGGTTGCCATTGCTTTCTGCGGTAGACTGGTTGCCTGCCAAGGCTGTAGAACTCAATCTATCCTGTTATTTAACCCATAACTGGAAGGAAGAGACGGATTAATACCTTTCCCAAGGGGACTTGCGCGTAAGTGAATGCAATGAATTCAACTGGAATTCGAACTCGGCTCTCCGATTTCTCGTTCCGAGTCGATATCCACTGGACCACCACGCACATCTAGGTAGTAACCAGGCTCTACGTTGCTTAACTTCGGTGATCGGTAAAGGACCGTGCTTCAACGTGATATATCCATAAGCGAATGAAAAGTCGAGACTGACACTCTGGCATATGGTAAAAAGAGTGCATCAGGCAAAGTAAAGAACCGATGTTTCAAAGTAAACACTCTGAAAGTAGATGTTAGAATTACTTTCTAATATCAAAAGATAAAAAGGGTTCATTGCGGAATAAAAGAGCCACTGACCTAAGGATTCACCAGCGACAGGGAACCGTTGTCAATCCATCGCAAAACAATGTTTTTGTTAGGAACTGATATCTTTTAAAATCATGTGGTCAAGTTGGTCTTTTTGGCTTCTTAACTGCATATTTTCTCTTCTTCTGACACTAATCCCTTCTTTTCTCTTATTATCATAGACAAGGTAGTATAGTGGGGACGGCATTCTCCTGAAGGATAGTAGTACATTGTTGGAGATTAGATAGCCCACTATAAGTCATAAAAAGATTATAAATCAAGAAAGGCAAATTGAGTCCGATTTTAATCAAATTTGATACACTCATAGACAAAGTCATAAGAAACGATATTCAGAAGTTTCAATAGCAGTATAGCCCGGCGTTGCTCGGGTGTAATGAAAGCTTTAAAACTAATCCACGGTCCTGGAGCTCAGACTCTTTGGACGTTGGTAGGAAAGACTAAAAGGCAATAGTTGTTTTCAGTTAAAGCGAAACCGTAGACTGAAAGAAGAAAAGTAAAATAATAATATTAAGAAGAAAATAATAGCATAATAGCAGCATAATAAGAAATAAAATAATAATATTAAGAAGAAAATAATAGCATAATAGCAGCATAATAAGAAATAAAATAATAATATTAAGAAGAAAAATAATAGCATAATAGCAGCATAATAAGAAATAAAATAATAATATTAAGAAGAAAATAATAGCATAATAGCAGCATAATAAGAAATAAAATAATAATATTAAGAAGAAAATAATAGCATAATAGCAGCATAATAAGAAATAATAATATTAAGAAGAAAATGATAGCATAATAACAGCATAATAAGAAATAAAATAATAATATTAAGAAGAAAATAATAGCATAATAGCAGCATAATAAGAAATAAAATAATAATATTAAGAAGAAAATGATAGCATAATAACAGCATAATAAGAAATAAAATAATAATATTAAGAAGAAAAATAATAGCATAATAGCAGCATAATAAGAAATAAAATAATAATATTAAGAAGAAAAATAATAGCATAATAGCAGCATAATAAGAAATAAAATAATAATATTAAGAAGAAAAATAATAGCATAATAGCAGCATAATAAGAAATAAAATAATAATATTAAGAAGAAAAATAATAGCATAATAGCAGCATAATAAGAAATAAAATAATAATATTAAGAAGAAAAATAATAGCATAATAGCAGCATAATAAGAAATAAAATAATAATATTAAGAAGAAAAATAATAGCATAATAGCAGCATAATAAGAAATAAAATAATAATATTAAGAAGAAAATAATAGCATAATAGCAGCATAATAAGAAATAAAATAATAATATTAAGAAGAAAATAATAGCATAATAGCAGCATAATAAGAAATAAAATAATAATATTAAGAAGAAAATGATAGCATAATAACAGCATAATAAGAAATAAAATAATAATATTAAGAAGAAAATAATAGCATAATAGCAGCATAATAAGAAATAAAATAATAATATTAAGAAGAAAAATAATAGCATAATAGCAGCATAATAAGAAATAAAATAATAATATTAAGAAGAAAATAATAGCATAATAGCAGCATAATAAGAAATAAAATAATAATATTAAGAAGAAAATAATAGCATAATAGCAGCATAATAAGAAATAAAATAATAATATTAAGAAGAAAATAATAGCATAATAGCAGCATAATAAGAAATAAAATAATAATATTAAGAAGAAAAATAATAGCATAATAGCAGCATAATAAGAAATAAAATAATAATATTAAGAAGAAAATAATAGCATAATAGCAGCATAATAAGAAATAAAATAATAATATTAAGAAGAAAAATAATAGCATAATAGCAGCATAATAAGAAATAAAATAATAATATTAAGAAGAAAATAATAGCATAATAGCAGCATAATGAGAAATAAAATAATAATATTAAGAAGAAAATGATAGCATAATAACAGCATAATAAGAAATAAAATAATAATATTAAGAAGAAAATAATAGCATAATAACAGCATAATAAGAAATAAAATAATAATATTAAGAAGAAAAATGATAGCATAAGAAGAAGAATTAGCATCTAGATCCCACCCTTTTACAGTGAAACTGATAAAATGCAGCCGTAACTTCTACTCCAACAGTTTCTTTCCTCACACTTCCCGACTGTGGAATTCTCTTCCACGCGATTGCTTCCCCGACGGCTACAATCTCCAGGAGTTTAAATATAAGGTCAATAGACACCTCCTAACACACTAACCTGCTCCCATTCTATCAAACACTCTTCTCATCTGCCCAACCCTCATCCTCGGTATCCTTACTCATCTGTCACCTTCCTCCTGACATTCCCTATGTCTAACCACTCCTTCTCTTTACCTTCCCCTATGTAGCCCCATGCGCAATAGTGGCAGTGGAATGCCTTGCTTGGGGTGAGATGATTAAAAAAAAAAAAAAGAAGCAAAAAAAGTAGCATAATAAGAAGTAAGACAATAATATTAAAAAGAAAACGAAGTAGGATTATAGAGGGTTGTTTATCTATTCTTTTCTGCTAGTTAGTAGTGGAGAGTCCGTTCTAGTGAAGGGTAGCTGTATATTGTTGCAGGTTAACGGAATTTGGCCTTGTTGTAGATAACCCACTATAAGTCATAAAAAGATTATAAAATCAAGAAAAGCAATTTGAGTCCGATTTTAATCAAATTTGATACACTCATAGACAAAGTCATAAGAAACGATATTCAGAAGTTTCCAGCTTGCAGTTCTTACAATAGTGTAGAAAATCGATAATATATATATATATATATAAGAGGCAAAATGTTTGCGTGTGTGTCTGTTTATCTGTCTGTATGTCCTTTATACAAATCCATAATTTTTATCCGATTCTCACCAAACTTCACACAAATATTCTTTAGGCTGAGTCTGAGCCCCAGGACCATGGATTACTTTTAAAGCTTTCATTGCACCCGACCAACGCCGGGCTATACTGCTAGTCTAAAATAAAACAAGTAAAAAAATTCAAATACTTGGGAAGTGTTTTGACAGAGGATGGAAAATGCGACACGGAGATCCAAAGACGCATTGGCATGGCCAAAGACGCATTTCAGAAGCTAGCCAGAGTAGTGAGAGACAGGAAAATCTCATGAGAAACAAAGAAAAGAGTGCTGGATTGCTCCGTGATATCTGTCCTTCTATACGGAAGTGAATGCTGGACGATCTCATCAAAGATGAAGGAGCAGAAATGTGGTTTTACAGAAGGATGCTGAGGATACCATGGACAGAGCATGTGTGCAACGATGAGGTGTTGGAGAGGATGTAAACGAGAAGAAAACTGATAATAAATATCAGGAGGAGACAAATGTGGTTCCTGGGACACCTAATGAGGAAGGAAAGCCTGGAGAACTTGGTACTCACAGGTCGGATAAATGGAAGAAGAGACAGGGGAAAGCAGCGCGAGACGTACTTGTTAGGTCTGAGCAAATGGTTGACGGAGCGGGGCTTGGAAGAGGTTACCAAGAGAAAAAATAGTGAGAGCGACAAGAGACAGAGCCAAGTAGAAGTCCATGATCGCCTACATCCTTAAGGGATACGGCACATGAAGAAGAAGAAGAAGAAGAAGTAATAAAACTAAAAGCATTCCCGTGTAGCTAATCAGTAATGAGAAGAGGTGGATTCTTACCTAATCAGAATTTGATAAAAAAAACAAAAATTTTAATGCGGATATAAAGTGGGGGATCAATTATCTATTATAATCAATATATAAAGTTATCGCTCTCTTTGTGGCCATGCTACTTTCTATCCATTTATATTCAAGATTTATGGGCTCGAGAAAATGGATTGCAGAGCAGGGTTTGGAAGAGATACCAAGAGAAAAATTATTGAGAGCGACAAGAGACAGAGTCAAGTGGAAGTCCATGATCGCCTACGTCCTGAAGGGACACGGCACATGAAGAAGAAATAAAACTAAAGGTATTCCTGTGTAGCTAATCAATAATGAGAAGCAGGGTTTGGAAGAGATACCAAGAGAAAAATTATTGAGAGCGACAAGAGAGAGAGCGAAGTGGAAGTCCATGATCGCCTACGTCCTGAAGGGACACGGCACATGAAGAAGAAGAAATAAAACTAAAGGCATTCCTGTGTAGCTAATCAATAATGAGAAGCAGGGTTTGGAAGAGATACCAAGAGAAAAATTACTGAGAGCGACAAGAGACAGAGCCAAGTGGAAGTCCATGATCGCCTACGTCGACACGGCACATGAAGAAGAAGACGTTAAGCACATATCGGCAATAGGATTTTTGAGAAAATTAATTTAATTCTATGTTTTTGCCTCTTCAGTTCTTATAAAGTTTAATTTTTACCATCCACTCTGCTGATTCAATCGTTTTCTTTTTTTTTCCGCATCTCCATATTTCTTTCTAGATTATTTTTTTAATTATTTTCGTTGCCTTTGGACCCGTTAAATTATTTGCCTTTTATATCTTTGTAAAAGTTTTTCTTAAGATGCAGTTTTTCTTTTCTTGTGTGTGTCTGGAGCAAACTTCTGTCCTTATCTCATGTTATTCTGTAGCCAAAATTGATACCTAATGCATTAAATGATTATCGCTGGCAATCAATTACGAGCAAATTTCCTGAATATCCCCAGCGCCATACGCCTCACCATTTCAATATTAATGGGGTCTGCACAATCTCAGATTTTGTCCCACGTTCTACCAAACGTTTAATCTCGATTCTCCAAGCGCTGGAATAGTTTTACTTCCGTTATTTATAATGAGTATCTTTTAATTCAAGAGTTGCTTTCTTTTATTCAGTATTAGATGATCTATTGCCTTTCTTTATTTGGGTGGTGGGTTACCGCTTACCGGGGTACGCATTCCTGAAGGAAAACACATTGTTGAATAAAAGAGTTCACTAAATGGAATAGGTCTGACTACTGAAGGATACAGAGTTATAATTTGTATCTATTTCTGAGATGAGGAATCTTCAATAATCTTTGAATTATTTCTCATCTTGGTTGATATGGATGTTATAATAGACACAGCGTTTCTTCTGTACCTTCTAGTCATCATCAGGTGTCCATAGATTGGCTGAGGCTTACGGCCTATCACGTTGAATACACCGGTTCTCGGTCAATCACCGAAGTTAAGCAACGTTGAGCCTGGTCAGTACTTAGATGGGTGACCGCTTGGGAATACCAGGTGCTGTAAGCCTTTAGTGACGTATGTGCGTTGTGGTGCAGTGTATGTCGGCTCGGAAAGAGAAATCGGTGAGCAGAGTTCGAATTCCAGTTGAATACCCTGCATTCACTTAAGCACTGGTACCCTTGGGAAAGGTATTAATCCGTCCATTCCCTCCAGGTATGGGTTAAATAACAAGGGTAGGACTTGGGGACCCTGCTCTTAAAAACAAATCCCAATGAATCGTGAAAAGAAAAACGTTTTAAAAATAAAATAACCTTACCCCACCAAAAAAATCACTGGTTATGACCTTAAAATGATCCCATAAGGATTGATAGGTCGTTAAGCCTAAAAAACAAACAAACAAATAGATTGGCTGATGTGGATTATCTCGTTGATTATCGAAATATCCTGTGAAATCAATTTGGTTCGTCACTACAGCGTCCAAGGATCGAACTCATGACCATTAGATGATAGTAACAAATGTATAACCTATTACTCTATCTACCACGTCACCGTCTTGAAGGATTTTAGTAGTGTATTTTTGGAGCCTTTTATATTCAGTGCCAGATGGATTTTGACAACTGGATTATGTGAGTGGGTTCGTGTCACGTGTCATAATTTGTATTTCTGAGATGAGTAATTTTCAATAGTCTTTGAATTACTTCTCATCTTGGTTGATAAAGATGTTATAATAGACACAGCGTTTCTTCTGTACCCTCTGGTCATCATCAGGTGTCCATAGATTGGCTGATGTGGATTATCTCGTTGATTACCGAAATATCCTGTGAAAACAATTTGGTTCGTCACTATCAAGTCCAAGGATCGAACTCATGATCATTAGGTGATACTAACAAATGTATAACCAATTACTATATCTACCACGTCACCGTCCTGAAGAACTTTAGTGGTGTATTTTTGGAGCCTTTTATATTCAGTGTCAGATGAATTTTGACAACTGAATTATGTTAGTGGGTTCGTGCCACTTGTCATAATTTGGATCTATTTCTGAGATGAGTAATTTTCAATAATCTTGGAATTATTTCGAACTTTTGTTCTTATCTTGGTTGATATAGTTGTTTTAATAGACAACGTTTCGACCAAGTACCCTCTGGTCATCATCAGGTATCCATAGATTGGCTGATGTGGATTATCTCGTTGATTATTGCGAAATATCCTGTGAAAACAAATACTGATAGAGAAATAAACGACAGTTAATTGAATTAATAAACACTTAGAGTGATGATAATTATGTTGGTAAATTTAAAAAAAAACTGGGAATTATAAATTATAAATACTTGCTGTTTCCCTTAGTACCTCTTACCTTCAACATGTCCCGTGGGTGTCACATTCTCCAAGCCTTCTTTTATTATTATGTGTCAATTTCAACTTTTTGATTCTAAGTTTCAGCACCCTTCCTGCATTCATTTTCCTTAAAACTTACTCGTTACTCGATCATAACGAATAATAATTTAAACTAGCGGAGCCCGTGGAATTTCCACGGAAGGATAATTATGATTTCCTGGAAAAATTTTACTTTGTCATACTACAAATGATAGTAACGTCTTCAAACATAAAGGTATTGGATAATAAAATAACGATAACACAGAGTGTAATTTTATTAAAATATCAATAAAAGTAATGTCCATAGAAGCTACTTTACTGTAATCTTATATTATATTAAGCGGCGTATACACAGAACATAACCAAAATACTGTACGCTATTTTGTGAGAGATTTTGAAAGAGAAAATGTTTTTTTTATTACTGAAAAATCATGGCTCCTGTGTCCATTGTAAAGACCAACTGAGTAATGGCCAAGAGTGTAGAGGCCAGAAATTTCGTTATTAGGTCGCGGGATACAACAAACCAACCTATTTTTACTATATTGTGCAGTACACACACACACACACACACACACACACACACACACACACACACACACACACACATTACTGCTACAAGCACCAGCTTAAGCTGCTACTGCTACGGAAATGCTATAGGCTCTCTCCTCCTACTCTCTCACTCTTTGCTACCCTTCCGTTTGGCAAAGGTGAGAGAAAGGATGAGGAGAGTAGCGTTTATAAAAAGATAGAGGGTTGGGAAAAGCTCGTTTAGAGAGTGTGTTATTTTCTTCAGTGGCGTAACGGACGGGGGAACTAAGTAACTAATTAGCTAAGGAAGGAGCAAACAGAATTATTATATGATAACCTCGCCTATTATTGTACTATATTCACCTATATTATAATTAATAATCTTCTTTTTCTTTTATGTGCCGTGTCCCTTCAGGACGTAGACGATCATGGCCCGCCATATCTCTCCATCCCTTGTAGCTCTTAACATGCCTTCTGTTGTTATCCCTCGCTCCGACATTAATTTGCTCAAATCCATCAAGTATGTCATGCGTTGCTTTTCCTTGTCTTCCCTTTCCTCTATCCGTCCTGCGAGCATCAGATTCTCTAAGCCCTCCTTTCTCACTACATATCCTAGAAACTTCAGCTGTCTTTTCATGATGTTAAATATCAGTTTATTTTTCGTCTACGTCCTCTCCAAAACCTTGTTGTTGCTCATATGTTCCGTCCATTAACGGCAAAATTGTAACAGCATTTCAATTCTGCTGGTCCGATTCTCCAATGAAGGCTTAGGCGTATAAAATATCGTGATAAGATTGAATCCCTGTCTTAGTCAATTAGATTTATTCCATTCACTCCACTGTTTATATAGATTGGGTTAGCATTATTTTTCATGTAAGGATGAAAAATGTTAAAAGCTAAGTCTAATGTTATGTCTAAAAAGTTAGTGTTGGGACGCCCGCGCCTATTCGGCTATAATGGACTATTCCATTAATATGTAAAGTAATGGTGGCATCTACGTAGTAGAGAGTGTGCCGAGCAGCTTATTGTCATGGGTTAATTTCCCCACTTTTTAGGTGTCCCTTGTAAGTTTCTGGCATTGTGGTGTACGAAGGATAGGGAGTAGATGGATGGGTTCTTTTGGTGAATGTGCAAATTGTAACGAGTGAATGGGTCGTGATAGTGTTTAGCTAGGTATAGGATAGTTAAGCGAGAACCAACCTCTCCCCCTCCCCTTTTAGGCTTTGTGCCATAATTTTGTAATTTTTACAAAATAAATAGTGAGTGTGCCGAGCAGCCGTATCGACAAGTCAGTCGTAGACTTCCGGTGACGACCCGGAAGTACCCATTGCTCATACTACGTCTTACGACGGTTGAGACGATTAACCTTTATTCTTGTATTGGATACTAATAACCTTTGTAAATACTATTTTCACGGAATACAACAATTAACCTATTCCTGTTGTTGAGTTATTTATTCTTACTCACAACATAACAGTTAGTTTGTTTATATTAGGGTTAATTACCACGCTGAGACCAAAAGATTTAAAAACACTATGAATTAATTTTCTCAGTTCATCAACCTTACCTTGCTATCATGAGTTCATCATCTCTATAAAGTCCTATATTTTTAATATCGATTTCTTCATACGTCGTGAGATTGTACAGGAGAAATAATCCGACTAAATCTGAAGACTCTGCAGAATCCAGAGCACCCATAGTTAAATCGAAATTGTCCGTTGAGTTTTTAGGCCATTGTTTGTTGTCACAAATAAGGACTGATATCCTGTAGTCTGATTTTATTCGGACATTTCAAAAGAGGAAATAGTCTTGAACTGCAGGAAATCAGTCCTTATCCACGACAATGAACAATGGACTAAAAACTTCCTCCGGGACCATTGTCTCTGGTAAACGGTAATCAAACATTTTTCTTTTATTTCACCGCATGGTCTGCTGAAAAATCATATCTAAGATTTAGGATTTCCTACTTTTCAACAAGAAAGCCATTTACTTAGGGAAAATATTACTTTCTCCTTCACTCTTACGGCCATATCACATTGAAACACAGGTTCCCGAACAATCAGCGAAGTTAAGCCACATCTTATCTGGTCACTACCTAGAGGGTGACCGCTTGAGAATACCAGTTGCTGTACGTTTGGATTTATAAGCAACTAGTCTACCGCAGCAGGCAATGGCAGCCTACTGCAGGATAATCTTCTGTCCAGTCAGTCATGTCTCTTTCGAGACATGATCGCTCAAAGCATGTATCAAGTATGGCATTTAACTGACTGACTGAATATAATAGTTGGAAACATGATTAAGGCTTCTACTGGGCATAAAGTGGGGATCAGTTTTATATTGTTATGAAGTATTAGATTGTTCCCCCACTAATTGCTACTTAATAATATAATACATCTCTTCCCCCTCTAGCTATGAGTCAAATAACAGGACCGATTGAGTCCTATAGCCTTAGGTAGTAATCAGTCTACCGCAGAAAACAATGGCTACCTACTGCGGGATAATCTTCTGCCCAGTCAGTCATGTCTCTTTTGAGACATGATCGCCCAAAGCGTGTATCACGTATGGCACTTAACTGACTGAATATGACTTGTATCACTAAAAATTATTATTTCCAGAAACAAAATAAATATAATTGAGCATAAAATAATTTCAGAATTAAATAACCCATTAAACAACCCATAGAGGTGTTGATATGCCACTAAACTAAAGCAGCCACCCAAATTTCTTCCCCTGTAAACACTGTATCCTAGTGGCATAATCATCTTGCTTGGAGCGAACTGATTTAAAATGAAAACATGAAGTCTGAAAAGAATGATTATCGACTAATATATATATATATATATATATATATATAGATAGATAGATAGATAGATAGATAGATAGATAGATAGATAGATAGATAATTGTGTGCTATAATCATTAGTAAAGGTACTTCCGCTCATATTCAATATCTAATTTTTAAATTGAATTTTTAAAAATAAAAAAAATCTTAAAACTTTTGATTTAGTTTTAATTGGAAACTAATGATTAAATTTACTATTTCCAATAAGCAAAATACTCTGATGTATTTCAAACAGAAATTATATTCACTGGAGTCTAAATTTTGGTGATTTTCTTTTCAATTTTTCCATTAATGGCCATTTTTGTGTAATCGACACATTTGTAAACAAATTAATTAACGGGTTTAAAAATCTTGCAAAAATAAAAAATACATCTCAGACACATTATTTTTTTTTAAATTAGCAAATTTTATGTTAAATTAATCTGATTTACACAAGTATTACTTATTTATAGCATGACATTTAGAATAAAACTATTTCTTAATCACAGATTTAGACTTTTTGACCTGTCCGCCGTATATCAAATGTGTTGACAGGTTGTCAGATTAGAGCTAAGATAAGTATGGCGATCACATGTAACATAATTGTGCAAATTTTTTTCGGGTAAGGGGAGGGAACTTTTAATAACATGACCTTTTAATTAACACAGAAATTACCATACAAAAAAAAAACTTCAAATACACAAAAAAATTTAAAATTATTTTAAAAATAGGAAGGCAGAACGATTTGTAATAAACTTTTAATTTTCGATTACTAAATATAATCTTCACTTAATAAGTTTTTAAACTAACCCTAACAAATCATTGAAGTATTTCAAAAATATTTTTGAAACTTTATAAATTATTATAACTAAAAAAATGAAAACAATTCTTTTAAAATTTCAATATTAAACGAAAAAAATTTCTTCTGTCTATAATGTGTTTAATTTTTATTATTTATTCAAGCAATTAAAAGCTTATCAAATTAAATAATGTCATAGTTATATTGCATTTTTTTATTTTACTATTGGGAATAGATTTTTGGAAATAGAGGTAAAACCATTCCAAAACATAATAGATAATTTACTTTTCTCGATGAGTACTGCGTTTAACTAATGAAGCCATTTATCGCAACAGAATTTAATTTCTTAGAATTTCATAAATTTACGTGGAGTGGGAGGTAACAGACTTTTTAAAAATAATAATTTCAAAAATAATTTCATTCATTTGTGAATAAGTTCTGAGAGTTTCATTAAAATAAGACAATTATATGATTTTTGCGGGAATTTCCAAATGTATGTATTATTAGGTTTTCTATTATAATCTCTCGTCTTGGTTACCAGATAACTAAAATCGAAAATTTTACCAAAATTTCGAAAATATTAGAAGGGATAAGAAAAATTAAAAACTAATTAAAAATGCTTTGATCTGATCTAAACTGGTTTATAAATGGAGCTTTGTGTGTGTGTGTGTCCGTTACCTATAGACTCCAAAACGGCTGAACCGACTTTTTTGAAAATTTACACAGTTGTACTATAAGCGTCTGCGAGTATTCTTAGCTAGGTTTTGTGTCGAGGTACCCCCGATAAATACCGAAAATCGATAATCGAAAAAATCGGGTTATAGAAGGAGTGGTCCGATTTTAATCAAATTTGATACACTCATAGACAAAGACATAAGAAATGATATTCAGAAGTTTCAAAGTTGCGGTTCTTACAATAGTGGAGAAAATCGATAATATATATATATATATATATATATATATATATATATATATATATAAAAGGCAAGATGTTTGTGTGTGTTTCTGTTTATCTGTATTCTCACCAAACTTCACACAAATATTCTTTAGGCTGACACTGAGCTCCAGGACCGAAGCTTTCATTACACCCGAGCAACGCCAGACTATACTGCTAGTAATATAAATATTTTGATGGAAAAAGTTCGTTTTTATTCAGTTTGAGGCTTTTTTATATATTTTCTTCTTCTTCTTCTTCTTCTTCTTTCTGTGCCGTGTCCCTTCAGGACGTAGGCGATCATGGACTTCTACTTGGCTCTGTCTCTCATCGCTCTCAGTAATTTTCCCTCCTGGTATCTCTCACAAACCCTGCTCTGCAATCCATTTTCTCAAGCCCATAAATCTAGAATATAAATGGATAGAATGTAGTAAGGCCACAAAGCAAGGGATCAGTTTATATATTGACTATAATAGAGAATTGATCCTCCACTTTATATCCACATTATAATTTCTGTTTTGTTTATCAAATTCTGATTAGGTATGAATCCACCTCTTCTCATTACTGATTAGCTACACAGGAATGCTTTTAGTCTTCTTCTTCTCCTTCTTCTTCTTTTTCTTCATGTGCCGTGTCCCTTCAGGACGTAGGCGATCATGGACTTCTACTTGGCTCTGTCTCTTGTCGCTCTCAGTAATTTTTCTCTTGGTATCTCTTCCAAGCCCCGCTCTGTCAACCACCTGTTCAGACCTAACAAGTAAGTCTCACGCTGCTTTCCCCTGTCTCTTCATCCATTTATCCGACCCGTGAGTATTAAGTTCTCCAGGTCCTTCTTCCTCATTACCTGTCCCAGAAAGCTCATTTGTCTCTTCCTGATACTTATTAACAGTTTTCTTCTCGTTTACATCCTCTCCAACACCTCATCGTTGCACACGTGCTCCATCCATGATATCCTCAGTTTCCTTCTGTAAAACCACATTTCTGCTGCCTCAAGCCTCTCCTTCATCTTTGATAAGATCGTCCAGTATTCACTTCCATACAGAAGGACAGATATCACATAGTAATCCAGCACTCTTTTCTTTGTTTCTATTGATATTTTCCTGTCTTTCAGTATCCTGGTTAGCTTCTGAAATGCGTCTTTGGCCGTGCCAGTGCGTCTTTGGATCTCCGTGTCGTATTTTCCATCCTCTGTCAAACCATTTCATAGGTATTTGAATTTTTTTACTTGTTTTATTTTAGATTCTTCAACTTGCAGTTGGCATATGGGTCTCCGCTTTTTGCTGACGACCATCCATTCAGTTTTCTTCAGGTTTATGCTCAGTCCTTTCTTTTCACTTTCTTTTGCTAACTTCTGTAGAAGGTCCTGCATTTTCCTTTCCGTATCTGCTATCAGCACTGTATCATCCGTGTATCTGATATTGTTGAGATTATGGCCGCCAATGGCGAATCCTGGCAAGGCTTTTATTTCTCTCATAATTGCTTCGCTGTACAGGTTGAAAAGATCCGGCGAGAAAACACATCCTTGTCTTACGCCTTTTTCTATTTTTGTATACCTGCTGAGTTCACCCCCTATCCATACACTAGCGGTTTGCTACCAATATAGGTTCGTGATCATACTATTCTGTTTTTTAACGGTATAGTGTAGGTATCTATTGCTTGGAGCGAATTGACTGAAAAGACTGATTAACGACTGGAAATAATAGTGATGACCAAACGTTTTTCTTGTTCAACAAGAAGTCTTTTATTAATACTTGCATCCTTAATGTTATTGCTTTCAGCGCAGAGAAAAGAATTCTGCAAACATGGATTTCGCCTTGAGGAATTTTGTTTATTTATAAACAAAAGAGTTGACTTAGAGAAACTGCATCTGTATTATAAGCAAATTCTTTTACTAAGAATTCATAGTGGAAATAACTGACAAAGCATATGGCGGAATTTGATGCAGTTCAACGTAGAGAAACGTATCTATCTATCTATCTATCTATCTATCTATCTATCTATCTATCTATCTATCTATCTATCTTAATTGATAGATGGGAGTGGGCTGTTTCTATCTATCTATCTATCTATCTATCTATCTATCTATCTATCTATCTATCTTAATTGATAGATGGGAGTGGGCTGTTCATATCTATCTATCTATCTATCTATCTATCTATCTATCTATCTATCTATCTATCTTAATTGTTAAAACAGGTGGGTGTTTCTATCTATCTATCTATCTATCTATCTATCTATCTATCTATGTATCTATCTATCTTAATTGATAGATGGGAGTGGGCTGTTTCTATCTATCTATCTATCTATCTATCTATCTATCTATCTATCTATCTATCTTAATTGTTAAAACGAATTGAGCTGTTTCTATCTATCTATCTATCTATCTATCTATCTATCTATCTATCTATCTATCTATCTATCTATCTTAATTGTTAAAACAGGTGGGCTGTTTCTATCTATCTATCTATCTATCTATCTATCTATCTATCTATCTTAATTGTTAAAACAGAGTGGGCTGTTTCTAACTATCTATCTATCTATCTATCTATCTATCTATCTATCTATCTATCTATCTATCTATCTTAATTGTTAAAACAGGTGGGCTGTTTCTATCTATCTATCTATCTATCTATCTATCTATCTATCTATCTATCTATCTTAATTGTTAAAACAGAGTGAGCTGTTTCTATCTATCTATCTATCTATCTATCTATCTATCTATCTATCTATCTATCTATCTATCTATCTTAATTGTTAAAACAGGTAGGCTGTTTCTCTCTATCTATCTATCTATCTATCTATCTATCTATCTATCTATCTATCTATCTATCTATCTTAATTGTTAAAACGAGTGAGCTGTTTCTATCTATCTATCTATCTATCTATCTATCTATCTATCTATCTATCTATCTATCTATCTATCTATCTATCTATCTTAATTGTTAAAACAGAGTGAGCTGTTTCTATCTATCTATCTATCTATCTATCTATCTATCTATCTATCTATCTATCTTAATTGTTAAAACGGAGTGGGCTGTTTCTATCTATCTATCTATCTATCTATCTATCTATCTATCTATCTATCTATCTATCTATCTTAATTGTTAAAACAGGTAGGCTGTTTCTATCTATCTATCTATCTATCTATCTATCTATCTATCTATCTATCTTAATTGTTAAAACAGGTGGGCTGTTTCTATCTATCTATCTATCTATCTATCTATCTATCTATCTATCTATCTATCTATCTTAATTGTTAAAACAGGTAGGCTGTTTCTATCTATCTATCTATCTATCTATCTATCTATCTATCTATCTTAATTGTTAAAACAGGTGGGCTGTTTCTATCTATCTATCTATCTATCTATCTATCTATCTTAATTGTTAAAACAGAGTGGGCTGTTTCTATCTGTCTATCTATCTATCTATCTATCTATCTATCTATCTATCTATCTTAATTGTTAAAACGGAGTGGGCTGTTTCTATCTATCTATCTATCTATCTATCTATCTATCTATCTATCTATCTATCTATCTATCTATTCCAGTCTTTTCACGATTTTTTCTTTTTTATATATCAGCGCGTAAATTTTTTTAATGTTTTCGTCGCCACTTGTCGTGGACCCAGTTAAAGGTCCAGCAAGAATAACGCAAAAACAACCAAATAGGAAAACACGAATATATATTAAATACGCAAAGAATACAATACTTGGAGCTTGGATAGTAGGAACGATAATTCTATTTCAACAGCTTCTTTTCTCGCACTTCCCGCCTGTGGAATTAACTTCCGTTTACTTGCTTTCCCTGACAGCTACAGTCTCCAAGAATTTAAATGTAAAGTCAATAGTCATTTCCTATCTCACTAACCTGCATCCTCTCTTTCATGCTCCTTTCTCTGTCTACCCCACTCTCATCAGTATTCTCGGCCTTCTCTTACCCACTTCCTGACACCCCTATAACCTGTCACTCTTTCTTATAACGTTCCTCCTATGTAACCCCTTGCGCACCAGTGGCAGTAAAATGACTTGCTTGGGGCGATATGATTATATATATAAAAAAATTTCTATACATTTATATTCCAGAGAATGTAAATAAATCTAAAAGACATGCATGTGTATCTAATCAGTATTTCATCGACTGATTGATTCGTTTTCTACGGCTTATTAACAGACAAGAAATTATTATGTAAACATAAAGTGAGGGATCAATTTTCTATTGCAATCAGCATATTATTTGATCCCTCACTTTATGGCCACAATCATCCTTCTCTTACTGACTTCCTGGCATCACCTATAACCTGTTATGTTTTTTCATAAATTTCCTCCTATGTAACCCCTTTCGCACCAGTGGCAGTGAAATGCCTTGCTTGTGGCGATATGTTTATGAAAAAACAAAACAAAACAACTACCTTGATTCCTCGTTACTAAAAAAAAAACAAACAAAAAAACACACTATATAAAAAATAACACAAAATGAATTAAAAAAACACAAGCTCATGAGTGCAAGTGTGTCCTCAAGGAAGTGAAGTTATTACTGCTGCTATTATGAAATAACATATAGAATCTCTCAAGTTCAGTTCTAGAGATTATTGATGTCTCTGCAAGATTGTGAGGAACAACAACAAATCATCAATCTCTTCTCTATTCATTCAGTTTGAAATACTGACATCTACAGTCGCTAAGGTTGAACGCTTTGCTCATAAATCCTCTTCCAACTTGACATTCGACACTCCTGGAGTAGCCACACCTGATTTTTCCTCTAAGAATAGAGGCTCTATACGCACATAACTGTCAGTGGTTACAGAGAGATTTTTAATCCTTTCATGGTCATGACCAATAACATTACAGTTTCTTTTCTTCTCTCTCTCTCTCTCTCTCTCTCTCTCTCTCACTCTCTGTGTGTGTTTTATAAAGAATCTCTAAATGTAAATTTAATTTAAATAATCGTTCCGATATATATATATATATATATATATCGGAACGATTATATTAAATCAGTTGCTAGGTCAGTAACTAGAAATATATCACTATGTTATTCTTGGCCAGTATCTATCTTGCAGATTTATAAGTCTACAAATCGTCCATGTTTTTAATATTGCTGCCACATCTGGTTCGGTACTCCTGCGATGCATTTAGAGATTCTTGATAAAACACACACACACACACACACACACACACACACACACACACCACTAGCAACTGATTTAATATAATCGTTCCGATATATATATATATATATATATATATATATATATCGGAACGATTATATTAAATCAGTTGCGAGGTCAGTAACTAGAAATATATATATATATATATATATATATATATGTGTGCGTGTGTGTGTGCTAAATGTGTTAACAATTTAAAGTTCGTAGTAATTAACCCTTTTCAAGAGTGCTTGATACTTAGTAGAGCAATATTTATAGTAATATTTTTATTCTGCAATACAAGAGCTCTCGTGTTTCGGTACTACTTATAAGTCAGTCAGTCTGTCAGTGAGTTAAGTGCCATACGTGATACAGGCTCGGGCGATCATGTCTCAAAAGAGACATGACTGACTGGGCAGAAGGTTATCCCGAAATTTAGCTAACGTTGCTTTCTGCGGTAGACTGGTTGCCAGCCAAGGTTATAGAACCCAATCTGTCCTGTTATTTAACCCATAACTGGAGGGAAGAGACGAATTAATACCTTTTCCAAGGGTATTTGCGCGTAAGTGAATGCAAGGAATTCAACTGGAATTCGTACTCGGTTCGCGATTTTTCGTTCCAAGACGATATCCACTGCACCACAACGCACACCCATTTGACTGCCTGATGAGGTACTAACAAGTAGTACCGAAACACGACAACTCTATCTTTTTATTATAAACGCTTAATATATATTATGTGTGTGTGTGTGTGTGTGTGTGTGTGTGTGTGTGTGTGTGTGTGCAAAGGAACTTGGATGAGTTCCACCACGGAATATGTGAATAAGCGGCGCGTCATTGAGTTTAATTCGTTACCTCTTCGTTACCAGGGCCCGTGGTACAGTTGGTATGACATCAGACTTAATAACTAAAACTGTCTGGGTTCGATTCCTGGTAGTTGATGCGCACTCCTGAAGGATCCCAAATATAGGACGAAACGGCCGTCCAGTGCTTTCTGCTGAGGTCGAATAAAAACTGGTTGAATTACTTAATTATTCAAATCCTTCTCCTACTTCTGATATATATATATATATATAGGAACAAATGGTAAAACGATTTACTGTTCGTAGCATTTATTTTTCAAAAGTGCTCGAAAAAACTACAGCAATAATTTTATTATAGTAATATTTGTATTATAAATAATTATAATAAAAACATTCTACATCTTTACACAAAAGCTCACATGTTTTAGTACTGTTAATTGAGGTGATGGTTGATCACTGGTGTTGGGAATGATTTTTATTGAAATTTAAAAATAAATTAAATTTAGATCTCCTTAAAAATCATTCTCAAAACCAGTTAACAACCATCGCCTGACGATAATACTGAAACACCATAACTTTTTTGAAACCATGTAAAATGTTTTCATTATAACTACTTATAATAAAAATATTACAATATATATAAATTAAGGCAGACACATTATTTCATGGTAAATCGGAACTATAGCCTATTTCAGGTAAACCATCATCAGCTTCCGTCTTTATTTTACAAAGGATTTTACACGATTCGTGTAAAATCTTCTTTTCAGCACTGTCCAACTTCAGCAAGCGAGAACAGAACTGTTCTCTTGCCAATAAATAATTACAGAATTTTAAAATATTTTTTTAGATGTTTCTTTCCCTGTCCTTCACAGAAAATTAAAATTAAGCTGCTGATAGTAAGCCCTAAGTAGGGGGTCGCACGGGTTTCAAACTTTTAGGTAAGGGGTCGCGAATGCCAAAATGTTGGGAACCTCTGCTCTAGACCATCGTTGGTTACTTGTTTTTTCCTTTGCTTCATTGCTTTTATTGTCTTGTGAGCATTAGTTTTGCCGTCTCTTCTTTCCTCAATATGCATCTCAGAAATAACAGCTGTTTCTTTTTTTTCATTTTAAGTCTGCTTTCTTGTTGTTCTTATTTTAAGTAAAAGTTGTTTCTTTTTTTGCTGATATGACCTTCCGATCCTATCCTCAGCATTTGTTGGTACAAAAATATTTCTGTCGCTTCAAGTTTTTTCTTCATCTGTAAATAGTTTGACCCTCATTCAATAGTTTGACACTCATAAATTAAATATGATGTAGCAGTCCAGCACTGTTTTCTTTGTTTTTATTGAAAATTTTCTATAACTTAATACATTGATTAATTTTTGGAAGGCATCTTTCGTGAATGCCATGCACCTTCGAATTTCTACACTTTCTGTTGACTTTTACTGAACCCCACCAGGTTGTTAAATTCCTGTAATTGAATGGTTTTGACGTACCCACGGTAAAGAGTTGGTTTTGACTTACCCACGGTAAAAAATTGGCTTTGATGTACCCACGGGATTGAATGGTTTTGACGTACCCACGGTAAAGAGTTGGTTTTGACTTACCCACGGTAAAAAATTGGCTTTGATGTACCCACGGATTGAATGGTTTTGACGTACCCACGGTAAAGAGTTGGTTTTGACTTACCCACGGTAAAAAATTGGCTTTGATGTACCCACGGGATTGAATGGTTTTGACGTACCCACGGTAAAGAGTTGGTTTTGACTTACCCACGGTAAAGAATTGGTTTTGACGTACCGGCGGTAAGGAATTGGTTTTGACGTACCGGCGGTAAGGAATTGGTTTTGATGTACCTACAGTAACAAGTTCCTCTTCAAGGTTAGGTTTTTAACTATTCATTTTATGGGAGATTATATATAGATTATTTACTTAACTGAAACTAGTCTGGCACATGGCCATATTTCAGGGCACCCGTTGAACATCGTAACTAACCTATTCAATATCTTTACCTCTACGAATCTATACAGGCGTGGATAGTCTAAGGCATTAATCCCTGTCCCTTCAGCTATGGATTAAAAAGCAGAGCAGTCTGGGATCTCTAGCCTTGTGCAGCAGCCAGTCTAGGAAAAGGAAAATTCATGATTCAAACATAGTAGGGTTGTCCCGATAATTCGTGCCACCCTCTGTACAAGATCTTCCAGAATAGGTGACTGGTTCTATACAAGGCTTTGTCATTATAATCAAGTCATCTGTGCAGATGTCTTGTAGTTCAGTTCTAAACTAAACTCTTGCGTTTTCATATGTTGAAATCAACAGAAGAGTTCACTCTACACATATATATATATATATATATATATATATATATATATATATGAGAAAGTAAATAATTCAACACTAACATTGATTAGCTTAATGTCTGTCATACTTTCCAACACAAGTAAGGCTTTTAAGAGGAAATACCAACAATACCAATGAAGTATTTGGCAAAATTTTCTTTGGTAGCAAGACATAGATAATTTAAAATACAGTTTAAATGCAATGTCAATTGCTAGCTTCTACCTCCTTGATTCTCATCCATCTCTTATCCTTTTTTCCACATCCACTGTACCTTGTTTTTTCTCTCACGTAACCCATTGCATATTAGTAGCAACCCTGCCATGCTTGGGGTGAAATGATTATAAAAATAAAAGATATCTGAATACATTTCAAAAACGTTTCTTTGATAGAAGGAAAATGCATGTGTTGATTTGCAGCAGTGGAACTATAACAAAAATAAAAGCTATTATCAACAATGCACATAATTTCAGTTGCCATTAAAAAGATGCATATTCTTTGTTAAATAGCTAATTAAACATGCAGCTAACAGTGGATGCAGCAAATGCAAAACAGTCTTTAAGGTTCTAACATAGTAAGCATTTTCAAATGTTTGATTTATTTCATTGAAAAACTTAACTGAATAAATATGTGCACTCAAAGAGAATATGGCACAAGGCTGAGTTTATTTTGGGGATCTCACATGGAACTAAAATGCTTAAATGGTAAAGTCCTCAACATTTTGCCAAAAGGCGCCAGGAATTAACTCTTGTCTTTCTCCGTGTGAGAAGGTTGGAAATTCTCTTTGGTAGCAAGGTATAAATTATTTAAAATGCAATGTCAATTGCCATTTTCTTTCTCTTTGATTCCCAACCATTTATTATCCTTTCTTCAAAAGGCTATTATCAAAGCTATTATCAACAATGCACATGATTTCAGTTGTCATTAAAAAATGTATATTCTTTGTTAAATAGTTAATGAAACGTGCAGCTAAGCATGTATGTAGTGAACGCAAAACATAGTCTTTAAATAGGGTCTAACATAGTAAGCATTTTCAAATGTTTGATTTATCTCATTGAGAAAGTTAACTAAATAAGTCTGTGCACTCAAAGAGAATATGGCACAAGGCCGAGTTTATTTGGGGGATCTTACATGGGACTAAAATACTTAAATGGTAAAGTCCTCAACATTTTGCCAAAAGGCGGCAGGAATTAACTCTTGTCTTTCTCCGTGTGAGAAGGTTGGAAATTCTCTTTGGTAGCAAGGTATAGATTATTTAGAATGCAGATATCCGAATACATTAAAAAAAATAACTTATTGTTGATAGGAGGGAAATGTTGATTGCAGCAGCGGGTAAACTATAACAAAAATCAACGCTATTATCAACAATGCACATGATTTCAATTGTCATTACAACATTTGTGTTCTTTTTTAAATACTTAATGCAATGTGCAGCTAAGTGTGTATGCAGTTAATACAAAAAATGACGTCTTCAAATATGGTCTATTCAACTTGTTAGTGTAACAAAAGAAAAAAGAAAAATGATGGACCAAAACTCAGAGTTAAAATACAGACAAATATTTAATTCACAAAACATTAGATAAAAATATTTACAAATATAAAGTTTTGCATTCAAATAGAAAACAGTTTACTAGTGGCAGGCGAAGTGTTACGAGGAAGAGAAGGGGAGGGAAGGTGTTAAATATCTTTACCCAGTTAAGTTGGCGGGTAAGTTAAGTGCTATACTTTTTGGAAATCCTAAAACGCGTTTGGTCAATGAAAGAGACAAAAATATGTATTTACCCAGATAGTTCCATGAGTTTTTTTTTTCAGGTTTTAGCTGTTCGGACTTTTTTGTGAGATTCTTTCGGCTGGATATAAATCCTTGAATCTTAACCGGAGTTGATATGACAGCAAATCCTTTTAACAACTCTTTCAAGTTTCTGTTTGTCGTCGACTTAGAGAGATTCTTTAGGCTGGATATAATTCCTTGAATCAAAACCGGTGCTGATGAGGTCACATCTTTTTATCAACTGTTTCAAGTTTTAGTTTTTTGTCGTCGACTTAGAGATTCTTTCGGCTGGATATTCATCCTGAATCTTAACCGGAGCTGTAGAGGTCAACCCATTCTGCTATCAACTAACTGCTCCGTGCCCAAAACCTATTTTTATATCTAAATACATGCTCGTAACATTCTATTAGAATAAACATTTGCAAATGTTTGGCTTTTCTCATTAAGGAACATAACTTAATGAGACCGAATGACTCCAGAAGAATGTGGCACAAGGTATAGTTTAAAGCGGGATTTCCACATGAAACTGAAATCCCAAAATAGTAAAGTCCTTTCATCATTTTGTTAAAAGACAAAAAGAATTAAAACACTAGTCTTCCTCTTTGAAGTCAAATCCCAGCAGAGATCACTGCATTCATTTTTGACATAAATAACCTTGGAAAAAAAGGAGAAACCTATTTCTTAGATATTCTAACCATAGGTTAAATAGCAGGGTAGATTGGGATGTATAGCCTTGGTTGGCCATCAGAACAGAGAAAGAAAACACTGAATTAAAACCTGATGGGTGAGTTGGTGAGTCTTCATATCAATCTCTGTACCATTTCTTAGGTAGAATTTTTTCCGAAACCTGTTCATAGCTCTACACAAGCCTTCACCACAGAAGCTGAATAGTCTAGTTTAGCGGTTCAAATATTAAAGTATACTGTCAGAAAGTGACGTGGGAGTCAGCAATATATGTGTGTGTGAGACGAAGAGAAACAGACTAATACATAGAGAGAGGCAAACAGTTTCGAAATATTTTTATGTTGAAATATTTTGTAGATGATCTGGCGGCATCAAAAAACAATAATTTTATTTGACATCTTTTCTGATGACAACGGCTTATCGACGAAATTTGTTACGGTAATTTTTTTTTTCAAAAAATTGTCTTATATAATAAAGAATATAGAATATAGATAATCCTCTTGGATTGTCATTCAGAATTGCACGTACACACACACATATACATATACAAATATATATATCTGCGTCTCCTTCGCAAACATACGAGGTATCTGCACTAACTTTTACAGCGTAGACTCATTCCTTCAAACTAACTCAGCTGATATCTTTGCTCTAACCTAGAGACTTCTATCCCCTCTTCTGAGTTTTACATTCCTGGTTACCTTCCCCTCTTCAGGAAGGACTCCAATGTCCATATGCATGGGCTTGGTGTTTATGTCAGCGAACACCTCCCTCTAGCTAGGGTGACATCTCTTGAATCCCTGGATCATTCTTCTCTCTTCTAAGCTCGGTTAGCTATCTCTTCTTTCTCTCCCGCTCCCCTCCTCCTATGACTGTTAGGTACTTGATAGCATCTCTAACAATATCGACAAGGCCATTTCTTCTCATCCATCTACCCATATATTTGTTTGGTGACGTTAACACCCACCACACCAAGTGGCTGGAAAACTCTGTCACCGACCTTGCTGATGTCCACACCATGAATTTTTCAATCACCCAATCTCTTACGCAAGTGGTGGATTTCCCCACGCGTTTCTCCAATAACCCCAACGGAAGGGACTCACTACTAGACCTCTGCTTCCCTTCCATCTCAGACTCTTGCACTACCAAGCAGCTCTGCCCTCTCAGAAACTCAGACCACGCCGTAGTTTCCGTCAACATCTCATTCCACTCCCACTCTACCAAAGAAACCCAGACCAGCAGAATATCCTACTGCTACCAAAGAGCAGACTGGGGTTCGTTCCGCGACTTCCTGTGTGACGTCCCTTTAGTCTTCCCGTCAAAGACTGTGCATCCGAGGTCTCCTCTTGGGTTAAGGCTGTCATCGATGCTCTCATCCCAGCTAGGAAATTTCATCTTAAATCCCATTCGTCTCACTGGTTCTCGCCCGCTTGCTCGGCCGCTATTGCCCACCGGGATCATTTCTTCCGGTTCTATCGAAGCCACGTGCCGGACCATAACAGGCGCCTTTTCGCCTCAGCTCGTAATAAGTGTAAAAAGATACTCAACGAAGCTAAGATGTTGTTTGCTGTCAGAATGAAGCAACGCGTAGCATCCTGTAAGTTCGGCGCCAAAGACTACTGGCGACTCTGTAAAAGCGTGTTTAACAAGAGTAAAACCTCAATACCCGCCCTAATCAATGGATTTGAGGTCCTCACATCTTCAGCGGACAAGGCTGAATGCTTTGCTCGCAGATTCTTCACTAATTTGAGACTGGATTCGTGTGGAGTACCTACACCCGACTTCCCACTTAGAACTGACGCTCAACTGAATGACATCCACATTACCCCCTCACTGTTCTCTAACATAATCTCTAACCTTGACCCCCACAAAGCGAGCGGAGGGGATGAAATCCCAATCATAGTCTTGAAGAAATGTGCCCCTGAACTCTCCTCTGTCCTCTCTAAACTCTACAACTCCTGTCTATCTGCTTCCTGCTTTCCTGCCTGTTGGATGTCTTCCTCTGTAGTTCCTATATTTAAGAATACTGGAGAACCCTCGGACCCCGCTAATTACCGCCTTATCAGACTCCTTCCGATTTGGGCAAAGTGTTCGAAGCCATTATCAACGCCGAGGAGGTCCAGCATCTTACAGCCCACAGGCTCCTCTCGGACAAGCAGTATGGTTTCCGCTTCACTAGGTCTACTGCTGATATGCTAACGACCATCACTGTATATATATATACCAGGCTCTCGACAAGAATGGCGAAGCTCGAACTGTTGCCTTGGATAGTTCCAAAGCGTTCGACAGAGTCTGGCATGCTGGTCTTCTACGTAAACTGCGGAGCTATGGCATAACTGGAGATTTATTTGACCTAATCCAGTCATTCCTCTCTAATAGCACATTGAAGGTAGTATTAAACAGACATGCCTCCCAAAGCTACCATACGAACGCGGGTGTCCCTCAAAGCTCTATCCTAGGTCCTACGCTCTTTCCAATCTACATTAACGATGCTATAAGATCCCAAGTAGGCATGTACGTCGATGACACCACAGTTTACTCTCACCTCGCTCAAAAATCCGGTGTGGGCGATAAAACGAAGAAATGGATCGTAAATTTTAATGCTTCCAGAACGAAGCTGCTATCAATTAACCATCATAGCCAATCACTCCTACTTCCCATTAGCATGGAACAGGCCTGCCTCCCTGAGAGTAAAACGGTACGTCTCCTTGGCCTCACATTCTCAGCGGACCTCAAGTGGAATGACTATATCGAATCCATTGCTAAATCCGCTGCTATGAAAGTCGGTTCTCTCTGCAGGGCCCGGAAGTTTTTCCCGTCTGAGTCCATCATGCACTTCTATAAATCTACCATCCGCCCGTGTATTGAATATTGCTGCCACATCTGGTCGGGTGCCCCTGCTATTCTCCTCGGGGTCCTTGGCAAAATACAACGGAGAATCTGTAATGTAATCGATGCCGACTTGGCAGCCCGGCTGCAGTCACTCTCTCACCGCTGTGATGTGGCTTCCCTGTGCCTCTTCTATAAATACTTTCACGGCTTCTTCTCCAATGAGCTGAGTTTACTGGTGCCCGCTAGGTATGATTTTACAAGAGATACTAGATTAGCAACTAGGTCCCAGCCTTTTACAGTGAAACAGATAAAATGTAACCACAATTTCTACTCTAACAACTTCTTTTCTCGCCCTTCCCGCCTGTGGAATTCTCTTCCATATACCTTCTTCCCCGACAGCTACAATCTCCAGGAATTTAAATGTAAGGTCAATAGACACCTCCTATCACACTAACTGGCATCCAAAACACTCTACCCATCTACCCAACCACCATCTTCGGTATCCTCATCCGTCTACCAACCTCCTTCTGACATTTCCTATTACTAACCACTGTTTCTTATCACTTTCCCCTATGTAACCCCTGCGCAATAGTGCAAGGCATTCCACTGCCACTATTGCGCAGGGGTTAGATAGGGGAAAGTGATGATAAACAGTGGTTTATATATATATATTATGGATTCTCAACAAAATCCAAAGGAATATCTGCAATGTAATCGATTCCAATATGGCAACCTGACTTCAGTCACTTTCCCACCAACGGGATATGGCTTCCCTCTGTTTCTTCTAGAAATATCTTCACGGTTTTTACTTTGTTGAGCTAATTTCCCTTGTGTCCCGACCACATTAATTTACTCGTGCTGCTAGATTGGCAACTAGGTCCCACGTTTATGCCTTCAAAACAGGCAAATATAACTGCCACTTCTACTCCATCATTTTCTTCTCTCGCACTTCCCACCTGTGGAACTCCCTTCCATATACTTACTTTCTGATAGCTACAATCTCCAAAAGATTAAATGCACCGTCAATTGCCATTTTCTTTGTTCTTGATTCCCAACTTTCTCTGATCCTTATTTCTAGAACCCTGGTAACGTGTTCCCTCTTTTTTTCTCTCTCTCACTGTAACCCCCTGAGCAGCAGTGGTGGTATTGTCTTGCTTGGGGTGAAATGATTACAAAATATATAATGTGGGAAAACTTGTCACTTAACTGAGCAGGGTTATTTCAGTCATGCTGACTTCGAAGTTTCGAGAAGGCATTATTGTGATATCTTCACTCTTCAGAGTTTTTTTTACTGAAACTTTTTCACATTAATTCTATTAACGCTCTATTTCTATCTCGATATTGCGCACAAAAACCCGCTCGCCTAAAATACCTTTTTAACAGTAAACTACTCAAAAAACAGTGATTTTGGTACTGAGCATCATTGCAATGAACAATATATATATATATATATATATATATATATATATATATATATATAACAGACATCATATTTTGGCTTTAATCTCAGGTGAAAATAAAGAAAAAAATTGGCCAACATTTGGATATTTTTTTTTATTATGCTGGTTCTAAGCTTTTGGCTCACATGAGCCATCTTCAGAGAGGTTACAAGGACATTAACATAAAGACATTCACCATCAAAGATGATTTTCTCTTGTGTTGACATAAAACATTGCTATGCAATAATAACAGTCACTGAGTAGCAGACGCAGTAACCTCTCTGAAGATGGCTCATGTGAGCCGAAAGCTTAGAACCAGAATAATAAAAAATTATCCAGATTTTGGACAATTTTTGTCTTTATTTTTACCTGAAATTAAAGCAAACATACGATGTTTAGAACGGTTCATTATTAAACATAATAGACATTCATTGTCTGTTATATTTAAGAGTATATGTCTAGAAAATCATTTGCTGCCTCGATACACGATATATATAATTTATAAAAGATTTTAGATTATTATAATGGGTAGTACATATTTCACCGCGTTTTGATGTTATTATCGCAGCTGGTCAGACCCAAATGGTCAGATACCATTTGGACCTGACTAGCTGCGATAATAACATCAAAACGCGGTGAAATATGTATTACCCATTGTAATAATTTAAAATCTTTTATAAATTATATTATTCTATTAAATTAAATAAATGAATTTAACATTGAGTTCTCTCGAGATCGTCTCTAATGGAATTTACCAGGATTGCATACCAAGTGTACTATGTTATATATATTTTGTTTTGGGGCTGCAGTCTCTCTTTTATGCAGGTTTTATTGAAAATGACAATGTATTATTATTAAGTTTTCATGTGTTCTTATGATTTCTTTCTTTTCAGAATTCATTATATATGAAAAGGTCAAAGGTTTTGTTCTTTGTAGCGCTATTTGCTATACATGTAGACATTCTTCTTCTTCTATGTGCCTTGTCCCTTCAGGACGTAGGCGATCATGGCCTTCCACTTTTCCTTATCCCTGGTGGCTCTGAGCACGCCCTCTTCTGTTACACCATGCAACCCTCGTTCCGTCATCCACCTGATTAGGTCCTTCAAATATGTTATCCGTTGCTTTCCCTATCTCTTTTTCCCTCTATCGGGCCTGTTAGTATCAGATTCTCCAAGCCCTCCTTCCTCATTGCGTATCCCAGGAACTTCAGCTGTCTCTTCCTGATGCTCGGTATTAATTTCCTTTTTGTTTCCATCTTTTCGAAGACCTCATCATTGCTCACATGCTCGATCCATGATATTCACAGCATCCTTCTGTAAAACCATATTTCAGTTGCTTCAAGTTTTTCCTTCATCTTTTGATGGTATTGTCCAGCATTCACTGCCATATTGAAGGACGGACAGCACGTACTCTCTTCCTACTTTCTAGCAAAATTGTTGTTTCTTAATACTTTACTCAACTTCTGGAATGCTTCCTTCGCCATGCCAATTCGCCTTCGGATCTCTGTGTCGCACTTTCCATCTTCTGTTATAACGCTTCCCAGGTATTTAAATTTTTTAAACTAAATATCTGTAATGTTTATACATATAGAATTATTTGTATAATATGTTCCGAACACGCTAAGAACATTGTTACCGTGTTTATAATTGATATTATTAAATGTAGAATTCATTTTGTTTTACTTGAAACATGAAAATTACTTGAAAAATACCTGTAATGCTTATGCATATAGAGTTACTAGCAGTATAGCCCGACGTTGCTCGGGTGTAATGAAAGCTTTAAAACTAATCCATGGTCCCGGGGCTCACACTCTTTGGACGTTGGCACGAAAGACTAAAAGGCAAAGGTTGTTTCCAGTTAAAGCGAAACCGTAGACTGAAAGAAAAATGAATGGATGTAAGTCACATTTTGATTTCCTAGTATCGATATCAAATAAGTTTTTTTCGTCGTAAACTGAATTTTGAAGGCTAAATAAGTCCTCTGATTAAATGGTATCATGGCTGAGACTAAGAACTACCATTATACCTACTTAGAGCCAAACCGGAAGCAAAAACTAAAATAAAAGGATTGAAAAAAACACAGACATACAGACAAACATCTTGCCTTTTATATATACATATTATCGATTTTCTGCACTCTTGTAAGAACTGCAACCTTGAAACTTCTGAATATCGTTTCTTATGTTTTTGTCTATGAGTGTATCAAATTTGATTAAAATCAGACCACTCCTGCTATAACCCGATTTTTTCGATTATCGATTTTCGATATTTATCGGGGCTACCTCGACACAAAACCTAGCTAAGAACACTCGCTGACGCTTATAGTACAACTGTGGAAATTTTCAAGAAAATCGGTTCAGCCGTTTCGGAGTTTGTAGGTAACGGACACACACACAGACACACGCACACACACACACACACACACACACACACACACACACACAAAGTTCCATTTATAAATAAGTTTAGATTTGTATAATATGTTCCGAACACGCTAAGCACATTGTTCTTCTTTTTCTTCTATGTGCCCTGTCCATTCAGGACGTAGGCGATCATCGTTCTCCATGTCTCCCTATCCCTTGTGGCTCTTAGTATGTTTGCTCCCGTTGCTCCTGGCAACCCCCGTTCCGTCATCCACCTGATCAGACCCTGCAAATATGTTATACGCTGCCTTCCTCTGTCTCTCCTTCCTTCTATCTGACTAGTCAGTATCAGGTTCTCCAGGCTCTCCTTCCTCATTGCGTGTCCCAGGAACTTCAGTTGTCTCTTCCTGATGCTCAGCATCAATTTCCTTTTTGTTGCCATTCTTTCCAACACCTCATCGTTGCTTGCATGCTCAGTCCACGATATCCGTAGCATCCTTCTGTAGAACCACATTTCGGCCGCTTCTAGTTTTGTCCTCATTTTCGATGATATTGTCCAGCATTCATTGCCGTATTGAAGAACTGACATCACATAGCAGTCTAGCACTCTTTTCTTCGTTTCTATTGAGATTTTCCTGTGTGTTAGTATTTTGCTCATCTTCTGGAATGCGTCCTTTGTCATGCCAATTCGCCTTCGGATCTCCGTGTCGCACTTTCCATCTTCTGTTAGAACACTTCCTAGGTACTTAAATTTTTGTACTTGCTTGATTCTGTTATCTCCCACCTGTATTTGGCATTTTGGGTTGTATCTTTTGCTGATGACCATGCACTCAGTTTTCTTAAAGTTTATTTGTAGTCCCTTTTTGTCACTCTCCACTGCTACTTTCTGTATGAGGTCTTGTAGTTTCCTTTCCGTGTCCGCAATCAGCACTGTATCGCCCGCATACCTTATGTTGTTCAGGTTGTGGCCTCCAATAACAAATCCTGGCGTGTCATCTAGGGTCCTCAAAATATTCTCGCTGTATAGGATGAACAAATCCGGTGAAAAGACACATCCTTGTCTTACGCCTTTTTCTGTCTTTGTGTATCTACTGAGATCGTTACCTGTCCGTATGCAGGCCATTTGCTGCCAGTAGCGATTCTTGATTATTCTTATGTCTTTCCCGAAAATGTCGAGGCTGCCTAGCATCTCCATCAATTCTTTGTGTCGTATTTTGTCGAATGCTTTCGCGTAGTCAATGAAGCATAGGCACACGTCTTTCTTCATTTGTAATGCCTTTTCAGAGAGCATCCTAATCATGAATATGGCGTTCCTTGTTCCAGTGTCTTTGACGAACCCGCACTGTTCCTGCCCAATCTATGGCCTGATTCTGCTTCTCGCTCTATTCATCAGGATTCTGACAATCAGTTTTGTAATGTGACTCATTAAGCTGATAGTTCTGTGTAGTTCGCACTCGTTTGCACCAGGTTTCTTCGGCAGTGCTATAAATATCGACTTGCATAGGTCGTCTGGTATTATTCCGCTGCTATAAATTTCGTTTATTATGCACCTTATAAAAGACTAACTTTGCCTTCAATGCATCCTTACTGTAGCTTCGCTAGATTGGGATGTGTTGTAAATATTGAATAATATAAAATAAAATAAATGTACAAAATAAAATAAACATAAAAATCTCTCAGGAGTCCTCTAACAGGAAAGACAATTTACGCATGTGCAAAAAGAGAGACTTCCTGGCACCAAAAATAAACTCTAGCTCTTTTGCTGTTGGACTTTAACTGGTAAAGACGTGCCGACTGTCCGGGAAGGAATTTCCCCAACAAGAAGTCGTTGGAAACAAAAAAATAAAATCAGTGTCCAAACTGTCCCTCTCGTGTCTCTGTATTTTTCCTTTTCTCTTTGCCTATTTATTTCAGCGACGAAAGCTATTCAGCAAGTCTTGGCAGTAATAACCATAACATCCATAAATCTTTCTTGTTGGCTTGCCTAAATACATACTTTTGACCTTGTGTCAGATCTAAGCGGCGCTTAAAAAATCAAAATCAATACATATTTATATAATCCTGTACATATACAAATTTACCATCCGCCCGTGCATTGAATATTGCTGCCATATCTGGTCCGGTGCTCCTGCTATCCACTTAGGTGTCCTCGACCGAATCTAACGGAGAATCTGTAATGTGATCGATTCCGACTTGGCAGTTAGGATACAGTCACTTTCTCCCCGGCGCAATGTGGCTTCCCTGTGTCTCTTCTACAAATACTTTCACAGCTTCTGCTCCGATGAACTTCGCTCACTGGTACCCCCTATATACGAATTTCCTCGAGCCACCAGATTAGCAACTAGCTCCCACCCTTTTACTGTGAAACCAATAAATTGTAAACGCAAATTCTACTCCATCAGCTTCTTTTCTTGCATTTCTCGCCTGTGGAATTCCTTTCCATTTACTTGCTTTCCCGACAGCTACAATCTCCAAGAATTTAAATGTAAAGTCAATAGTCATCTCCTATCTCCTATCTCACTAACCTGCGTCCTCTCTTTCATACTCCTTTCTCCGTCCACTCCACTCTCATCAGTATTCTCCTTTTACTGTGAAACCAATAAATTGTAAACGCAAATTCTACTCCAACAGCTTCTTTTCTCGCACTTCTCGCCTGTGAAATTCCCTTCCGCATACTTGCTTTCCCGACAGCTACAATCTTCAAGAATTCAAATGTAAGTCAATAGTCATCTTCAGTGTCACTAACCTATATCCTCTCTCTCATGCTTTTTTCTCCGTCCACTCCACTCATCAGTATTCTCTTCCTTTTCATACTCTCTTCCTGACACCCTTTGTAGCCTATCACTCTTTCTCATAACATTCCTCGTATATAACCCCCTGCACAATAGTGGCAGTAAAATGCATTGCTTGGGGCCACGCGATTATATATAAAAAATGTCTGTTTATGTTCTTTGAAATCTACGCGTAAGCACTTATAATAATATTTTAAAGTCATTTTGGATTCATGACATCAAAATCAGCTTAGAAAAGACGTGCTAAAAAAAAAAAAGGAATGAGCAAACAAAAACAAAATGAAGCATTATGTCGCTTAGCAATGTGATAACAGTAAATATTTTATGTCGCGATTCCCTGGAAACACGAACAAATATTTGTGTGTCTTAGTTACGATCGAACAGTTTAAGTGGTCAGTGAAATTCCGTCATGGCCCCATTGTAGTTAAGAATCAAAGAGCAATTCGTTGATCTGAAAGTGTTGCCAGGTAGCGACCGAAAATAATTCGACGGTAGTAAAAAAAATAAAAAATAAAAATAAAAAAAGAAGAAGAAAAAGACAGAGAAAATAATTAAGTATGAGCGAGGTTGTCTCGACTGGAAGTGGGGTTCGGTAAACGTAATCCCGGCTATATATATATTTTAATTCATGTACTTTAATCCAAGTGGAAAAAGCAGGAAGGTAATTTTATTTTAATATTAAAAAATGATACAGGAAGAGAGCTCCATGTAATAAAATATTACAGAGCAAATATAAATTAAAAAAGGATTAATTCAATGATGTTGAATGATCATTTCGATGTGAAGATCCCCACGGGGGATAACACATCACCTCAGCAACAGAAAAATCCTTTCAGAAACTGGAGAAAAATCAGTCTAATTTTCCTTTTTAAATAGATTTGCAAAGAAATTAAAATTAAAAAAAAAAAAAAGAAAGAAAAGAAAAAAAAAGAATTCTCTTTCCTTCTTTTGCGAACCCAGACGATGTCAATTTTTTCTTTTCTTGTTTATTTGATTTTATTTTGTTTTATCTTTTTCTTTTTCTTTTTTTTCTTTTTTTTCTTTTTTTCTTTTTTTTAATTTTAATTTCTTTGCAAATCTATTTAAAAAGGAAAATTAGACTGATTTTTCTCCAGTTTCTGAAAGGATTTTTCTGTTGTTGAGGTGATGTGTTATCCCCCGTGGGGATCTTCACATCGAAATGGTCATTCAACATCATTGAATTAATCCTTTTTTAATATATATATATATATATATATATATATATATATATATATATATATATATCCAAGAATTTAAATGTAAAGTCAATAGTCATCTCCTATCTCACTAACCTGCATCCTCTCTCCCATGCTCCTTTCTCCATCCACTCCACTCTCATCAGTATTCTCATCCTTCTCTTACCCACTCCTGTCGCTCTTTCTCATAAATTTCCTCCTATGTTACCCCCTGCAAAACAGTGGCAGTAAAATGCCTTGCTTGGGGCGAAATGATTATTTTAAAAAATTCTATACTATTATGATGTAGATATCAAGTGGGGGATCAATTCTTCATGACAATCAATATATAAACTGGTCACTCACTTTATGGCCAATATAATCCTTCTCTTAACCACTTTCTGACACCCCCTATAACCTCTCACTCTTTCTCATAACTTTCCTCCTATGTAACCCCATGCAAAACAGTGGCAGTAAAATGGCTTGCTTGGGGCGATATGATTATAAAAAAATATGCGCATATATATATATATATATATATATATATATATATATTGTGTCTGCTTATTTTTAATAAAATCCGTTCATACTCACGGATAATCTTGCGCATATTATAATTGAAAGATGTCAGAAATGAGCTGAAACGTTGACAGATGTTATTATCATTCATTTCTCAGGGCACCCAAGTACTTTCAATCTCTTTCCGAGATCATCTTCATTTATTTTATCTGATATGTTTAATATATATTTAATATGTTATTCACATGCAAGCCTGTTTTGCTGTATCACAGCTTATCAGTGTGGTTTGACATCTACTTGCTTCTGGGTGGGATCAAAATCGACCGATTTGGTGTCAGTTGGAGTCTCTGCTCCCTAAGCCATGGGCGCATGGAATGAAAGAGGGGAAATTTTAGTGTGTTATATATAAGCGGTGTATCCACACGCCAGTCACCGGAAGAACTCAATTCATTGCTAAAGAGTAACGCGTAAATCGCAGAAGTGGTAACTGTTTTGAAATTTTTCCTCTCCAGAGAGCTCAATCGTAATGAGAGCATAATATATATGACATCCACACACACACACACACACACACACACACACACACACACACATATATATATATATATATATATATATATATATATATATACAAAAGAATAACAAGATAGCCAAAACCTACCGCGGTTTCACACAACGGCTCGTCAGGGCAAAGGCAAACCAAAGATTATCCAAATAAATAGACACCGCCAAGACTAACGAACCAGACCACTAACCGAGGGGTGGGTAAAGGAAAAAAAAAACCCAAAAAAAAAACCGATCTACGCTAACACCCTAAGCAAGAAATTTAATTTTATGGAATTTACATTTATTCAGTATTTCTGTTTTAGCATTAATTAGGTTATGGGCAGGTTCGAACCTAGCTATCGCTAATTTCTCCTCACCACATAAACTACAGAATTTACTGCCCTTGTTGTAATCGGGACATTTTTTTATTATTTCCCATTTCAATATGGGGTCTCTTTTAGTTTTAGTTTTTATGTCCCATACGTAATTAGATAAGGTCGTACTGTGTTTATACCTCTCATTTTTAAAGGAGGTTTTATGGTTATAAAACCTAATTTTAAAATAATCATGTGTAGCCCCTATGTATGTTTTAGGGTTTTTATCATTCTCATTTTTATAAACTCTAACCCTATAGACTACGTTAACTTGATTACAGTTACCTCTAATAGGGCAGTCGGTTTTTATTCTACAATTACAATTATTCTTATTAGTGTTAGTAGTGCTAGTAATATTAGTACTATTTTTCAATTTACTTTTATTGGTATTATTAATTATTTTGCCAATAGGTAAAGGGCATGTTATATATATATATATATATATATATATATATATATATATATATATATATATAACATGCCCTTTACTTATAATGGTAGGATAACTCTCTACGAGAGCTCTAAACATATATGCATATAAATACATATAGAGCAAATATAAGAAAAATTAAGACAGACGCGTTATTTCATGGTAATTCGGAAGTATAGGCCTATTTCAGCCATCTTAATAGGCCTATACTTCCGAATTACCATGAAATAACGCGTCTGTCTTAATTTTTACCATGAAATAACGCGTCTGTCTTAATTTTTACCATGAAATAAAGCGTCTGTCTTAATTTTTCTTATATATATATATATGTGTATGTATATCGGCTGCAATGAATAAATTGTCTCTAATATGCAAAAATGAAAATAACACTGGCACCTTATTTTAACAGATATATTTACGAAAATTATACATGCAAATCTTAAATACGAAAGAATAAATTTATTAGATAAATTCGCTATTGGCTTCAACCACGGTTTCCATACGGTTTCGGAATATCCTGCATCTTTTCTGAACGGTCTCCTTGTTTAAGTTGGTGAATGCTGCCGTAATTTTTGTTTTCAGTTTATGTTTAATGTCACAAGGAGTTTTGTTCGTCTCTTGCTCAACTGCATCCCACGCATAATAACCAAAGGAGGTTGCAGTTTAGGGCGTCAGGTGGCCAGATGTAAGGGGTAATGAGAACCCCTCCTTCTTGTTGAGCATGGTGCAGAGTATTGTTGCCAGACATAGGGTCTTCAAGTAGCCACACTCTTCACCTCAGAGAGCACTATATCCTCAAGACATTTTAGTTCCTGGGCATGACGGTAAACTGCATTTTCGACAGCAAGGCGTCTGATTTGGAGATTGTGAGGAGCATGGAGCCACCTTTAACTGCTGTTGTTCCTAGCTCCACCCTGACCCGGAGTGGTAGCACCTATTAGGGTCCCAGCTATGGGAAAATATTTAACCCACAAACTGGGGTCAAAACACTATGAAAGTATAAAAATACACTTTTATAGAAATATTGACATAAAATAGACTTTTATAGAAAAATATAAATTTTTAAATAAAAACTTATTGTCATAATATATTTTTGAAGGAAAAAAATTCTCAGCAAAACATTTTTGAATACAGAACTAGAAGACATTTTCAGTTTTTTAAAATAAAAAAGAATAAAAACAAAAACTTTTCATTAAAATCTGACTAAATCAACCTTTTCATGATAACCGAAACATTAAAAAAATACCTTAAAACGCCACCTTTTTTGGCATTAAATAACCCACAGAGGTGTTGATATGTCGTTAAACAAAACTCAAACTCAAACTCAAGGCACTTGATAAAGTTCTCCGTGTTGGGTCTGAGGCTCATTGGAAAGATGAATGGATGTATGAAGTCGCCCTCACTAGTTATCACTCCAAACAATTTCGTAATCACCGTTAGACTCCGAATCCTTTACAATCTCCTTAGCTTGACAGAAAAAAACATTGATAAATTGCGCCATGGTGCCCTTTTTCTCACAGACGGTGCCCAACTGACCCTACTATAATTTGCAATTGACAAAACAAAACAAACTACAGACATGCTCGAAAGTAAATTATAAAATAGCGACAATTTATCTATCGCATCGCTTTCTGATTTACTTTTAGCCATTATCAAGGACGATTTTTTTAATTCAATGTGTGAGTTTTCCTCTGTGTGTCTTTAGTTATAGGAATACTTTATTTTCCAAACATGGTCAGTACATTATGGCCGTGCTCTCAGTTAATGTTATTGAGTGTTGTATTTTCCGGCTTTCTTATTAGGCTTCCGTTATTTCGAATCTTTTTTTTACATGTGGATCACGCTTGTATTCTTTACTAATATATTTCGGATGAGTTTGGTAGCTTCTTGTTTGTGTTTCAATGACTCTTAATTGAGCCTTGGTCAGGCAGGTGTAACGTAAGTTGTCGAGATAAGCATTTAGTAGTATAACCAATATAATTATTTATAAGCTTAGTTTGATCAGAAACACAGGGGCCCGTGAACTAGTGAATAATATTGTATTTTGTTTATTGTAGCTTTAATTTTGCGGGTGTGTTATTTTTAAGTTAAGGTTAAGTCATTTTTTTCGTAATAGGTAATTAATATAATTTTCTCGTTCTGGTCGACTTGGGTTCTGTATTTCTTGAATTCGTCTTGCTTATAGTTAACATGTCTGGTTTTGTACAAAATGTTAATGTTATTCTTTTTTTACTGTAGATACAGTATTTCTATTATATATATATATATATATATATATATATATGATTAAATTTTAATTGAAATAACATTTTCCATTAGCTGATTGATGTCATGCTCAGCACTCGACTTTTGTAGATGAACAATAACGATCCAACCGGTCTTTTGAAGCGAAGCAGGGGTGCATTCTTTGTTTCCTGTCTAGGATTGGGTTTGTTAGACAAATATCTAAATGTAAATAGATTGTGATAAGTAGATTTGATAGATAGATATGAACAGATTGAGATAGATAGATAGATAGATAGATAGATAGATAGATAGATAGATAGATAGATATGAACACTAATATATAGATAGATAGATATGAACAGAATGAGATAGATATGAACAGAATTAGATAGATAGATAGAAAGAAAGAAAGAAATGAACACTAATATATAGATAGATATGAACATAGATAGATAGATAGATAGATAGATAGATAGATAGATAGATAGATTTTGGTATGCTTCTGCTGTCTAAAGAAATTTACATTTCCGGACGCTTCTTGATATACAGCGATATAGACATAGCAAATTAAGTGGTTAGTTTACTTGAGTTACGTGTAATTAAAACGGAGGCCACATCTATTTCCTCTCCTACTGATGTTCTTTTTTTTTTAATTTACTATCACATACTCACTGCGGCATATGTTCAAATGTTTACCATACCGGACGAAATCGTACTTTGGGTCCGTGTTTCAGCCTGGGAAAGAAGTTTAGACAATAAACAAGGAAGATAAATCAAAGACAGTGAGAATTGTTGTTCCATTGAAGAAAATTCTCTCACTGTTTACCTCATTCTCTCTCTCTTTCTCTCCCCTCTTTCTATCTCTTTCCCCCTCTCTTTCTCTCTCCTCACTCTCTCTCTCCCCACCCTCTCCTTTTCTCTCCCCCCACCCTCTCTCTTTCTCTACTCTTCTCTCTTTCTTTTACCTCTCTCTCAATCTTTCTCTCTCCCAGCCCTTCTCTTTTTCTCCCCTTCTTTCCTCACCCTCTCCATCTCTCTCTCTTTCTTCCCTTCCCTCCCTCTCTCTCTTTCTTTGGCAATTCAATAGCTAAATCCACTGCTAGGAAGGTTGGGTCACTGTTAGGAAGGTTGGGTCACTGTGTCAGGCCAGGAATTTTTTTCTGCCTAATTCCATCTGGCACATATACAAATCAAACATCCGTGCATAGAATATTGCTGTCATATATGGTCAGGCGCTCCCGTTGTTTATCTCGATAGGCTCCAAAGGAAAATCAGTAACGTGATTGGTCCCGCAACTCGACTCCAGCTACCGACGGGATGCGGCTTCCCTCTGTCTATTCTACAAATATTTTCATGGCTTCTGCTCTGACGAACTTCAGTCACCGGTGCCCCCGCTACAAGAATTTACTCGTGCAACCAGACTGGCAACAAGGTCCCACCAATTTACAGCTAGATCAACTAAATGCAGCCGTCAGTTGTACGCCAGCAGCTTCTTTTCTCGCACTTCCCGCCTGTGGAACTCCTTTCCGTATAATTGCTTTCCTGATGGCTACAACCTCCTGGAATTTAAATGCAATGTCAATTTCCTTCTCTTATTGACTCCAGTCCTTTCTACATCACCCCGTATATCTTGTTCCTTTCCTTTCTCTCTACCTTCGCAACTGTCTTTAGACCTTTGTTCCCATCCTTCTCTTGCCCTTTCTCTGACACCCCCCTATAACTGGTCCGGCTTTCTCTTCAATCTCCTCTTGTTTAAACTTTTACTCTTAGATAGCCCCCTGCGCATCAGGGGCAGTACCACCTTACATGGGGTTAATCGATTAAAAAAAAATTCACTTGCTTCTACCGCTCTTTCTCGTTTTTACATTTCTTTATTTTTGTGTCTCTAAATGTATATTTGTATCCGTACTTTCCTTTTATATATATATATATATATATATATATATATATATATATATATATATATATAAAAGAAGTGTCGAAACAAAATAGCTACTTTTGTATTGATATTATAACATATTCATTTTATAATTTTTGAATATATATATATATATATTCAAAAATATCTATGAATATATATCTATGAATATATATAAAGGAAAACTACTAAAAAGTTGTAAGTTTAAAAATGTATTTTTTGACAGTATGTATTTATTTCTATTATTATTATTATTATTATTATTATATATATATATATATATATATATATATATATATATATATATATATATGATATTTCAGACCAGCCTCGGTCTTTCATCAGAAACAAATTATAAAATTTAAACTAGAAGCGTTCGTCGTTGTGAGGAGCGTCTGTCGCGAGATGTTTACATCATGTGACATAGAAAGCGATAGAGTTTTTGGATATTTTTAAACGTAAACCTAACTGTAATAATACTTTTAAATGTTGTTTTAAAGAAAGTTTTTTTAAGTGTATCTAAAAAATGTTTAACTATTGAAATATTTATAAAGATTCAAAATACCTAATTAACCCTAGCCTATATGTATTTCATTTTAAAATCCAGTATTTTTCTTTCTTTCTCTGTGAATATGTGGAACTAAAATCGGAATATATCAGTAAACATTTGCAGTTTTCTAATGTGTGTCCTGGTTGATTGAAGTGTTCAGCTATGGGGGAATAAGGGTTGTTTTTTCCAGATTCACCAATATATCCACTATTTAGACATATTGAACAGAAGAGAAAATATATTATATTTTGGCTGTCACAGGTGAGGTGTGGTGGGTGTAATTTGATGTGGGTATTGGGTATAGAAAATACTGCAGATTTATTTCATTTGTAATTCCCTGATAGGTTTGTGTTTTTTAGATATTTGGTAGAGGTGAAGATAGCTGATAGGTTGGGTGTTTGTTTCATTGCATTTATGGGTGGTTTATCGAAAATGTCTTTGATTTTTTTGTTTGATTGGAGGTTCTTGTAATTATGGGTGAGAATATTGATTGTGGTTAACCATTACAAATTTGCGAACTGCGTTCATATCTAGCAAATAGATGTAACGGACGGTACTTGTCGTATGCAGTATCCTGAGACGTAGGAGTAGTCAATAGACGTTGACCAATAGTCGTAGGCCAATAGCCGTAGACCTGTAGTCTTTTAGTAGTAGACCTTTATGCGTCCTTGCCTTCGTCTGTATTTATGGCTAACACCAGCCAATCACATTACTGTGAGGAGGAACCAAGGTGTATGCATATTCATTACATTAATTATACATATAAACTAGCAGTATGACCCGGTGTTGCTCGGGTGTAATGAAAGCTTTAAAACTAATCCATGGTTCCTGGAGCTCAGACTCTTTGGACATTAGCACGAAAGACTAAAAAGCAATAGTTGTTTCCAGTTAAAGCGAAACCGTAGACTGGAAGAAAATTGAATGGATGTAAGTCAAATTTTGATTTTCTGGTATCGATATCAAATAAGTTTTTTTCGTCGTAAACTGAATATTGAAGGTTAAATAAGTCTTCTGAGTAAATGGTATCATGGCTGAGACTAAGAACTACAATTATACATACTTAGAGCCAAACCCGAAGCAAAAACTAAAAAATCTACCATTCGCCTGGGAACTGATTTACTGTTGCCATATCCGGTTTGGTTCTCCGGCTGTATATCTCAAGATTCGTCACAAAATCTACAGAAGCGTCTGTCATGTAATCGACCAAGAATCGCGTCATCACTCACTTTCACACCGACGTGACGTGACTTCCTTTCATCTTTTCTACAAATATTTTCATGTCATCTGTTCTAATGGGCTTTTTTTCTGGTGCATCGACTACATGAATTTAAGCGTGCTACTAGATTGGCAAGGAGGTCCCACCACCATTTTACGGTTGAACTAGCTCGGTACAACCCTCACTTCTACTCTAACGGTTTCTTTTCTCGCAATTCCTACCTGTGGAACTCCCTTCCAGCATGTGTGTGCGTATGTTTGTGTGTGTTCGTGATAGAGTGTGTGGTATATATATATATATATATATATATATATATATATTTGTGTGTGTATGAATATGCAGCATATCTTCATTCAAACATGTTTCATTGAATAATATAGACATATTGCTTTTATACTGATCCTTTCCGATTGACTAACCAGTTTCTGGACGTTACGACGAAATTCATTAAAGGAAGACGTCGAAATTATTTTTAACCCAAGTACTTTCGACCTTTTTGATGATTATATTTAGTATAAAAATAAGAAGAGACAATATGCTTATATTATTCAATCTATATATATATATATATATATATATATATATATATATATAGTACTGTGCAGGAGTATTAGGATTTAGGATAAAAACTATTTTCTCTTTTATGAGGCACATTGACAGAAAATAAACACTTTAATTCAAGTAATTTTATTTGATTTACGCACCAAATGCTTTAACAAGAAAAAATACTTGTTACAAAATAAATTTAATATTTAGTATAATAGCCTTTTTCTTTGATCACAGCCTTCATTCTGTCAGACATTGACATCACAAGCTTCTTCAATGTATCTAACGGCAATTCCTGCCAAGCAGCTTGTATTTGTTCCCAAAGTGTGTCTTGCGAAGTAACATTAGATTTATCAATTTTTTTATCCCAAATATCTCATAGATATTCAATAGAGTAGTTTCAAAATAACTTGTTTAATAGAAAATAGGACAAATGAAATATAACTTCTTTTTGATACATTTCTTTTACGCCTAGTTTGAAATAATCAATATTTATTCGCAATGTACTTGGCTTTTTACCCTCTATTTGAATTTCAGTGAGGTTTTTAGGAAAATCGCCTCTGTCCTAATACTTTTGCACACTACTGGTTGTGTGCAAAAGTTTTAGGACAGGGATGATTTTAAACTTTATTTTGATGCCTCATAAAAGATAAAATAGTTCTTGTCCTATTACTTTTGCACAGTACTATATATATATATATATATATATATATATACGATATGGTCATTGTGAGGAGTTGCATCAGACCTCTATTTCGGACATGCTAAGGTTGTAATGGGCTTGTATCAACCAATTTCAGTTAGCTTTAATGTCAGTTTTGCATTATCTGTAAAATTTCTAATTTATTCCTAAACATTTATACGCCACGGTAGTGTACTGAAAAGTAAATAAAATACACAAATCAGCTGTACATTCCGCCCATTACGTCGGATGGCATACTGTGCAGTACAAATTCATTTTTCATTGTTGGTTACGATCAGTATAGGAATGACTCCAAAAATTCCCACATCTCTAAATTTATAGACAAAACACAGATATATGCTAGAAATTCTTCCTAGCCAATAAGGTTGTCCACTTCTCGCTCTCATCAGACTTAGTTCCGCCTTTTTTTCATCTTGAAGCCAAAACTGCGATCACATGTTTGCCTCCCGTTTTGTGTATTGACAGAAGTATTAGTCTGTGAAGTTTTTACCTTATTACTGTTGTCTTGCCTTATTACTGTTGCTTTGCCTTATTAATGTTGTTTTGCCTTACGTTGTTTTGTATTATTAATGTTGTTTTGCCTTATTAATGTTGTTTTGCCTTATTCATGTTGTTTTGCATTCTTAATATTGTTTTGCCTTATTAATGTTGTTTTATATTATTTATGTTGTTTTGCGTTATTACTGTTGTTTTGCCTTATTAATGTTGTTTTGCCTTATTACTGTTGTTTTGTATTATTAATGTTGTTTTGCCTTATTACTGTTATTTTGCCTTACGTTGTTTTGTATTATTAATGTTGTTTTGCCTTATTAATGTTGTTTTGCCTTATTAATGTTGTTTTGCCTTATTCATGTTGTTTTGCATTCTTAATATTGTTTTGCCTTATTAATGTTGTTTTGCCTTATTACTGTTGTTTTGTATTATTACTGTTGTTTTGCCTTATTAATGTTGTTTCGCCTTATTACTGTTGTTTTGCCTTATTAATGTTGTTTTGCATTATTAATGTGGTTTTGCCTTATTTCTGTTGTTTTGCCTTATTACTGTTGTTTTGCCTTATTAATGTGGTTTTGCCTTATTAATTTTGTTTTGCATTATTACTGTTGTTTTGCCTTATTACTATTGTTTTGCCTTATTAATGTTGTTTTGCCATATTACTGTTGGTTTGCCTTATTAATGTTGCTTTGCCTTATGACTGTTGTTTTGCCTTATTAATGTTGTTTTGCATTATTACTGTTGTTTTGCGTTATTAATGTTTTTTTGCCTTATTAATGTTGTTTTGCCTTATTAATGTTGTTTTTCCTAACACATATTGTTTGCCTAATATTATTTTATTGTCAATTCTTTTTCTCGGTCTCTTCTGCTAATTATAATTAACCTTGTCCATTTACTTAACCTTCACTATATTCATTTCATTTTAGTTTTTCATTTTGAAGAATGAGAAAAACATCCCCAATAACAGTTTTCGGGGCCAAGTACAATACTCATTGGCTGGATCTCTTTTTATGTATATATTTATTTATTCATTTTATTTTATTTTTATTTATTTATTTTTGTTTTTTGTTTTATGAGGTCCTAAGACCGGACTCGTTAAAAAGTTTAGTCGTTAAGTGAGGAGAGACTATATAAATATTTTGGGGGAGTATTTGTGTGTATATATATATATATATATATATATATATATATATATATATATATATGCGTGTGCATGATTGTGAGACAGACAGATAGACAAATACACAGAGAGACATAGCAACCAATCATAAGAGACTTGAATTTGCATTAATCAATAGTTTTCCGTCATTTTATCCAGCTTTGTGACGTCACGGAACGAACTTGTGTATTCGCGCGGCATTATCTAACAATCTCGTCGGCCACGAGACCAGACACTCAATATCGATCTTCTTCAATCACTTCATTTGTCCGTGGCAACTGATTTCTCCATTTTTTTTAAAAATTTGTATCGCGACTATTTTGTTTACTTGGAGCCACTTAACAAATAATGAGAAATAATTACACGCATATTCATTCAGATGTCAGAACACTTCAACAAGTTTGTTTCGCTAGATCAATTACGACTGAATAGAGAGTACGATCCTCACTGGATGCCCTATGTTTTCGGCCTTGGGTCATCTAGGAAATAACCAATTCTTTGAGATTTTTTATTTAATCGCTTCACCCCAAGCAAGGCGGTACCGCTACTGATGCGCAGGGGGCTACATAAAACTAAAAGTTAAGATAGGAGGAAAGTAAACAGAAAGACGAACCAGTTACAGGGGGGGTGAAAGAGAAAGGGACAGAGAAGGATAGAAACACAGGAGTGAAGACAGTTACGAAGGTAGAGAGAAAGGAAAAGAACAAGATGCACGGGGTGATGTAGAAAGAGTGAAGAGAAAGACGAACCAACTACAGGGGGTGAAAGAGAAAGGGCAAGAGAAGGATATGAACACAGGAGTGAAGACAATTACGAAGGTAGAGAGAAAGGAAAAGAACAAGATAAACGGGGTGATGTAGAAAGAGTGAAGACAAAGACGAACCAGTTACAGGGGGTGAAAGAGAAAGGGCAAGAGAAGGATATGAACACAGGAGTGAAGACAGTTGTGAAGGTAGAGAGAAAGGAAAAGAACAAGATACACGGGGTGATGTAGAAAGAGTGAAGAGAAAGACGAACCAGTTACAGGGGGTGAAAGAGAAAGGGCAAGAGAAGGATAGAAACACGGGAGTGAAGACAATTACGAAGGTAGAGAGAAAGGAAAAGAACAAGATACACGGGGCGATGTAGAAAGAGTGAAGACAAAGACGAACCAGCTACAGGGGGTGAAAGAGAAAGGGCAAGAGAAGGATATGAACACAGGAGTGAAGACAATTACGAAGGTAGAGAGAAAGGAAAAGAACAAGATAAACGGGGTGATGTAGAAAGAGTGAAGAGAAAGACGAACCAGTTACAGGGGGTGAAAGAGAAAGGGCAAGGGAAGGATATGAACACAGGAGTGAAGACAGTTGTGAAGGTAGAGAGAAAGGAAAAGAACAAGATACACGGGGTGATGTAGAAAGAGTGAAGAGAAAGACGAACCAGTTACAGGGGGTGAAAGAGAAAGGGCAAGAGAAGGATAGAAACACAGGAGTGAAGACAATTACGAAGGTAGAGAGAAAGGAAAAGAACAAGATACACGGGGTGATGTAGAAAGAGTGAAGACAAAGACGAACCAGCTACAGGGGGTGAAAGAGAAAGGGCAAGAGAAGGATAGAAACACAGGAGTGAAGACAGTTACGAAGGTAGAGAGAAAGGAAAAGAACAAGATACACGGGGTGATGTAGAAAGACTGAAGAGAAAGACGAACCAACTACAGGGGGTGAAAAAGAAAGGGCAAGAGAAGGATATGAACACAGGAGTGAAGACAGTTACGGAGGTGGAGAGAAAGGAAAAGAACAAGATACACGGTGTGATGTAGAAAGAGTGAAGAGAAAGACGAACCAACTACAGAGGGTGAAAGAGAAAGGGCAAGAGAAGGATATGAACACAGGAGTGAAGACAGTTGCGAAGGTAGAGAGAAAGGAAAAGAACAAGAAACTACAAGGTTGTAGCCGACAGGAAAGCAAGTATACGGAAAAGAATTCCACAGGCGGGAAGTGCGAAAAAAGAAGCTGGCGGAGTAGAAATGATTGCTGCATTTGGTAGATCTAACTGTAAATTCGTGGGACCTTGTTACCAATCTGGTTGCACGAGTAAATTCTTGTGGCAGGGACACCAGTGAATTAAGTTTGTCGGAGCAGAAGCCAGGAAAATATTTGTAGAATAAACAGAGGGAAGCCATATCTCACCGGTGATAAAGTGACGAGTCGAGCTGCCAAGTCCAGACCTATCACATTACAGATTCTCCTTTGGAGCCTGTCGAGAACACTGAGATGAACAGCTGGGGTGCCTGACAAGATATGACAGCAGTGTTGTATGCACGGACGGGTAGTTGGTTTTTATATGACAGCAGTATTCTATTTATTCATATTTCTGCTTGCTAATAAAGGATGAAAAGAAATTCATATGCATCCTTCTTTTAGCAATAATTACCAATTCATTTATTCTGTAATTCTAGCCAAGATTCCAGTGCCTTATTTATAATTTCATGATCTATGGTTAGGTCTTAAAAGCTATCACAACGCGTATAGTAAAATAAAGGAAGGTAAAAAAGTTGTTGGGTTTCACCTATTTATTATTCATTAATATTTCGAAATCAAACTTTCATCTTCAAAATGGTAGGAGAGCTTGTTTTCCCGTTCGTCCGCTCGTGGACCGTGCCTTTCAACGAATAATCATCCTTCGCTATTAGTGCTGTCATTAATTGTAGTGTGTGTGTGTGTGTGTGTGTGTGTGTGTGTGTGTGTGTGTGTGTGTGTGTGTGTGTGTACCCTTAAGCGTGTTTGAGCATGTATGTGTGTGTTTATGGTATATATATATATATATATATATATATATATATATGCATATGTGTGTGTGTGTGTGTGTGTGTGATTGATAGTTGGCGCCGTTTTACGATCTGATTATATCTGTCTGCTTTAATTTATGGTTTATATAATTACGCGTTGACCGATAGTATGATTTGGGATTTTCGCATCTCTCCCAGAGTGGTAGTAGGTGTCGTTTTAACACCTGGTGTTATATCTATCTGCTTTAATTGGGGGCGTGTTTATTACTACATTTTTTCGTGGTAATTGTTCTGATGAACTTTTCTCTATGGTACCTAGACTTTACAGTTGAAATGACCGGATGTAACCGCAAGTTCTATGCTAAAAATGTCTTCTATCAAACTGTTCGCTCATGAAACTCTCTTCCGACTTCTTGCTTCCCAGTCAACTTTGATCTTAAAAAAATTAAATGTAATGTCAGTTGTTACCTATTGTCTTCTTAATTCTTGTTCTTTTCATTGTTCTTTCTCCTTAATAATAGATTTTCTCATGTTCTTTATCACTCAGTAACCCATTGCATCTTAGTGGTTTCGTTGTTTCGGGCAATATATCTAAAAAATATATAAACATCAGCGACAAATGAGTCAGTTAAGTGCCATACTTGATACACGCTATGGGCGATCATGTCTCGAAAGAGACATGACTGACTGGGAAGAAGATTATCCTGCAGTAGGTTGCCATTATTTTCTACGGTAGACTGGTTGCCAACCAAGGCTATATAGCCCAATCTGTTCTATTATTTAACCCATAACTGGAGGGAAGAGACGGATTAATACCTTTCCCAAGGGTATTTGTGCGTAAGTGAATGCGTAGAATTCAATTGGAATTCGAACTCGGTTCCCCGATTTGTCGTTCCGAGTCGATATCCACTGCACCACAACGCGCATCCTTGTGAAATGTAGGACTGTTTGTCGTCAAGCCCCTAAAAATAAAATGGCTTAATTTATTTAAAATACAACTTTCGAAGACAACTTCTGACTGGACTCAGACCGATCAGCAAAGTCAATAGGAAGAGAAAAATTCTTTGACTCATGAACTTAGTCTCTAGATTGGTCTTTGAGAATTTCAGTCAATTCTTTTATTTTTATCTTTTTAATACAAGAAAACCGAACGCATAGTGATCAATAAAAAGAGGAGCCCTGTTGGGACGCCCGCGCCTATTCGCTATGATGGACTATTCCCTTACTATGTAAAGTAATGGTGGCATCTACGTAAGAGAGTGTGCCGAGCAGCCGATCGACAAGTCAGTCGTAGACTTCCGGTGACGACCCGGAAGTACCCATTGCTCATACTACGTCTTACGACGGTTGAGACGATTAACCTTTATTCTTGTATTGGATACTAATAACCTTTGTAAATACTATTTTCACGGAATACAACAATTAACCTATTCCTGTTGTTGAGTTATTTCTTCTTACTCACGACATAACAAGCCCAAAATGACAAATAAAGGTGTGGGATTCTAATATCAAGCAGGTACAGAAATTTAAATACCTGGGAGGTGTTTTAACAGAGGATGCTGAGTGCGACATTGAGATCCAAAGGCGAATTGGCATGGGCAAGGATGCATTCCAGAAGCTGAGTAGAGTATTAAGAGACAGGAAACAAAGAAACAACGACGATAGTATTGAATTGCTATGCAATGTCTGTTCTTCAATATGGCAGTGAATTCTGAACAATCTCCTCAAAGATGAAGGAAATACTTGAAGCAATCGAAATGTGGTTCTGCAGAAGGATGATGAGGATACCATGGACCGAACATGTGAGCAATGTTGAGGTTTTATAGAGGATTGGACCGAAAAGGAAACTAATACTTAACATCAAGAAAAGGAAGCTGAAGTTTCAGCGGCATGTAATGAAGAAAGAGGGTTTAGAGAATCTGATGCTCACAAGTCAGATAGAGACAGGGGAAAGCAACGATTAACATACTTGATGGGCTTGAGCAAATGGATGGCAAAGCGGGTTTTGGAAGAGGGGGTAACCGGAGAAAGCTTGTTAAAAGCCACAAAGGATAGGGAGATGTGCAAGGCCATGATCGCCTACGTCCTGAATGGACACGGCACATAGAAGAAGAAGAAAAAAAAAAGAAGAAATAAATTTAAAAGACATGCCTGCGAATATAATCAGTATTGAGAAAAGATGGATTCCTATCTAATCAGAATTTGATAAACAAATAAGAAATTATAATGTGGATATAAAGTGGGGGATCAATTATCTATAATAATCAATATGTAAACTGATCCCTCACTTTTGGTCACACTAGTTTCTATACATTTATATTCTAGAGATATGAGCTTGAGCATATGAATGGCTGAGTGGATTGTGTGGGATAAAAGAAGGGCTATTAAGAGCGACAAGGGATAGGAATATGTAGAGGACCATGATCGCCTACGTCATGAAGGAGCAAAGCACATAGAAGAAGAAGCGTTATAAATAACTAATCAGTATTGAGAAGAGATGGATTCCTATCTAATCAGAATTTGATAAACAAATAAGAAATTATAATGTGGTATTAAAGTGGTGGATCAATTCTGTATAATAATCAATATATAAACGGATCCCCCATTTTTTGGCCGCACTAGTTTCTGTATATTTATATTCTAGATTTATGGGCTTGAGCAGATGGATGGTGGAGCGAAGATTAAGTGGGATGACAGGGGAAGGGGTATTAAGAGCGACAAGGGATAGGAAGATGTGGAGGGCCATGATCGCCTACGTGCTGAAGGGACAAGGCACATTGAAGAAGAAGAAGATAAAGAAGAATCAAATATAAAATCTTTTTCGAATCAATTCTCATGCTTTCTTCAACGTGATATTGTGGTTATTTTGAAATAATGCATTCAAATATATATATATATATATACTAGCATCATAGCCAGGCGTTACCCGTGCAACTTAGAACATTTTAGTAGGAGAAGATGTCACTTTTTATTTTACATATTTTGTTTTTGTTTGACCCCCACTTTTTTAAAAAATATTTCTTTTTTTAAAAAATTACGGGGAAAAATATTCCAATTTTTTTTGTTGACCAAATGAATTTTTTAAACGTCGGAATAAAAATTAAATATAAAGGCTCATTTTTTTAAATAAAAAAATATTTAAGTCGCGTTTGGCACGTGTGATTTGATTTCGTTGACGTAATTCAGCAACCATTTTAGATCTTAGATGTTTTACGGAGCAAATGTAAACAATCGGCTCCATTGTCCAAAAAGTGCGAAAGGGAAAATTATTGAAGTTAAACTCAAAAAGTATGTGTCGACCTGGCTTCCCTGTAGATATGTGTCCCTAGAAAGTTTGAATGGCGTAGCTTAAAAAATGTAGGCGAACAGTCATGCACAGACTCACAGATTGCCTTTTATATATATAGATATCTATCTATATATATATATATTAGAAAAAGAAATAGGGTTGTTCCAACGAGAGAAATTGGTATAGAATAAAAAGTGTGAGAGGCCGTGAATGTTTTCTTTAAAGAGTATATTTATTGCTATTCTTATTAGACATGTTATGATACATTAAGAATCCATCATGGTATTTGTGACGCTACACGTGTTTCGATTGACTCTCTTCAGGCGAATAAATTTGTGGCTTTACTTTTCGAGTTCTTTTTGTTTCTGATGTCCAACTTGTTGTTTTATAAATAAGTAAGTAGAAAAAATAAGAAAATAAATAAAATCAGTAAAATAAAATAAAATAAGATAAAATAAATCAAATGTTGGCACGTTGAATGGTCCGTGTTTTTTCACATCAGCACGTGTATAAATGGATAAACAGATAAATAAATAAACAGATGAATGAATCAAGTGCTTACTCCAATTTGAATATATATATATATATATATATATACAGTAGCGAGCATAAATATCAGAACGATGTTAACAAAAAGTCTAAATATAAAATAACTTTTTATTTTAAAGCTTCAAAGAACATTTTAACAAGGAAAAAAGGCTATAAAGGTAAATTATATAATTTGAAAATATAAAGCTCAATAAACTTATTTTGATAAAGTTATAAGAATAATTATATAACATTCGAAAAAAAAAAGTCGTTCTAATCTTTATGCTCGCCAATGTAGAATAAAAAGTGTGAGAGGCCGTGAACGTTTTCTTTAAAGTGTATATTTATTGTTGTTGTTATTATACATGTTATGATACATTAAGTGTCCATAATGGTGTTTGTGACGCTACACGTGTTTCGAGTCTTAGATTGACTCTCTTCAGGCGAATAAATTTGTGGCTTTTCGCATAGATTTCCTTTTGTTTCTAATGGCCAAGTCATGTTTTATAAATAAGTAAGTAGAAAAAATAAGAAAATAAATAAAATCAGTAAAATAAAATAAAATGAGATAAAATAAATCAAATGTTGGCACGTTGAATGGTCTGTGTTTTTTCACATCAGCACGTGTATAAATAGATAAACAGATAAATAAATAAACAGATGAATGAATCAAGTGCTTACCCCAATTTGAAATGATTTGGGTCTGGGGTTCCCTCCTTAGTACGTTAAAATTATCTTCTAGTCGCCTTTGCTTATCTACAAGCCTTTTCATCGGTCAGTGGATGTTTCATTGCTTTGAAGGTGTTTTGAATTTGGTGTGTGTGTATGTGTGTGTGTGTGTGTGTGTCTGTGAGCGTTTTTTGATTTCGTCTTTTTGTTTTGGAATTGTTTTTTATGGGTCATCTGGTTCTTTTTTATTGTTTGGGATTATCAGTTGAATTTGGTTTGTGTGTATATGTGTGTGTGTGCGTCTGTATGTATGTGTGTATGTATGTGTGTGTCTGTATGTTTTTCGGTGTGTGTGTTTTTCAAGTCGTTTTGTTGATCGAAGGCTTGTATTTTTTTATGAAACTTTCTGCCTGCATTATTAATATTTCGTAATCTGTATTTTGATAAATAGGTATAACTTTGAATTAGTCATAACCATATTCATGCAAATGTTGGGAGACATATAATTTCCTGTTATATGATAATATATATATATATATATATATATATATATATATATATATATATAGGGGTGCATGCTGACGTGTGTTAGATAAAAGTGGTATATATATATTGATAAAAAAAGGCTGCATATACATAACTGCTTTCAAATAGACGACCATCAAGATTATAAAGACAAACACGCAGACATACTTGCACACACATACGCCCTCCCACATTGCCCCCCGCCCCTGCTCAGGAGCAGGCACAAATACATATATTCGACAGATAACATATATTCTGTGAAGGTGAAGAGTTTGGGCCTAAATGTAAAAGATAAACTCTCGATTAGAAAAAGGTCAACAATATTTTCCCACTCTTGAGCTGACTTTAAAAATGTTTATACACCAAGTTTTTGACAAATGTTAAACCACAGAATGTTGCTAACCAATTCAAAGTATCTATATCTGTTCATTATCTATCTATCTATCTATCTATCTATCTATCTATCTATCTATCTATCTATCACAGTCTCTTCCTTATCTATCTATCTATCTATCTATCTATCTATCTATCTATCTGTATTGAAAATTCAAAATAAATACCATTTATGAAAATTAAAAAAATTATCGGCTTGCATTTTTCAAAATTAAAATAATATATTACCAGCAACATATTTTTTAAATTAAAAATAAAAAATATTACCAGCGATACATTAAAAAAAATATTACCAGCAATATATTTTTGAAAAATAAAAAAATTATCAGCAAGACATTTTTAAAAATTAAATTAAAACAATATATTACCAGCATTACATTTCTGAAAATTTAAAGGAAAAAAAATACAAGCAATAATTTAACTCGAAGTCACCATACAATATTTATTCATATATATATATATATATATATATATATATATATATATATATATATAAAGGATTAATATTGCATATATAAATATAGAAATATATATAGGAATAAATATTGCCTATATATATATATATATATATATATATATATATATATATATATATATATATATAGGAATACGTATTGCATGGTGACATAGAGTTAACCGAATCAATCGTCTATCAATGTGAAATATCTTCAGAGGAAGACCCTAGTAATGTAAAGAATTATCATTACTAGTGGTCTTAGTACTTAGTACTAAGACCACTCTAAAAAACTCATTTATCAACACACGTCTTCATTTAACAATAATAAGTACAGAAATAGAACATCCCTATCGAAATATTATTAGTATATAAAGGAAAAAAAAAAACAAAAAAAACAACAGCCACATTAAAGTGGAAAATTTTAAAAGAAGCTAAAACATGTAAATCATTAAACGGCCCATGCTCACTGTGTCTATACGAAAAATTATATATTCTTAGATCACTTAAGAATAAAAATCTATCAAATAAACGCAATGAAATAAATGTCATATGTAAACTGCAAAATGTTCACATTGGAATATGGTTAAATAAAAAAAAAATATATATTAATTAAAATTAATCAAAAATATATTAATTAAAAAATATATTAATTAACATGGACATACCCCGTAATTCGCTTAAAGAAAATAATAATTGACTAAATATTAAAATTAAATTAATGTTAATATTAAATATTAAATATTAAATTAAAATATTAAATTGACTAAATATTAAAATAAAATAAGTAAATTGCTATATGAAATTTTGATATATAAAAAAAATTCATGATAAATAAATAGATATTAGAAAGATGGGATAATTATAGCAGGAAATAAATTAGAATAAAAGTTAGAAATCTTATTTGTAAATTAAAGCTTTTGAAAAAATTAGAATTAAATACGTACTGATAAGAAGAGTAAATTTACTCAAAAACACCCTTAAGTTTGAACAAAAATATAAAAAGTTCTTCCCTTTCTTCATCCTCTTCCTTGTTTTCTATGCGAAGAGGTCAAGATATGGAGAAAGCAGAAAGGAGATTTTTGGTACGCGAATACATACATCAAAGGTAATACGATATAGGGAGAAGCAATAAAAGTAAAAAAAAAATTAAAATTAAATAAAAAATAAAAATTAAATAAAAAAATTAAAATTAAAATAAAATGAAAAATAAAAATTAAATAAAAATTAATTAAATAAAAAATAAAAATTAAATAAAAAAATTAAAATAAAATGAAAAATAAAAATTAAATAAAAATTAATTAAATAAAAAATAAAAATTAAATAAAAAAATTAAAATTAAAATAAAATGAAAAATAAAAATTAAATAAAAATTAATTAAATAAAAAATAAAAATTAAATAAAAAATAAAAATTAAATAAAAAAATTAAAATTAAAATAAAATGAAAAATAAAAATTAAATAAAAATTAATTAAATAAAAAATAAAAATTAAATAAAAAATAAAAATTAGGTTAAAAGTAAACCGACACTCTGACCGTTAGAAAGAAAAAAAAAGAAAAAAAAAAGAAAAAATGAAAAAGTAAATGTAGAAAATATTCGCCAAATTTCAAAGTGAACCTTTATTCTGATTAGTTAAAAGGAACACACACATAAATTTTATGTCTTCCCACATACATAAATAGCAAACCATGGTTTTTTTGTATTTAAATGTAAATCATTTTCACAACCAGCATCCAACATTGCCTGATGAAGAGAATCTATCTGGAAACATAGAAATTTCAGTGTCGAAACGTGCAATTAATTCATAATTATATATATATATATATATATATATATATATATAGTGATGATCATCCACGTATACTGTCTTAATATGTATAGGAAAGAATATTAATAAAAAGTTTTGAATTTAAAAATGTACTTTTTTTGAACAGTATTTGTTTATTTTTATTATATTTTATATTTCAGACCGCCCTCGGTCCTTCATCAGAAACAACTGATTTTTAAATTTGAATTAGAAACGTATTTCACGATAGCGTTCGAATATTTTTTTGTTTACATCACGTGGTGTGTTTGTTCACAACATGCGGCACGTCCGTAGAGAAAGAACAAACACACCACGTGATGTAAACAAAAAAATATTCGAACGCTATCGTGAAATACGTTTCTAATTCAAATTTAAAAATCAGTTGTTTCTGATGAAGGACCGAGGGCGGTCTGAAATATAAAATATAATAAAAATAAACAAATACTGTTAAAAAAAAGTACATTTTTAAATTCAAAACTTTTTATTAATATTCTTTCCTATATATATATATATATATATATATATATATATATATATATATATATATGAATTGTATATTATATAATCATATCGGCCCAATCAAGGTATTTTACTGCCACTGTTTTGCAGAGAGTTAAAAAGAGTAAAATTATAATTATGAATTAGCGTCTGTAATATTTAAAAAAAAAATTTCTTTCTTTTCTTTTCTTTTTCCCTCCCTTCCTTCTTTTATCTCTCTTATCTCCCACCTTTTTTCCGTGTTGCTTAAACTTACGTCGATTTAACACGGCTGTCTGTTAATTTTTAATTTTTAGTTACAATTCTCTTCCTTTTTTTTTGCGAACCCAGACGATGTCAATTTTTTTCTTTTCTTGTTTATTTGATTTGATTTTATCTTTTTCTTTTTCTTTTTCTTTTCCTTTATTTTTCCTTTTTATTTTCTTTTTTAATTTCTTTGCAAATCTATTTAAAAAGGAAAAGTAGACTAATTTTTCTCCAGTTTCTGAAAGGATTTTTCTGTTGCTGAGGTGATGTGTTATCCCCCGTGGGGATCTTCATATCGAAATGGCCATTCAACATCTTTGAATTAATCCTTTTTTAATATATATATATATATATATATATATTGCCTAGTGACTTACAGTTAAATAACCAACTAATTTTCCCTTTTTTATTGAATTTTAGAGCCGATTTCCAATTCCTTTTGAATCGGTTGCATTCACTTACGCACAAATACCCTTGAGAAAGGTATGAATCCGTCGCTTCTCCACCCAGCTATGGGTTAAATAGCAGAACAGACTTGATTCTGTAGCCTTTGTTGGTAATCAGTCTACCGTAGAAAGTAATGGCAACCTATTGCGGGGAAAATCTTCTAACCAGTCATTCATGTCTCTTTCGAGACATGATCGCCCAAGCGTGTATCATGTATGTCACTGAACTGACTGATTAGACTGGCGGCGAGATTTTATCAATTTACGATTTATCTGGCTGATGTTGCCTTAAATGTTATGGCAACAATTTCTTTTCTCGCACTACTTCCTTGTAGAACTCTCTTCCGGCTCCATATTTCCCAGCCAACGATAATCTGTAAAAATTGTAAAGCAACGTCAATTGCTATCCACTGTTTCCTGATTACTCTTTCCTCTTCACGCCCATTTTTGATGTTTCTGTTCCTAATTCTTCCACACTCAGTAAACTATTGTCTTAGTGGCTTTATTGCCTTATAACCATTAAAAATTCAACAAAGTAGCGTGAGAAAGTGTTTTATTTGTCAGTTATAAAGCAAATGACCTCTCTATTTGAAAATGTTAATGCGAATTATCGTTTATACAGAAAGTGGATTTATATTCCAAAACATTTATTTTTATATTATTAGATGTGAAGAAGTGAAACCATATGTTTACAAATTGTATTTAGTTACTTGATGCTATAATTGTTTACAAGGGATAATTAGTTACTCGAAGCCATCTCATTGCTTGAAATACTAGCAGACATACAATCGTGTTCAACTTTTTTGCATTTTATATAGTTACTGGGAGCTATAATTGTTTGAAAAAAGACTTCGACATTAAATAATACAAGCCACACGAAACCAATTCTGAGAAAAAATCTACTACAATTGAGGATTTTTTTTTAATCATTTCACCCCAAGCAAGGCATTCCACTGCCACTATTACGCTTGGGGCTACATAGGGGAAGGTAAATAGGAAGAGTGGTTAGATATAAGAAATGTCAGAAGGGGGGTGATAGATAGTTGGGTGGGTGGGAAGAGTGTTTGAAAGAATGGAAGTTAGTTTGTTAGGAGGTGTCTATTGACCTCACATTTAAACTCCTGGAGATTGTAGCCGTCGGGGAAGCAGTCATGTGGAAGAGAATTCCACAGTCAGGAAGTGCGAGAAAGGAAACTGTTGGAGTAGAAGTTGCGAAGGTTTATTTCAGCATTTGATTCTTTATTATAGAAATACTTATTTTTTATAATCATATCGCCCCAAGCGAAACTGTTTTGCAGGGGGTTACATATGAGAGAAATAGTGACAGGTGATAGGGGGTGTCAGGAAGTGAGTAAGAAAAGGATGACTGTGGCCATAAAATGAGAGATCCATCTATATATTGAGTGTAATATAAAATTGATCCCCCAACTTTATGTTTACATAATTTCTTGTCTGTTGATAAGCCGTAGAAAACGAATCAATCAGTCGATGAAATACTGATTAGCTACACATGCATGTCTTTTAGATTTATTTACATTCTCTGGAATATACATGTATAGAGTTTTTGTTATACTCATATCGCCCCAAGCAAGGTATTTTACTGCCACTGTTTTGCAGGGGGTTACATAGAAGGAACATTCCTTTGTCCCTCATCAGGTGAGTTATAAATGATTTGCTAACAGTTGTGTTTTAGGTTTTTCCTCACAAAATGTGGAGCCAATTTTTGACTTATTGTAGAACTCAAATGTATTCTAGATAGACTAAACTATTGCCCGGTTCACACTCCACCCACGTCTATTGAACTGGTGTAGAGGCTCATCCATTGTTCCCTGTTTAGGATGTGGTTTCCGGCTTTCTCTCTTCTAATCTTTTCACTCTTACGTAGCCCCCTGCACATCAGTGGCGTTACCGCCTTGCTCGGGGTGATATGATTTAAAAAAATTATGAGAAAGAAAGACAGGAGATGTGAGGAAGTGGGTAAAAGATGGATGAGAATATTGATGAGAGTAGAGTGGACAGAGAAAGGAGCATGAAAGAGAGGATGCAGGTTAGTGAGATAGGAGATGACTATTGACTTTACATTTAAATTCTTGGAGATTGTAGCTGTCGGGAAAGCAAGTAAATGGAAGGGAATTCCATAGGCGAGAAGTGCGAGAAAAGAAGCTGCTTGAGTAGAATTTGCGTTTACATTTTATTGGTTTCACAGTAAAAGGGTGGGGCCTAGTTGCTAATCTTGTGGCTCGAGTAAATTCATATATAGGGGGCACCAGTGCATTAAGTTCACCGGAGCAGAAGCCGTGAATGTATTTGTAGAAGAGACACAGGGAAGCCATATTGCGCCGATGAGAATTTATATAATTTTCATGTAAATACTATACTATATACAATAGCTTCTGTTATTATTTGAAACATTTCAACTCAAGAAAGGCAATAAAGCTACTAAGACGTAGTTGGTTATTGTTTGTGAGAGAATGTGAGAAAAAGAAAAGCTTTATTTAGTCCTGGGTATGACAATAAACTGCATCCGGCAGCAAGGCCTCTGATTGGGAGGTTGGGAGCAGCTTGGAAATATCTCTTAATTGTTTTTGTTTCCAGGTTCATTTTGATCTAGGGTGATAGTACTTGTTCGGGTCCCAGCTATGAACAAATAATTAACTCCCAAACTGAGGTCAAACACTATGCAGAAACTAGGCAGAAGGTTTTTCCTCGGTAAGTTGCCATTACTTACTGCGGTAGACCGGTTACCAATCAAAGCAATAGAATTCACTCTGTCCTGCTATTCAACCCATAGCTAGAGGAAGAAGAGATGGATTCATACATTTCCCGAGAGTATATGTGTGTAAGTGAATGAAACGAATTCGACTGGTTCCGATTTCTCATCGACCCGATATTCATTACGCCACAACCTCACCAATCTAGTCAGTCAGTGTATCTTACTTGATACACGCTTTGGGCGATCATGTCTCGAAAAAGACATGACTAACTGGGCAGAAGATTATCCCGCAGTAGGTCGCCATTGCTTTCTGCGGTAGACTGGTTGTCGACCAAGGCTACAGAACCCAATCTGTCCTGTTATTTGACTCATAGCTAGAGAAGGAAGAGATGTATTATATTATTAAATAGCAATTAGTGGGGGATCAGTTTCCTATTGTTATGAAGTAATAAACTGATCCCCTACAGCAGAAGCTTTGATCATTATTCCAACTATTATATTCAGTCAGTCAGTTAAGTGCCATACGTGATACAAGCTGGGCGATCATATCTCGAAAAAGACATGACTAACTAAGCAGAAGATTATCCCGCAGTAGGTTGCCATTGCTTTCTGCAGTAGACTGGTTGTCAGCCAAGGCTATAGAACCCAATATGTCCTATTATTTGACTCATAGCTAGAGGGAGAAGATATGTATTATATATATATATATATTTTTTTAAACGTATCACCCCGAGCAAGGCGGTAACGCCACTGAAGCGCAGGGGGCTATGTAAGAGTGAAAAGATTGGAAAAGAGAAAACCGGAAACAACATCCTAAAAAGGGAACAAGGGATGAGCCTCTTCACCTGTTCAATAGACATGGGTGGAGTGTGAACCGGGCGATAGTTTAGTCTATCTACTCCAATTGATAAAAAAAGAAAAGAGTGAAAAGATTGGAAAAGAGAAACCCGGAAACCACATCCTAAGGAACAAGGGATGAGCCTCTTCACCTGTTCAATAGACGTGGGTGGAGTGTGAACCGAGCGATAGTTTAGTCTATCTACTCCAATTGAAAAAGAAAAAAGAAAAGAGTAAGAAGATTGGAAAAAAGAAAGCCGGAAACTACATCCTAAACAGGGAACAAGGGATGAGCCTCTTCACTTGTTCAATAGGCGTGAGTGGAGTGTGAACCAGGCGATAGTTTAGTCTATCTACTCCAATTGAAAAATAAAAAAGAAAAGAGTGAAAAGATTGGGAAAGAGAAAGCCGGAAACCACATCCTAAACAGGGAACAAGGGATGAGCCTCTTCATCTGTTCAATAGTAATTAATAAGGGATCAGTTTATTACTTAATAACAATATAAAACCGATCCCCTACATTATGCCCAGTAGAACCCTTATTCGTGTTTTCAACTATTATATTCAGTCAGTCAGTTAAGTGCCATACGTGATACACGCTTGGGCGATCATGTCTCAAAAAAGACATGACTGACGGGGAAGAAGATTATCCCACGTTAGGTTACCATTGCTTTCTGCGGTAGACTGCTTACCAGCCAAGGCTATAGAACCCAATATGTCCTATTATTTAATCCATAGCTTGAGAGAAAAGATGGATTAATACCTTTCGCAAGGTTATTTGTGTGTCAGTTAATGCAAGGAATTCAACTGAAATTCGAACTCGACAACCCGATTTGTCGTTCTGAGTCGATATCCACTGCACCACAACTACCCGTCCGCTAATGTAGTAGTCCTCTGAAAATCCGAAATTCTAGGTACCAAAAAGGAAAATCCACCAGAACAATTATCATGAAATTATTTATAGAAAAGACGAATGGGAGTTACGTTATGGTGATGAGTAAGCCAGGTTTATTAATCAATTATTTCTTTTTAGTAAGTCTCAACTTAACGTTGATATATCATTCCAAGGAGGCGTCCTAGTCTATCAACACCTCTGTTGGTGCTATTTTGTCATGTGATCTACGTGTCATGAAGCTATTTTGGTATGCGATTTACACTTTATAATGTGACCTGCAGCAAGAAATGTTAAACCTTGTTCTTTTTATTATCAAGAAACTAGGTAAACACTTGTGTTGGTTTCGAGAGAATGCCTGGTTAGAGAGTCTGAAGTATGAATGAATGAATGTCTGTTCGAGTGTCAAACGCTCAATTTCATTAATTTTATAAAAAATACATAATTATTTTTTTAATTTTAAAATAAAGATTAATATATATTTACTAGCAGTTGCTCGGGTGTAATGAAAGCTTTCTGAGGGTTCAGGTAAATCTTTGTTCAGTTCTTTGATGTGGCTACAGACTACTGTTGCTTCTTGGTAAGCAATCACTTGGTAAGCAATCACTTGTTTGACATTTGGATCATATTGCAATGCACAATCCAAATTGTTGTTTTTTTTTCTTTAAGATTTTCTTTCCGTTCTTCATTTTTGTCGATAGCTCAACGACTTGGACTCTGACATCATTAATGAAAAAAAAAAACAAAAAAAAAAAAACACTAAATGGTGCTTACGCCAGAAGTCTTCAGATCGCACCTCACCTCACCTGTCAAACAAGAAGCTATGTCAAAATCCTTCCCATCTCTTAAGTCATATGTAGATTGAGATTTGTAAGATACTGAAAGAACTGATGTATTGTGGCTAACAATTTGGGGCAAAAATAGTAGAGGTCAGTTAGCAAAACTGTCTATCAAACAACTATGAGATGAGAGGAGACAGTTTGCTATTGAAAGGCTCAGTTGATCAAGAGAAACAGAAAGGAGTGAATGACTTGTATCTGAGTGCCTAGAAAGCTCAATGTAATAATAGTGATTACCAATATGCTTGACTTGATAAAGGCATTTTTTTTTTACTTGACCAAATAAGGCACCCTAGTCATTAATCCATCATTAAGTAGGCAGCTTTCTTTTATATAATTTTTTTATTTTATTTTTTCTATTTTTGGTTTTTGATTGTTTTCAGTCATTAAAAAATTCAAAAATTGTTTAGTGAAAATTTAGATATTTGGGATGATTTTGAATTTCAGCTTTTCTTCTGCAGTTATTTTTGAGTTTAAAGCCTTTTGTGCTGTCATCTGAATGTTACATAGTGTTGATTCTGAGAATTTAAATACATTTTAGAATAAGTATACCAGAATCATAGGTAATTTTGTTTGTTTTAAATTATTATGGATTACTTAAAAATCTGATATGTTCATGTAACATCAGAGAGAAAGCTTGAAATTCAGAAGCATCACAAAGATGCAAAATATTTCTAAATACTTTTACATTGCATAATTATTTCAATTCTTGATCATAACTAAAACCAATTCGTGGAAATGTGAACAAGAACCAATATCAACTGTGGATATAAAAAAAAGAAAAATAAACAAACATAACATACAGTATTTCCCTATAAGGAAACATTTGGTATTTCCCTATAAGGAAACATTTGGTATTCATTGACTGAGCAGTCAGTACTGCTTTCATTTGAAATTTATAAAATATTTCTCTTAAAAAATTTTTCAGGAAAATATTTCTTTCAACGCCTGTTTTCATACTGTATCAAATATGATACGAATGGCCCTAGAGGGTTAATAATATAATATGATTAAGGCTTCTACTTGTCATAAAGTGGGAGATCAGTTCTATATTGTTATGAAGTAATAAACAGATCCCCCACTAATATGATACGAATGGCCCTAGAGGGTTAATAATATAATATGATTAAGGCTTCTACTTGTCATAAAGTGGGGGATCAGTTCTATATTGTTATGAAGTAATAAACAGATCCCCCACTAATATGATACGAATGGCCCTAGAGGGTTAACTTCAACAAAACATTGCGCTCACACACACACACACACACACACACACAGAGTGTATCAAAATGCTTTTGCTGGGGGGGGGGTGTTTCCTCAAACCAAAACAAGGACAAACGTCCATATGAGCATGTCTGCAAATCCTGTTTTTGAGTTATGAATTTTAAAGAACGTTTATGATGAACAGTGCTGAGTTGTCATGTAGACTAGGTTACATTTGTCATTTGTGTACATTTGTGGCTAGTCTGTCTTCAACATTTAACGTGTGTAGCAGGGAGTTAACCGAGAAGTGTTCGATTCAACAATGGCAGGGTAGTCATATCGTGAGCGATCAGATATGACTTCGAATGGTAATGGATGCATGGCTGTATTATCGTCGAGTTGCTGAGACAGGATCCATGGCACCACAAATTATGGATTGAAGACAGAGATCTGTTCGTATGCCCGACCATAAAGAACACATTCTGCAGAATTGGCACACGTCAAGTGGCTCTAGCATGCTGTATTTCATGGAGGGTGCTTTAAAAGCAGCTCCTGTATCCGTATCATTTGCAACCTGTACAGGGTTTTTTGATCTCTTCTTACTGACCACAAGAGAAGTTTTGTTGATGGTTTATTACATAAACTAGCAATCTGTCGTTCATCTCTTTAATCTTGTTTACGGATGAGATAACATGTCCAAGAGATGGAATAACAAATTTGTACAACCAACATTTGTGGGTGGATTGGAATCCCCACGGTACAATACAGGCTAGAGACTATTATCGGTTTAGGATTCATGTGTGAGCTGGAATTGTAGGTGACAGTCTGTTAGGTCAATATGTTCTCCCAGCATGTCTTACAGGAGCTGTCTAAAGTGGTTTTATTTCAAACACACATTCAGGCCTGCTATAGGATGTACCTCTGCTAATATGAAAATGCATGTGGTTCATGCATGATGGAGCTCAAGCCGATTTTAGTCATATTGTTTGCAATGCACTGGCTAACATCTACTGTAAAAGATGAATAAGTATGGTAGGACTGGTTCCATGGCTTGCACATTTCCCTGAACTTAATTCTTCGTTTTTGTATCTGTGGAGCCACCTAAAACAATTGGTTTATGCAGCAGACAGTAATGCATAGACACTGTCATGGGGGCCTGTGAAACCATTTGACACTGTGTGGGAATATTTGAAAGCTTCCACCAGTCAGTAATCCGACGCTAGGATGTGGGTGTAGAAACAAGTGGACATCTTGAACATTTGTGTGCTGCTGTGTTGAGGTATAAAGAATTCATGTCCAAAATTTGTAAAAGCATTTTTAAATTGTCTTGGATTATCCATTTAACAGTATCTACTGTAAACTTTAAAATTATTAACTCAAAAATGAAGGTTTTGTAGACATAAGTTTATATGCCTTTGTTTTGGTGTGAGGAACTAGGCCCCCAATTTGCAAAAAGTATTTTTCAGGCACCCTGTTTTGTATATATATATATATATATATATATATATATATATATATATATATATATATATATGACCAAAGTATATTTAGTTATTTTTATTTTATTTTACAGCATCCTAATATTTTTCTGTTTTGTTAGTTAAATATAAAATTTGTCCTTAATTTTTATCATTCAAGTGCTTTTGAACATTTCTAAAGCCATTTTCAACAGTTTTTTTTTCTGGTGTTGTTATTTTTCCTCATGTTACCTAATAATTTTTTTGGTTTTTGAAAAGGGAACATTCATTCTAAGTCCCTACATGCTTCATGTAGCTGGAACTTGTGTCAGCATCTTTCTATTTAAAAAAAAAAGCTTTCAATTCTTCATTTCCACTATTAAATAACATAAGGTTAATGGCATAAGAGAAATGTTCGATATATATTTTTTATGGCACTTTGATTTGGTAAGTGGCATGAAAGGCATCTACTCAAGGAAGTGGTAGTGTGTCCTCCAATGTAGATAATTGATTTGTGACAAAAAAAATATTCTTGTACTCGACATTGAAATTCATAAACTATATTGATCATCACTAGTTTAGATTCGATTGGGTTATTTTGAGTAGTGACATCAAGGTTTGCAGTTTTCTGTAATATATTATAAATTTTTCACATAAAATATGTTTAATAATTTTTTGAACAGGTAATTAAGAGGCTCATCCCTTGTTCTCTGTTTAGGATGTGGTTTCCGGCTTTCTCTTTATCAGTTTTCTCACTTTTTTTTTCAATTGGAGTAGATAGATCTATCTATCGCCCGGTTCACACTCCACCCACGTCTATTGAACAGGTTAAGAGGCTCATCCCTTATTCCCTGTTTAGGATGTGGTTTCCGGCTTTCTCTTTACCAATCTTCTCACTTTTAAAACTGGAGTAGATAGATCTATCTATCGCCCGGTTCACACTCCACCCACGTTTATTGAACAGGTTAAGAGGCTCATCCCTTGTTCCCTGTTTAGGATGTAGTTTCCGGCTTTCTCTTTACCAATCTTCTTACTTTTTTTTCAATTGGAGTAGATAGATATTTCTATCGCCCGGTTCACACCCACCCACGTCTATTGAACAGGTTAAGGATCTCATCCCTTGTTCCCTGTTTAGGATGTGGTTTCCGGCATTCTCTTTTCCAATCTTCTCACTATTATGTAGCCCCCTGCACACCAGTGGCGTTTCCGCCTTGCTCAGGGTGATATGATTAAAAAAAAAAAAGGAAAACATGGTCCTGGCGCTCAGATTCTTTGGACATTGGCACGAAAGACTAAAAAGCAATAGTTGTTTCCAGTTAAAGCGAAACCGTAGACTAAAAGAAAAATGAATGGATGTAAGTCAAATTTTGATTTCCTGGTATTGATATCAAATAAGTTTTTCGTCATAAATTGATTTTGAAGGCTAAATAAGTCCTCTGAGTAAATGCTATCATGGCTGAGACTAAGAACTACAATTATACCTATTTAGAGCCAAACCCGAAAAATAAAAGGGCTGAAAAAATACAGATATACAGGCAGATAAACAGACACACGCACAAACATCTTGCCTTTTATATGTATATTATTGATTTTCTGCACTATTGTAAGAACTGCAACCTTGAAACTTCTGAATATCGTTTCTTATGTCTTTGTCTATGAGTGTATCAAATTTGATTAAAATCGGACTACTCCTTCTATAACCCGATTTTTTCGATTATCGATATTTATCAGGGGTACCTCGACACAAAACCTAACTAAGAACACTCACAGACGTTCATAATACAACTGTGTAAACTTTCAAGAAAATCGGTTCAGCCGTTTCGGAGTCTTTAGGTAACGGACACACACACAAAGTTCCATTTATAAATAAGTTTAGATAATCGTCTCCCGCCAAGCAAGGCAGTACTGCCACTGGTGCGCAAGGGGTTACGTAATAGGATAGTGAAGAGATAGGAGAGCAGGTCACAGTAGGTGTCGGAGAATGGGTAAGAGGTGGACGGGAACATTGGTGTGAAGAGAGCTGCGTGAGATCAAAGTGTAAAGTGAGAAGACGAATGGTAATCAAGAGGTAAAGAGATGGCAGTTGACATTGCATTTAAACTCTTGGAGATTGTGGCTATCGGGGACACAAGAATACGGAAGGGGGTTCCACAGTGCAAGAAAAGAAGCTGTTTAATTAGAAGTCGTGGTTACACTTGATTGTTTTCACAGTAAAAGGTTGGGACCTTGTTGCCAGTCTAGTAGCTCGGGTAAATTCGCCTAAGGGGGCTCAAAGGAGCTAAGCTCGTTAAAACAGAATCCGTGAAAGTATTTGTAGAAGAGACAGAGGGAAGCTACAGATTGTCGCTGAAAGTGAGACTACAGTCGGGCTATCAGGTCAAGATCAACTATATTGCAGATTTTTTTTTTGATCGTCGAGAACCCCAAAGTGAACAGCAGTGGCGCCCGACCAGATATGACAGCAGTATTCAATGCACGGCCGATGGTAGATTTGTAGATGTGCATGATGGCTTAAGAATAGAACTTCTTGTAGTCGTTTCACTTAAGGTCATCTGGGAGAGTGAGACCGAGGAGGTGCAGTGTATTGCTCTCAGGGAGTCTAGCGTGGTCCATGCTGATGGCGGGTAGGAAAGATTGTCTGTGGTGGTTAAAGGATAGCAGCTTTCTTATATAAATAGTAATTCTTTTTCGTAAATAAATATATTTGCTGAATTTTTTTATTTAAACAATAATAAATAGCTAAAACATGTAGATCGCATACCAAAGTTAAATTATATCACCTATGGATGTACGTTCTGTTGCAGTGGCTATTGACTTGGAACGACAAATCGGGGAGCCGAGTTCGAATTCCAGCTGAATTCGTTGCATTCACTTACGCACAAATACCCTCGAGAAAGGTATTAATCTGTCTCTTCCTTCCAATTATGGGTTAAATAATATAACAGATTAGGTTCTATAGCCTTGGCTGGCAACCAATCTACCACAGAAAGCAATGGCAACCTACTGCGGTATAATCTTCTGACCAGTCAGTCATGTCTCTTTCGGGACATGATCGCCCAAATCGTGTATCACGTATGGCACTTAACTGACTGACTGACAGCAGATCTATTTTCATGACACTGCTTCAGAAACCAGGCGTAAACGAATGATCAACCCAATGAGCCACATAACAAAACACATCGTCCAGATTCTGATGAACACAGAGCACAGTAGAATCGGTCAGCGATAGGACAAGAACAGTGTGGGTTCGTCAAAGACACCGGAACAAGGAACGCAATATTCAAGCTCAGAATAGTATAAAAAAATAGCAATACAAATGCAGAAGGACGTGTAACTGTGTTTGATAGACTAAGCAAAGGCGTTCGACCAAGTACTCTACAAAGATATTTTAGAGCTGCTCGGGATCCTTAACAAACCGTCCGCATACGCACAAGAAATGAGTTCAGCAGATATGAAAAATAGAAAGGATGTGTCTTCTCGCCGGATTTATTCTATCTATACAGCGAGGCAATTTTGAACTGCTAGGATTCGTCATTGTCGGCCACAATCTTAGGATATATGATGCGCAGATGACACAGTGCTGGTAGCAGACACTAACAGGAAAGTACAAAATCCCAAAGGAAAGTGAGAAGAAAGGACTAAACATACACTACAAGAAAAATGATTTTTTTTTATAATCGTATCGTCCCAAGCAAGACCACTAGTGTGCAGGGTGTTACATAGGAGGAAAGTGATGAGAAAGAGTGAAAAGTTATAGGGGGTGTCAGGAAGTGGGTAAGAGAAGGATGAGAATACTGATGAGAGTGGAGTGGACGGAGAAAGGAGCATGAGAGAGAGGATGCAGGTTAGTGAGATAGGAGATGACTATTGACTTGACATTTAAATTCTTGGTGATTGTAGCTGTCGGGGAAGCAGTTAAATGGAAGGGAATTCCACAGGCGGGAAATGCGAGAAAAGAAGCTGATGAAGTAGAAGTTGCGTTTACATTTTATTGGTTTCACAGTAAAAGGGTGGGACCTAGTTACTAATTTTGTGGCTCGAGTAAATTCATATATAGGGGGCACGTTATCATTTTTAAAAGAGGATCATTAAATGCCAGTTGCAGGTCAGGAATACTAAACTCACGTAGGTACAGAAATTTAAATAACTAGGAAGGATTCTAGCAGAAGACGGAAAGTGTGACACTGAGATCCGAAGGCGTATTGGCCTTCCACATCTCCCTGTCCCTAGTAGCTCTTAACAAGCTTTCTCCTGTTACCCGACCCAAATCCGGATCTGTCATTCACTTGCTAAAGCCCATCAAGTATGTTACGCGTTGCTTTCCCTTGACTCTCTTTAACTCTATTTGACCTGTGAGTATCAGATTCTCCAAGCCCTCCTTCCTCATTACACGTTACAGGAACGGAATCTGACTTTTCTTGATGTCAAGAATTTTTTTCGTTTCCAACCTCTCAAGAACCGCGTCGTTGCTCACATGTTCGGTCCACGGTATCCTCAGCATCCTTCTGTAGAACCACATTTGGGTTGCTTCAGTTTTATCCTTCATCTTTGAAGAGATTGTCCAGCATTCACTGCCATATTGAAGAACAAATATCATATAGCGATCCAATACTCTCTTTTTTGCAACAGGAGAAATTTTCCTGTCTCTTAAAACTCTACTCGGCTTTTGGAATGCGTCCTTCGCCACGCCAATACGCCTCCGGATCTCAGTGTCGCACTTTCCGTCCTCTGTTAGAACACTACCAAGGTATTTAAATTTTTTGTACGTGCTTGATTTTAGTATCCCCGACTTAGCATTTTGGGCTTCAATTTTTGCATTCAGTTTTCTTGTAGTTTTTTTGTATTCCTTTCTTACCGTTTTATTTAGCTACCTTTTATAGGAGGTCTTGTAGTTTCTTTTCTGTTTCAGCTGTCAGCAGTGTATCATCTGCGTAGCTTATATTGTTTAGAATTTGGCCGCCAATGACGAGTGCTGGAATGACTTCTAGGGCCCTCGGAATTGTCTCGCTGTACAAGTTGAATAGATCTGGTGAGAAGACGCATCCTTGTCTTACAACCCTTTTCTGTCTTTGTATGAAAACCGAATGCATGGTCATCAGCTAAAAGAGCAACCCAAAATACGAAATACAGGTGGGGGGGATGCTAGAATCAAACAAGTACAAAAATTTAAATACCTAGGAAGTGTTCAAACAGAAGACGGAAAGTGCGACACAGAGATCCAAGGGAGAATTGGTATGATGAAGGACGCGTTCCAGAAGCTGAGTAAAGTACTAAGACACAGGAAAATCTCACTAGAAACAAAGAAGAGAATTCTAGATTGCTATGTGATATCATCTTCAATAAGGCAGTGAATGTTGGACAATATCATCGAAGATGAAGAAAAAAAAGCAGCGGAAATGTGGTTCTACAGAAGGGTGCTGCGGATATCATGGACAGAGCATGTGAGCAATGCTAAGGTGTTGGAAAAGATGCAAACGAAAAGACAATTAATAGCGAGCCTCAGGGAGAGACAGCTGAAGTTCCTGGAACATTCAATGAGGAAAGAGGGCTTGAAGAACCTGATACTAACAGGCCAGCCAGATAGAAGGAAAAATAGACAGAAGAAAGCAGAGGATAACATATTTGAAGGGCCTGAGCGGGTGGATGGCAGAACGGGTTTTGCGTGGTATAACAGGAGAAAGCGTGCTAAGAGCCACCAGGGATAGGGAGACGTGGAAGGCCATGATCGCCTACGTCCTGAAAGAACAGGGCACATAGAAGAAAAAGATATATGCCAACTGTTTATAAGAAATTATAATGTGTATATAAAGTGGGGGATCAAATCTATATTATAATCAATATATAAACTGATCCCTCATTTTGTGGCCATGCTAGTTTCTATACATTTATATTCTAGATTTATGGGCTTGAGCTAGTGGATGGCAGAGCGGGGTTTGGGTGGTGTAACAGGAGAAAGCATGCTAAGAGCCACCAGAGATTTGGGAGACGTGGAAAGCTATGATCGCCTACGTACTGAATGGACAGGGCACATAGAAGAAGATATCTGCTCAACTCGTTCCCTGTCCAGTTATTCAATATTTAAAGATTTTTAGAGGGTGCTCAGTTTCTCATACAACGTTATAGTAAATCGATCCTCCATTTTGGAAACACTTGTTGCCCTTTTACTTTTTTTTCTTTTTTTCCAAAACTTTTACGAAATTAATGAAAAAAATCGTTCCGGAAATATGTTTTTATTCTAAATTTTTTAGAATAGAAATTATTTTAAAGATTTTCTGTCAAATTTTTTAAAAATGTTTTACATGTCATAGTTTTTTTCATTCCAAATTTTTGGACAACAGGAATTATTTTAAAGAAACTCTTTCCAAAACATTTTTTAATGTTTCAAATAACTTTTTTTTCATTGATATAAAGTAGGGATAATTAAAAATTTTCGATGCGTTTGTCGATCTTTAAATTGTAAGCTTCTCTATACATGGTCTCAGCGATATCAAAGCGACCCCAACGCGAGTGATCCCAAAATGGAGGATCGATTTACTATACGGTTGTATGAGAAACTGAGCACCCTCTAAAAATCTTAAATAATGAATTTTTTTCCAATTTGTTTTTGGATAATCGGAAATTTTATTGTCTAAATCGATGATATTGCACTGAAAAAAGTAAAAAAAATGATAATCAACATATTTACAGGTGGTGGTAATGTCGTACAGGTCCACCTAAAAATTGTATTTATTAAGTTTCATTTTTAAGTGCTCTTATTTTTATTTATTTTTTATTTATTTTTTTGCCTAGCACCACAGACAAATTGTACATATACACACTAGTTAGAACTACATAGAGGCCCTGAGGTATTACGGTGGTTGTAGTAAAAATGGTAAGTAAGAATGTGTTGTTTTGGTATAAGGAATACTGTGGTGTGTTTGGGCCAATAATTATGTCTAGCTAAGTTTAAAATAAAACAAACTGAAGACCAACCTCCTCACATTCTCTCTTTTGGCCTTGTACCACATGTTTGTAATATATCAAAATAAATATGACTTTCTTCTTTGGTTTCTCCGATTTCCCGTTACACTGCAACACAACGCACATATCAGATGAGTTATAACATTTATATTAGGTTGTCCCAAAAGTTCGTAAACACTTGCAAAAAACTGAAATTTTACTCGTCAAGTAATCTAAGGTTACCAGAAAACACTTGAAAAAACTTGAAATTTTACTCGTAAAAACAACAAAAATTATTGCTCAAAATAAAGGCCATCATTTTCCAAGACTTTCTCCCATCGATCTGCAAGCTTTCGGATCTGGTCAAAGTACCATTTAGCCGGCTTCGAATCAAAGAATTCTTGACACGCTTCCTCGACTTCATAAAACCAGTCGAATCGGCGGCTCTTCAGAAAGTGTTGCATTGAGCGGAAAAGGCCGTAATCTGATTGAGCACAATCAGGATTGTAGGCTGGATGTGGCAGAACCTCAACACCGTCCAACTCTTCAAACTTGTCTTTGGTCTTCCTGGCGGTGTGTGGCTTGGCATTGTCCTGCTGCATCAAAGCGCGCTTTCGGTTGATCAGAGCCGGATACTTTTGCTTCAACTTTTCGTAGACCGGCTCAAGTTAATGACAGTCAAGTTCGGCACTGATGGCACGACCATTCGGAACCAACTCAAAATGCACGATTTCTTTAAAGTTCCACCAAACGCACAACATGACTTTCTTGTCGAATCGATCTTGTTTTGGAACCGACGGTGTCTCTTGCCCTTTCTGAACCCATCGCTTGTCTCGATTGTGCTGGACCAGATGGATACATTTCGCAAGTGTTTACGAACTTTTGGGACAACCTAATATAAGACGAAAACAATAGTTAGAATAAATCCTATATGTCAAAACGTTTTGACAACTTCATGTCTTGAAAATGAAAACAGAAATTATCAACTCGCTCATTGTTTTTATATCGATAAAGATTAAAGATTAATAAAAATAAAATAAAAATGTCGAGTTTTGTAAAACGTCTCATTTCATGTCATTTTTCACTTTTCAGTTGATGACCAAGCATTGAATTTACGCATTTTGGTGACAAAACGTCAACGACCATTTTATGGAAACGAAAAACTATCACATTTAACAAAGAAATTATTTCAAAATAAACATTGTGGAAAAGGTCATTAAAAACAACTAAAGGTCAGTATCAGTTTCATATGTAGACATATCTTATCAGAAGTAGAAAAACAAAAGATTTTCGGTATCGTTATCGCCTAACTTTTAAATGTGACCCACGAAATTTGTCTCTGGTATAGTATGTAGCCTACCTTAAAAAAGCATATTATAAGTATCATAACTGTCTGGTAGAGGGTTAAGGAAAATAATTAGTTTTAATAAATAGCGGAATACTTATATTTATAAATATACTCAAACTGAGATCAGACACATTCAAACCAGGTAGGCCGCATACTATACCAAAATCAAAGAGATAAGCCACATACTATACCAGCACCTAATGTTTTTTGCAATTAAAATATCTATAGTTCAAGGAGACAACACAAAGATCTTTATTCTTGTTCTCAACACTGCAAGCTTTAACAGTTATCCCTGTGATTCTGTTAAACAATGATGTTTGAGTTGAGGAGATTACGTTGGGTTCTATGAACAAAATTTTGGTAGTGGTATAGTATTTGGCGTACATTTTGAATGTTGCCTACGAAGTTCTGTCACTGGTATACTATGTGGTCTACCTTAAAAAGTATATTATAAGGACGTATTATAACTGCCTGTAAGAATTAAGGCTGAGAGTTAGGGAAAATAATTAGTTTCAATAAATAACGAAATACATCTAAACTTATTTATAAATGGAACTTTGTGTGTGTGTGTGTGTGTGTGTGTGTGTGTGTGTCCGTTACCTATAGACTCCGAAATGGCTGAACCGATTTTCTTGAAAATTTATACAGTTGTACTATAAGCGCCTGCGAGTGTTCTTAGCTAAGTTTTGTGTCGAGGTACCCTCGATAGATATCGAAAATCAATAATCGAAAAAATCGGGTTATAGAAGGAGTGGTCCGATTTTAATCAAATTTGATACACTTATAGATAAAGACATAAGAAACGATATTCAGAAGTTTCAAGGTTGCAGTTCTTACAATAGTGCAGAAAATCGATAATATATATATATATATATAAGGCAAGATGTTTGTGTATGTGTCTGTTTATCTGCCTGTATGTCTGTATTTTTCAGCTCTTTTATTTTAGTTTTTGCATCGGGTTTAGCTCTAAGTAGGTATAATTGTAGTTCTTAGTCTCAGCCATGATACCATTTCCTCAGAGGACTTATTTAGCCATCGAAATTCATTTTACGACGAAAGAAACTTATTTGATATCGATACCAGGAAATCAAAATTTGACTTACATCCATTCATTTTTCTTTCAGTCTACGGTTTCGCTTAAACTAGAAACAACTATTGCTTTTTAGTCTTTCGTGCCAACGTCCAAAGAGTCTGAGCTCCAGGAGCATGGATTAATTTTAAAGCTTTCATTATACCCGAGCAACGCCGGGCTATACTGCTATTGTATAGATAGATAAATATATAGAGAGATATATATGAATAAATTGAGATAGATAAAATATATATATATATATATATAATACGCATAAATTAAGATACATATAGATAAACTAAGCTAGCGATAGAGAGAGGCAGATCAATAAACTTAGATAAATAGAGAGAGAGAGAGAGAGAGAGAGAGAAAGAGAGAGAGAGCGAGAGTGATATGAATATGTTGATATGGATAAACTGAGATAGATTGATAGATAGAAAGTTTTATATATATATATATAAATATATTCATATATATATATATATATATATATATATATATATATATATATATCCGAGTGAGTATAGAATGAGGAGAGAAAAGAAAAAAGTTTTCCCGTTCAAAACATTAATTTAAAACAGTGCTCGATATGTGATGTATAGAGCTGTGAATATTTATTATAAATTATGTTTTAGAACATGTACATAACTTTTTCTATAACTTTTTCTATAACTTTTCTATAACTTTTTCTTCTCTACAATCAAATGGTTGTTTCAACCCCCACGACAACAACGAACCAAATAAATTTCCCAAAAATAACCCTCTGAGCAAAATCTTTAATAAAAATACCATAAAATTAAGCTATAGCTGTTCCAAAAATCTAGAAAAAATAATGAAAGCGCATAACACCAAAATATTAAAAATACACAGCAAAAATAAATCCAACACTAATACAAGTCCGTCCCATGACAACAACCTCTGTAACTGTAGAAACCCCAACCAATGCCCCATGGCCAATAAATGTCTAACGAAATCTCTGATATACATGCGTTCGATTTCATCCTTAGAAAATCCTAAAGATGAAAAAATATATATTGGGAATACCATGAACGTATTTAAAAAGCGCTTTTACAATCACCTCTCATCCTTCAATAACGAAGAAAAGCAAAACATGACATCTCTCTCCAAATACTTTTGGAAATTAAAAGACGAAAATAAAACACCTAAGGTCAAATGGAAAATCCTCAAAAAAGCAAGAACAGCAAAATCTATAAAAGAACCATGATTTTTATGCCTTCAAGAAAAATTAGAGATCCTTAAATATATAAATAGTAACAAGCTCTTAAATCAGAGATACGAAACCACAGTAAACTGCAAGCACATTAGGGACCTAACCCTACAATCATGCTAAGAAATACTAAGTGTTTGATTAGATATTCTTATTATAAAAGATTAAAAATGCTATAGACAAAATCGATCCAATAAATCCTTAAAGGAAGATCTAATACCCACAAAACATCTAAATAAATAAAACGTAAAATTAAAGAAATAAAAAAGCCCCCAAACTATCACTAAACCCGACACCAATAACCTTACTTAAAGCCATAACCTTACTTAAATACAAAAATACTCCGTACTGGAAAAATCAAATGGCTCCCAAACTCAAAAAAAGAATCAAAATTCATATATTCAAAATTAAGATTCAATATACTACTTCAGAATAATTATATCATACACAAAAATAAACTGTAAGCACACGTAAGATCTAACCCTACAATCACACTAAAAAATACTGGAAATTTGAATAGATATTTTTATTATAAAAGATAAAAAATGCTATAGAAAAAAATCGATCTTATAAATCCTTAAAGTAAAATCTAATACCCGCAAAAATATCTAAATAAATAAAATATTTAAAAAATTAAAAGAAATAAATAAGATTCCAAACGATAATTTATTGAGAAAATAATATAAAAAAGTAAAAGAAAAAAACCGACCCTCTAAACTTAAAATTAAGATTAAACATACAACTTTATATAAAAAACTGATAAAATGCTAATTTGCATTTACTTCCTGAAAAAATACAAGTTTAGATTTCTTGAAACAACTTCGCCTAAATACAATAATACTCCAGACTTGAATATAAAATAAAAAATATTTTTTTAAAAATCCTATAAAATATAAAAAAATATTCCATACCGAAAAAAATCAAAATTGGAAAGGAAAAACACCCACCCCTATCACGTCTATCTAAGAAACCCCAAAGTGAAAACCGAGACACAAGATCAAAGTAAATACATGAATTAGGTCCGCTAAAATCAGTCAATTAAACGATCAGTCAGTTAAGCTTGGGCGATCATGTCTCGAAAGAGACATGACTGACTAGGCAGAACATTATCCCGCAGTAGGTTGCCATTGTTTTCTGCGGTAGACTGGTTGCCGACCAAGGCTATAGAACCCAATCTGTCCTGCTATTTAACCCATAACTGGAAGGAAGAGACGGATTAATACCTTTCCCAAGGGTATTTGCGCGTAAGCGAATACAATGGATTCAGCTGGAATTCGAACTCGGCTCCCCGGTTTCTCGTTCCGAGCCGATATCCACTGTACCACAACGCACATCAACGATAGCCAACCATAAAACTAACCACTCCACACGCCGCTCCCTTAGAAATTCTAAACAAAAGATATACCCGACCGATAAAACGTACATTCCAACAGATAATACCATTAATCAACAATTTCACACTTACACACCAGGTTCTTCAAAAGTCTAACGGTCAAAACGAAAGACACTCTCAATTAATTATCAATAACCCCTACCAACCCCCACGACAACAACGAACCAAATATAAACAGAGAAGGATTCCAAACTCTTACTTCTCCCGAGGAAGTGTTTGAGTCCAAACACTGAAACAACCATATGATTGTAGAGATGAGGATATATATAGAAAAAATTATGTACATGTTCTAAAACATAATTTATAATATATATATATATATATATATATATATATAGAGAGAGAGAGAGAGAGAGAGAGAGAGAGAGAGAGAGATAAATAGATATATAGATAGACAGAAACTTATAGATAGATAGAGACTTATATATATATATATATATATATATATATATACTGAAAAGAGATGAATAGATAGATAGATAGATAGATAGATAGATAGATAGATAGATAGAAACATATATATATATATATATATATACTGAAAAAGAGATGAATAGATAGATTGATAGATAGATAGAAACTTATATATATATATATATATATATATATATATATATATATACTGAAAAAGAGATGGATGGATGGATAGATAGATAGATAGATAGATAGATAGATAGAAACTTATGTATTGATAAAGAGATGAATAGATAGATAGATAGATAGATAGATAGATAGATAGATAGATAGAAACTTATATATATATATATATATATATAGATAAATAGATAGATAGATAGATAGATAGAAACATATATATATATATATATATATATATATATATATATACTGAGAAAGAGATGAATAGATAGATAGATAGATAGAAACTTATATATATATATACTGAGAAAGCGATAGATAGATAGATAGATAGATAGATAGATACTTTTTTTGTAGACTAATCAAAATTTAATCAGTGAAAACAACAAAACAAATGCACCATTGTTTTCCGCTTGTTCGTAATTCTTTCCAAACAAATCTAGAACTGATCTCCGACAAAAAACAATTCACATCCCACGATGCGCCGTCAATTGTTAAACATTAAACTCTCTCTTGCGTCCCAGTTTTTTCATCATTAATATTCACTATTTGTTATATAAACGAATATTGATCTCCAAGCTTGCTGCTACGTTGTGTGCCTGTGATAGGCAAGTGTCCGAGCGATAGAGACAAACCGCGGTCGACGAACGTATAGCAAACGGAATTGAGATGGCGTGAGTGATTGACCAATATGAGGAATCTTGATTTGCATTCTGAGTAATGAAACCCGACAAAAAGGCGGAATTTTTAAAAAAACTTTTTATGATGATGTTCACCCCATACAAAGCACAAGAGCCACTTGAGGTAGAGGGTAACTGTGTAAGAGGCACACTTTATGGGGATATGTGGGGAAGATAACGGTTAATCCTATTCTTGAACAGGTTAAGATTTTAGTAATCGAGGAAGGATCCTCTTGCGAGTCAGTTACACAAAGAAGTGGTTCATGAGAAAAATTAGTGTAGATCTTTTTTCTTTACAATGATGTTCATCCTTTACTAAGCTCAAGAGCCACTCGATGTAGATGGTTACGGAGTAGGAAGTACACTTAATGGAGATATGTAGGGAAGATAATGGTTAACCCTAGACTTGAACAAGTTAAGATTATAGTGATCGAGAAAGCATCCTCTTGGGAGTCGATTACAAAAAGTAGTGGTTTATGGGGAAAAATTAGTGTAGATCTTTTTACAATAATGTTCACACTGTACAAGGCGCAACAGCCACTCGAGGTAGAAGGTTACTGTGTAAGAGACACATTTCATGGAGATATATGGAGGAAGATGACAGTTAGCCATATACTTGGACAGGTTAAGATTGTATTATTCGAGGAAGCAGCCTCTTGGGAGTCGGTTACACAAAGAAATGGTTCATGAAAAGAAAATTTATGTAATTTTTTTTCTTTTTGCAATTATGTTCAACCTGCACAAAGCCCAAAAGCCTCTCGAGGTAGAGGGTTTACAAAGACACAGTAGCTTTGTTGGGAGTTGGTTCGTAAGAAGCAGTTGCTCAAATGTTACTGCAATCTTTCAAATGATTATATAGCAATTTAATCCAGATTGAAATTTAATCCAGATTGAAATTTAATCCAGATTAACATTCTGCTAAATATTCAGAAAAATCCTGCTGACATTCACTTACAATTAATGTGACATATTTTTTAACATAATGTTCGCTTTTTCCAAGGCCTAAGAGCCATTCAGGATACAGTTTGTAGGGAAGATAATGGTTAACATTATACTTGAACAGGTTATGAATTTAATAGTCTATTGGATTAAAGTGTTGGTTCATAAAATTGATAACAGCTGATTTGTGTTCGATCTCCGGACCTGGTAGTGTGTACTCGGTGTAAACGGGTGAGCAATACCTGAACAGTATGCAAAAATAGAAAGGGACGTAAGACAAGGATGTGTTTTCTCACCGGATCTTTTCAACCTGTATAGTGAAGCAATTATGAGAGAAATAAAAGCCTTGCCAGGATTCGTCATTGGCGGCCATAATTTCAACAATATCAGAGACGCAGATGACACGGTGATGATAGCAGACACAGAAAGGAAAATGCAGGACCTTCTACAGAAGTTAGCAAAAGAAAGTGAAAAGAAAGGAGTGAGTATAAACCTCAAGAAAACTGAATGCATCTTCATCAGCAAAAAGAGGAAACCACTATACGAATAGCAAGTCGGAGAATCTGAAATAAAACAAGTAAAAAATTCAAATACTTGGGAACTGTTTTGACAGAGGATGGAAAATGCGACACGGAGATCCAAAGACGCATTGGCATTGCCAAAGACGCATTTCAGAAGCTAGCCTGAGTACCGAAAGACAGGAAAATCTCAATAGAAACAAATAAAAGAGTGCTGGATTGTTATGTAATATCTGTCCTTCTGTATTGAAGTGAATGCTGGACGATCTCATCAACGATGAAGGAGAGGCTTGAGGCAGCAGAAATGTGGTTTTACAGAAGGATGCTGAGGATACCATGGACAGAGCACGTGTGCAACGATGAGGTGTTGGAAAGGATGAAGAAATCTGTTAATAACTATCAGGAAGAGACAAATGAGGTCCCTGGGGCACGTAATGAGGAAGGAAGGCCTGGAGAATTTGATACTCACTGGTCGGATAAATAGAAGGAGTGACAAGGGAAAGCAGCTTGTTAGATCTGAGCAAATGGTTGACGAAGCGGGGATACCAAGAAAAAATTATCAAGAGCGACAAGAGACAGAGCCAAGTGGAAGTCCATGATCGCCTACGTCCTGAAGGGACACGGCACATGAAGAAAGAAGTTAAAAAAAAAATTAGACGAGCTATCCCTAGACATGGGCAGTAGAATGAAAGCAGTCTACCGCCGTAGATTAAATAAAGTTCAGAATTCTGTGAGGATAATCCATATCGATAGAAACATTATAAAGGCCGGGAGTGGGTAGAATGTGCGTTGTGGTGCAAAGGATATCGACTCGGAAGGATAAATCGGGGATCCGAGTTCAAATTTCAGTTGAATTCGTTGCATTCACTTACGCACAAATACCCTTGGTAAAGGTATTAACCCGTTACTTCCCTCCAGTTATGGGTTAAATAATAAGACATATTGGGTTCTATAGCCTTGGCTGGCAACCAGTCTACCGCAGAAAGCAATGACAACCTACTGCGGAATAATCTTCTGACCAGTTAGTCATGATCGACCAAAGCATGTATCAGGTATGACACTTAACTGACTGACTGAATATAATAGTTGAAAACATGATTAAGACTTCTAGTGGGTGTAAAGTGGGGGATCAGTTTTATATTTTATGAAGTAATAAACTGATCCCCCCTTTAATTACTACTTAATAATATAATACATCTCTTCCCCCTCTAGCTATGAGTCAAATAACAGGACAGCCCTGGGTGGCAACCAGTCTACTGCAGAAAGCAATGGCAACCTACTGAGGGATTATCTTCTGACCAGTTAGTCATGTCTCTTTAGAGACATGATTGTCCAAAGCGTGTATCCCATATGGCCCTTAACTGACTGACTGAATATAATAGTTGAAAACATGATTAAGGCTTCTACTGGGCATAAAGTGGGGGATTAGTTTTATATTTTATGAAGTAATAAACTGATCCCCCACTAATTACTACTTAATATAATACATCTCTTCCCCTTCTAGCTATGAGTCAAATAACAGGACAGATTGGGTTCTATAGTCCTGGGTGGCAACCAGTCTACTGCAGAAAGCAATGGCAACCTACTGAGGGATAATCTTCTGACCAGTTAGTCATGTCTCGAAAGAGACATGATCGCCCAAGCGTGTTTCATGTATGGTACTCAAGTGACTGAATCGCATTATGAATGACGGCAAGTAATGTCGAACTCGGCAAGCTTCATATCGACTGATGGCACTTGTTTCACTCTACATCTACGTCGCCTCACGTAAAACGAAATCCAACAAGGTCGTCGGTTAGACTGATTTGTCAATATAGTGAGTTCAATCCTGACTAAGGGCTATAGTTTTCTGACCTTGAGCAAGATGAAGCTAAATTTAGACAACTTTTATCAAACTCTCTTTTATGTTATCTCTCCTTTTCTTTTTTCTCTATTTCTTGCTCTCCTTTTTATTTTCTTCCTTTTTGTTTTTTCTCTCCCGCCCTTTTTATCGATCTTTTGTTCTTTCGCTATTTTTCTTTCTCTTTCTCCCTTCCTCTTTTACTTTCGATCTTTCTCTTTTTGCTCCCTCTCTTTTCTCTTTTACGCTCCCTCTTCCTCCTCTCTTTCTCTTTCCTCTGTCTCCTCCCCCTCTCTCTCTCATTTTTCTATCTTCTCACGCCATCTTTTTATTTTCTCTTTACTTTTCCCATTCTTACTCACTCTTCCTTTTTTCTTTTTCCCCCCCTCTCACTTCTCTCTCTCTCCTTTTTTACCTTCAATCTTTCTCGATCTTTCTTTTTCCTCCCATTCGTTTCTCTTTTACGCTCTCACTTCTTCCCCTCTTTATCTTCCTCTCTGTCTTCACTCTCTCTCTCTCTCTCTCTCTCTCTCTCTCCTCACGCCCTGTTTTTTATGTTCTCTTGACTTTCCCTTTCTTACTCACTCTTTCTTTTTTCTTTTTCCCCCTCTCACTTCTCTCTCTCTCCTTTTTTACCTTCAATCTTTCTCGATCTCTCTTTTTCTTCCCTCTTTTTTTTCTCTTTTACGCTTCCTCTTCTTCCCCTCTTTATCTATTTCATATTCGGACTAAGGTCTTCGACTTTGATATTATCGCAACGTTTCGGCCTTCTTCAGGAGTCTGTCTATCCGAGTAACCTTCAGGTATTTTCAAACTGAAAACTTTGGTTTCATCTCCGGGTGTAGATTTTCTCATTCCACCTTTATGGATATTTCTCTTTTTAGTACTGGTTACTGACTGCCAGTTCTGTTTCCACTGATTTTAAGTCCGTACTACCCAGTTCAGGGATTGAACTCACAGTTACTATGTCATCAAATTCAGAAACGAATGTTTTAATCTTATATTGTCGTGTGAACTAATTCTGAATTGTGAACTTGGAGTCTTAGATCTTTTTCTTCTTCTCGGTGCCATTTTCCTTCAGGTCGTAGGCAATCATGGCTCTCCACAATTTCCTGTCCTTTGTAGTTCTTAATAAATTTTGTCTTTTTGTTATCTCTCCTAAATCTTGTCCTGCCATCTATTTACTCAAGCTCATAATCTTTCTTCTCTGTGCTGTGTCCCTTCAGGAAGTAGGCGATCATGGCTCTCCACAATTTCCTGTCCTTTGTAGCTCTTAATAAATTTTGTCTTTTTGTTATCTCTCCTAAATCTTGTCCTGCCATTTATTTACTCAAGCTCATTCATTTTCTTCGATGTGCCGTGTGCCTTCAGGAATAGGCGATCATGGCTCTCCACTATTTCCTGTCATTTGTAGCTCTTAATAAATTTTGTCTTTTTGCTATCTCTCCTAAATCTTGTCCTGCCATCTATTTACTCAAGCTCATAATCTTTCTTCTATGTACTGTGTCCCTTCAGGAAGTAGGCGATCATGGCTCTCCACAATTTCCTGTCCTTTGTAGCTCTTAATAAATTTTGTCTTTTTGTTATCTCTCCTAAATCTTGTCCTGCCATTTATTTACTCAAGCTCATAATCTTTCTTCTATGTGCTGTGTCCCTTCAGGAAGCAGGCGATCATGGCTCTCCACAATTTCCTGTCCTTTGTAGTTCTTAATAAATTTTGTCTTTTTGTTATCTCTCCTAAATCTTGTCCTGCCATCTATTTACTCAAGCTCATAATCTTTCTTCTCTGTGCTGTGTCCCTTCAGGAAGTAGGCGATCATGGCTCTCCACAATTTCCTGTCCTTTGTAGCTCTTAATAAATTTTGTCTTTTTGTTATCTCTCCTAAATCTTGTCCTGCCATTTATTTACTCAAGCTCATTCATTTTCTTCGATGTGCCGTGTGCCTTCAGGAATAGGCGATCATGGCTCTCCACAATTTCCTGTCTTTGGAGCTCTTAATAAATTTTGTCTTTTTGTTATCTTTCCTAAATCTTGTCCTGCCATCTATTTACTCAAGCTCATTCTTTTTCTTCTATGTGCTGTGTCCCTTCAGGAAGTAGACAATCACGGCTCTCCACAATTTCCTGTTCTTTGTAGCTTTGTAAATGTTGTCTTATTGTCTGCCAGTTGATTCTGCTATTGCTTCCGCCTTGTTGTCACGCTTGATCTCCTTTGCCTGGTTTTTAGCTTTCTTACTGCTTGCTACTAAGTACATTCCTTCAAGTTTGATCCTCACTAACGTCGTTTTTATTTATTTATTTACTTATTTATTTATTAAAGAGACCCGGATCGATAAACATCTGAAGGCCAAAACTTTGCCATAATAAAAACATGGATGGAGGCCTTTTTCCGAACATAAATAATAATAAATCGTTAACCCAGAAATTCATACAGAAATTATTTTCCTTTTCACAATGCTTGTCTGCTGATAGTATATGTGTTCTTTATTTGCAAAAAAAAAAAAACTAATAAATCCAACATATCACGGGGATTTTACAAGCAATCTTCAAATCGAAAATCTATTTGAAACTATCCAACCGAGAGACGTGACAAACACCTCGATCGGCGAATAGTTAATCAGCAGAAACGAGTGACCTGCGTCTCAAAATATTGATTCGAGGGAGATAATAAAAGATATATAGCAGTTAAACTCATAATAGTTTTGTTAATCTCACCCGCAAGTGGCAGTGGCTATTCTTCTTCTTCTTCTTCTTCTTCTTCTTCTTCTTCTTCTTCTTCTTCTTCTATGTGCCCTGTCCTTTCAGGACGTAGCCGATCATGGCCTTCTACGTCTCTCTATCCCTGGTGGCTCTTAGCACGCTTTCTCCTGTTACACCACCCAAACCCCGCTCTGCCCTCCACTAGCACAAGCACATAAATCTAGAATATAAATAAATGTATAGAAACTAGCATGGCCACAAAATGAGGGATCAGTTTATATATTGAATATAATATAGATTTGATCCCACACTTTATATCCACATTATAATTTCTTATAAACAGTTGGGATATATCTTCTTCTTCTTCTTCTTCTTCTTCTTCTTCTTCTATGTGCCCTGTTCTTTCAGGACGTAGGCGATCATGGCTTTCCACGTCTCCCTATCTCTGGTGGTTCTTAGCAGGCCTTCTCCTTTTGCACCATGCAACCCTCGTCCCATCATCCATCTGATTAGGTCCTTCAAATATGTTATCTGCTGCTTTCCCTTGTCTCTTTTTTCCTCCGTCTGGCCTATTAGTATTAGATTCTCCAAACCCTCTTTCCTCATTGCATGTCACAGGAATTTCAGCTGTTTTTTCCTGATGCCCAGTATTAATTTCCTTTTCGTTTCCATCATTTCCAAAACCTCATCATTGCTCACATGCTCAAACCATGATATTCGCAGCATCCTTCTGTAGAACCACATTTCAGTTGCTTCAAGTTTTTCCTTTTCATGTTGCTCATAAATACATCGGCATCATTTCTAACAATTCATCAATTTCTATATTCGATGTTTCTTCCTCATCTATGGGTTAAAAAGTTGTGTAGCAACTAGCCAAGATGCAGACGAAAACTATTCCGTTATATTTCCGAAGAATTCGTTTAAATTCATCCATGTTAAAGAATTAGAAAAAATGAAGAGTCATTATCGCCTAAATATTGAAGGGTCATCTTCAGGACGTTGGCGATCAATTTAGTTCCATATTTCTCTATCCTTTGCAAGTCTTAATAAATTTTGTCTTTTTCTTATCTATCTATCTATCTATCTATCTATCTATCTATCTATCTATCTATCTATCTATCAGGCAATCTGTGAGTCTGTGTGTGACTGTTCCTTATGCACGCTTACATTTTTTAAGCTACGCCAGTTAAACTTTCTAGGGACACATATCTACAGGGAAGCCAGGTCGACACATACTTTTTGAGTTTAAGTTCAGAAATTTTCCCTTTCGCACTTTTTGGCCAATGGAACCAATTGTTTACATTTGTTCCGTAAAACATCTAAGATGGTTGCTGAATTACGTCACAGAAATCAAATCACACGTGTCAAACGCGACTAAAATATTTTTTATTAAAAAAAAAGCCTTTATATTTAATTTTTATTCTGCCGTTTTAAAAATTCATTTGTTCAACAAAAAAAAAAAAAAATTTCCCCCGTAATTTTGAAACAAAAGAAATATTTAAAAAACAAAACTGTTTTTTCAAACAAAAACAAAATATGTAAAAAAAGTGCCAATGGTTAATTTAATTATTTAAGTCTTTTTTTTTCAGATTTAATATTTCATACTTCAGAAAATAAAATAAAAAAAATAAAGCTTTTTTTTTCGCTAAATATTTCATGCAGGAAATCAATTGTCTGTAATTCGTGTGGCATTAATGTAACTTTTTCCTCTAAAATTAAACGTCGACATTTTTAAATATTCTTCGAAAATTTCTGAACCGAGAGCGTAATAGTTTTTATATTTCTATTTTCAGTAAAACAAATAAATAATTTTTATTTTTATGTTAAATTCATTTATTCAATAAAAATGTAAATATTTTCACCGGTAATTTTGAAACAACAACAAACGCAATGTTGTTTACAATGTCACACAAAACATCAAATCACGTTTACGCAAAACAAAAGAAAATAGATTTTTTAATGGAATTTTTGAACAATTTTTAAACAACAATTTTTTATATAATTATTTTTTTTATATAACCGAGTCCTACTACTAAAATGTTCTGAGTTGCACGGGCAACGCTGGGCTATGATACTAGTCTCTCCTAAACCTTGTTCTGGCATCCATTTACGGTCGCGATTAATTGTCGATGGTTCTATTGTAGACTATATTTTTGAAAGCTCTACTATATACAGGATGTGCTTTGTGATGCAGTGGAACAAGGAATTGGTGAGCCGAGTTCGAATTCTAGTTTAATTCATTGCATTCACTTACGCGAAAATACCCTTGGAAAAGGTATTTAGTCCGTTTTCTCAATCCGGCTATGGGTTAAATAGCAGGACAGATTGGGTTCTATAGACTAAGTTGGCAATGCAGAAAGTAACGACAGCCTACTACGGGAAAATTTTTAGACCAGTCAGCTATGGATATTTCGAGACATGATCGCCCATGCTTACGTGTATCACGTACGGCATTTAACTGACTATATAGATCTCCTGACAAAATTTTAAAGCTATCACATCTAGAGGACTTTATTTTCTTTCACAACAAATTGCAGATATGACACAAGATATTTTAATAGCTGATGTTTATTTTAAATTAATGGCATATTTTTTATTAATTCCGCCATTTTTCCTCGGACTCATTGCTTATTGGTGTCAACAACATTTTAACGAATGAATCCAGTTTTATCTACAGTCAAACTCCTTTACAAAAACTGCGACAGAATTAAAACTTGCATCCCCATATTTTTCTTTAATAAGATTTCTCAGAAATTCAGACCGGTAAACGAAAATGAATAAATATTCTGTTAAATAAATAAAGGGGCGTCTATTCAGATATGAGTAGCCATTAAAAATAAGGTGATAAAATCTGTCAAATTATTAAAAAAATTATTATTTTTTATTAAAATATATATTTTTCGTTTGAATACGAAGTTGAGCAGATATTAAACATTTGTAGGGATACACAAAGCGATTATCCCCCTTTAGTGGAGATAAGCCGCATGGTTCAAGTGACTGCCGCTTAGTGACGTTATTCCATCCAGTGACGAAAGCGGCGATCAAATTCAGTTCGTTTACAGCATCTAAACTGAAAGGTTGCTTTCTTTAGTATTCCACCTACCTGTCACCAGCAGCTTACAAATCAATGGTGCTGCTTCCCTTGAGGAATATATCTTTCTCAGACATAGAAATAAACTCCAGCTTGCAGTCCCCAATTTGGGAAAACTCAAGACTCGTTTGTTCGTTGAAAATGTCATCGATGAATACAGCCCGCTTGAATCTGGAATTATAAACAAACTTCTCCCGACTAGAAGTATCTCTTATCTATAAGTCAGTCAGTCAGTTAAGTGCCATACGTGATACACGCTTGGGCGATCATGTCTCGAAAGAGACATAACTGACTGGGCAGAAGATTATCCCGCAGTAGGTTACCATTGCTTTCTGCAGTAGACTGGTTGCCGACCAAGGCTATAGAACCCAATCTATCCTGTTATTTGACTCATAGCTAGAGGGTGAAGAAATTTATTATATTATAAAGTAGTAATTAGTGGGGGATCAGTTTATTACTTCATAACAATATGAAACTGATCCCCCACTTAAATGATCAGTAGAAGCCTTAATCATGTTTCCAACTATTATATTCAGTCAGTCAGTTAAATGTCATACGTGAAACACGCTTGGGCGATCATGTCTCGAAAGAGACATGACTGACTGGGCAGAAGATTATCCCACAGTAGGTTGTCATTGTTTTCTGCGGTAGACTGGTTGCCGACCAAGGCTATAGAACCCAGTCTGTCCTGTTATTTAACCCATAACTGGAAGGAAGAGACGGATTAATACCTTTCCCAAGGGTATTTGCGCGTAAGTGAATACAATGGATTCAACTGGAATTCGAACTCGGCTCCCCGGTTTCTCTTTCCGAGTCGATATCCACTGTACCACAACGCACATAAGACCTTTCCTTTTTATTTCTCCTTACACTTTGCCCGCTGTGTATATATTATGATATGTGATATGATATATATGATATATTATTTTCGCGTGGGACACACGTGTATATTTGCATATATCTCAAAGATTCTTTTACAAACTTTGGATACTGGTGACTCACACCAAAACAAGAACAAAACTCTATATAAACACATGTCCTCAAATCGTTCGTTTTTCAATTATTAAATGTAAATAAACTTACTTTAGTCGGAGAGCCGAGTTTGAATTCCAGTTGAATTCGTTGCATTCAATAACGCGCCAATACCCTTGGGAAAGGTATTAATCCGTCTCTACCCTCCACTGATGGGTTAAATAACAGGATAGATTGGGTTGTATAGCTTTCGGGAAAAAAGAGTGTGGGAAGCTATCACACACACCTAAAAAATAAAAAATAAAAAAATAAAAAATAAAAAATAAATAAAAAATAAATAAAAAATAAAACAAATAAAACGGTAATTATAACGAGACCAAATATGTTTGTTTACCTGATTTATAGAAGTTTTTATGTTGTTCATGTGTTACAATTATTTATAATTCCAGGAATCCCATAAATTTCTTATATATATTTAATTTGCTCTACCTTTGTATTGAGCTCTTTCTGTTAGATGGTTACTCGTGTCGGTTTTTTTTTAGGGTGGGGGTGCTTCGTACTGATTTCGGTCCTTACGTTTTTGACTGACTCTTTCGTGCCGTAAGCTCTTTCTTTCTGTTTTTACAACAATTTCTTCCTTCGTACGATAGTTTTCGAGGAAGGTTTTCGAGACGTGTATAATTATAATCACGTTTATATATATATATACATATATATATATATATATATATATATATATATATATATATATATCATGGACTCTCGCATCGATTTCGATGTATGAGGGTCTAACCTTAGTAAGACATCCACACAGAGATTTGTTTATAGTGGTGAAGGCATTGTGTAGTACCATCCACACTTTTTGGAACTGCTGATAACAAACAATCGGTGCAGAAATCTGCCACAGATCGCATGAACAGCAGACCTCAATTATTTAACCCATAATTGGAGGGAACGGACGGATTAATACCTTTCCCAAGGGTATTAGTGCGCAAGTGAATGCAGCGTGCTCGACTGAAATTGGAACTCGGCTCACCGATTTCCCCCTCCAAGCCGACACCCACCGCACACCCGTGAACGCTAACAGCACCTGGTATTCCCAAGTGGTCACCCACCTAAGTACTGACCAGGCTCAACTTCGGTGATCGAGCGGGAACCGGTGCATTCAACGTGATATGACCGTTATATATATATATATATATATATATATATATATATATATATATATATATATGTGTGTGTGTGTAGGCCTGATTATTTATGATAAGTGTTTGTTACGAAAATGTGTTTCGTTCGGCAAGATTCGAAAGTGTTTGTTACGAAAATGTGTGTCGTTCGGCAAGATTCGAACCTGCGACCCGTATATATAGGGGAAGTTACCCATTTATCTGGTGCGTCGTAGACCACTCGACCATGACTGATTCCACAGTCTAAACGAAGTCAGTCACACTTTTATACACAACTTTCGATTTTTCGTAAATAAACATCTCTGATCTGAAATGTAATATAAACAAAGATAGACAGAGAATGTTACGGAAAATTCCGGAGGCTAACGAAATGAAATTAACATGCATAAATTAATTACATAAAACTACATATGAAGATAACAAAAAACTACTTTCATTTTTTTTTGTTTTGTTTTTTATAATTGTGTCACCCCAAGCAAGGAATTTTACTGCCACTGTTTAGCAGGGAGTTACATAGGAGGAAAGTTATGAGAAAGAGTGACAGGTTATAGAGGGTGTCAGGGATAAATTCCTTATTCGTCTTTTTTACCCGGTCATTAGTTGGTTGGCTTTCCACCCCGCCGCCTCTGCCACGTCCGTGACTCTAGTTCTTTCACCTCCCCGTATATCCTTTCCTTTCTCTCCACCTTTGAAACTGTCATCACACCTGCATTCTCATCCTTCTCTTGCTCCTTTCTAACTGGTCGTCTTCCTCTTCACACTCTTCTACTTAATCTTTTTACTCTTATGTAGCCCCCTGCACATCAGTGGCATTACCGCCTTGCTCGGGGTGATATGATTAACAAAAAAAAAAAAAAAGGATATATTTATAAGCAAAACAATTACGGAATCGTCACTAAGGTATCAAATGACTTCATGCTTAAGACAGATCAGATTTTGTTCGAGTTTTAATTAAATAAGAACTAATTTCTATCCTTTTCCCCGATAATTTGTTAATATAACCTCTGTGTTGTGTAATTTCCTGATTGGCGATCTGTTAAATAATTATTCCTTTTTTTAACCACTTTTTCGAACTGATTTCATGTAGTTACGGAAAGTGTTTATATTCTTTTGGTAATTGTCTTGGTATTTCAAAAGTCAATATCATATAAAAACTTATTTTTAATGCTTTTCTGACATTATTTCGAATGTCACTGTTTGTTAAATATCAGTGTTTCTTCTTCCTCTTCTTCTTCTTTTATTATTATTGTGTCATTTTTCATCATATTTCGATTTCTGCTTTGGTCTCACTACCAACCAAGTCTGCGGGGAGACCTAAGGCAGGCATATTTTTATTATTATTATTATTATTATTATTATTATTATTATTATTATTATTATGTCATTTTTCATCATATTTCGATAAACAAATTCAAAATTAATGAAAAAGAAAAAGTTGACATACGTTTGAGTTTATTACTGCCGTGAAATTTAAAAATAATAATTTGTTCGCCCACTGTATATTCTGTTATTCTTTCATTAAAGTCGTATATTCTGTTATTCTTTCATTAAAGTCGCCGAAAATAGGGTTATCGAAAAATAAATAAATAAAATGAATGAATAATAAATAAATAAATAAATACGTATTCTTTCTAAGAAAGAATATCGTAGAAATTGTATCAAACTGTTTTTAGTGTTTTTCATCGTATTTTTTCTGTTGTCTTGTTTTTGTTTTTGTTTTTTTTGTTTTTAAGAAAGATTCTTTATTATTTATTTTGTGTTTTTAAAAAAAGATTATCATAGTTTAAAAAACATTTCGAAATATCGACAACTAAGAGAAATATGAATAATAAGAAAACTAGTTGATGAATCTATTAGGATCATTTAAAGAAGAAACAGATAATTTAAATAATATACGAAGAAAAAAATCATGTTTACGTTTAAAATAATAAAACAAAATTTCATTAGAAAAAAAAACGTTACGTTTTCAGGAGCCTCAGAAAAACACGTCATTCCCGTTGTAATTCCAATTATTATTATTATTATTATTATTATTATTATTATTATTATTATTATGTTGTCATTTTTCATCATATTTCGATTTCTGCTATGGTCGGACTACCAACCAAGTCTGTGGGAAGACCTAAGGCAGGTCGTGGTGTGTTGTTATGGCTCCATTTCATGTTTTTCTATCTTCCCTATCATCCCTAGCATTACATAGATAAAGTTCTCCTTAGTGTGTGGGCTGTACTTAATAAGACAATTTTTTGTATATCTCTTAAACTGGGTTTTCCAGGGATTCTTTCAATGTGTTGTTTTGTTCCATTTTTTTATCATTCCAAGTGAACCTACTATCACTGGCACGATTCTTGTTTTCAATTTCCACATTTTTTCTATTTCATTTTCCAGGTCTTTATATTTTGACAGTTTTTCAAATTCCTTGATTGCTATGTTACAATCCGCTAGACAAGCCATATCAATTAATAGAGAAGTTTTTTCTTTCTCTGGTTTTTAATAATAATGTTTGGCCTATTATTATTATTATTATTATGTCATTTTTCATCATATTTCGATTTCTGCTATGGTCGCACTACCAACCAAGTCTGCGAGAAGACCTAAGGCAGGTCATGGTGTGTTGTTATGACTCCATTTCATGTTTTTTCTATCTTCCCTATCATCCCTAGCGTTACATAGACAAAGTTCTCCTTAGTGTGTGGACTGTACTTAATAAGACAATTTTTTGTATAAAAACTGCGGTTTCCAGGGATTCTTTTAATGTGTTGTTTTGTTCCATTTTTTATCACTCCAAGCGCATCCACTATCACTGGCACGATTCTTGTTTTCAATTTCCACATTTTTTTTTAATTTCAATTTCCAGGTCTTTATATTTTGACAGTTTTTCAAATTCCTTGATTGCTATGTTACAATCCGCTGGACAAGCCATATCAATTAATAGACAAGTTTTCTCTTTCTGTTTTTTAACAATAATGTCTGGCCTATTATTATTATTATTATTATTATTATTATTATTATTATTATTATTATTATTATTATTCCTTCATTCGCGCATTGGTTTTGCTTATCATGATGAATTATGTCTTTCAGAAACGATCACTGGTAAATAAATAATAAAATCTATTATTGTCTAATGATATCATTTCAACAAACCACTGATTTTACGGCAATAAAAGTGGGACATTATTTTATGTTAAACTATTTTACGCGCCAACAGCAGTGAAATATTTTCATTTATGACTTTCTCAAGAACTCAAACTATTTTAAAAATTACTTTAACTGATTTATGAAATTTGTAAAATGTGGTATTAATCAGTTATTAATTATAAAAATTAATATAAAATCCGGTATCAATTATAAAAATTAATATAAAATCAAGTATTAATTATAAAAATTTAAATAAAATCCGGTATTAATTCTAAAAATTAATATAAAACCTTGTATTACTTATAAAAAGTAATATAAAACCGGTATTAATTATAAAAATTAGAATAATATCCGGTATTAATTATAAAAATTAATATATAATCCGGCATTAATTATGAAAAATTAAAATAAAATCTGGTATTAAGCATGTTAAGCGGAGGCGTCCGTATCTAAAGATAGTCACATAAACGCCTTATGGCATTTTAGAATCTGAAGACGAAATCCTGTTCATCGTCAAATTTATTAAAGGTCAAACGGGTAAATCTAGAAAAGTAAATATATACGCATATAATACTAGTTTAGTCTGATAAACAAACAAACGAAAGGGTAACAAGAAATATGACAAAATCATGACGGAGACTTGAACAAAAAAATAAAACAATTTGTCTACATGGGTAAGGATGTGCGTTGTGGTGCATTGGATATCGGCTCGGAACGAAAAATCGGGGAGCAGAGTTCGAATTCCAGCTGAATTCATTGCATTCACTTATGCGCAAATACCCTTGGGAAAGGTATTAATCCGTCTCTTCCTTCCAGTTATGGGTTAAATAACAGGACAGATTGGGTTCTATAGCCTTGGTCGGCAACCAGTCTACCAAAGAAAGCAATGGCAACCTACTGCGGGATAATCTTCTGCTCAGTCAGTCATGTCTCTTTCGAGACATGATCGCCCAAGCGTGTATCACGTATGGCAGTTAACTGATTGACTACATGGGTACTGGACGATAGTGAATATGTAGTTTGCATGAATATGTATAATGTTTTCTGCAGAAATACGCTTCACTGTTGCAGTAACGTCACGAAAAAAAAAAATAATAATTTCACCCCAACCAAGGCTACACCGTCACTATTGCGCTGAGGTTTGCAATAAGAGTTTGAGTTTAAGTTTTGTTTAATGGCATATAAACACCTCTGTGGGTTATTTAATGCCAAAAAGGTGGGGTTTAAAGGTTTTGTTTTTAATGTTCGGTTATAGTAAGAAAGTTGATTTAGTCAGATTTCAATGAAAAATTTTTGTTTTTATTCTTTTTATTTTAGAAAACTGAATATGTCTTCTAGTTTTGTATTCAAAAATGTTTTATTGAGAATATTTTTTCCCTTAAAAAATGTGTTATGGTAATAAATTTTTCGTCAAAAATGTATTGTTTGGTAATATTTTTCCTTAAAAAATGTATATTTTTCTATAGCAGTCTATTTTTATGGATATATTTCTATAAAACTGTATTTTTATACTTTCATAGTGTTTTGACCCCAGTTTGGGGGTTAACTATTTGCCCATAACTGGGACCCTAACAGGTGCTACCACCCCTGGTGAACCTGAAAACAACAGCAATTAAAAAGTGGTTCCATGCTACTCACAACTTCCAAATCAGAGGCCTTGCTGCCGGATGCAGTTTACCGTCATACCCAGGACCTACAATAACAGAAAAGACTGGGTACAGCGGGTATCGAAAAAAAAGTAAAAGATGAACGCGAGTCAAGAAAACAGAAGATGGTAACTGACGTTGCATTTAAATTTTTAGAGATTGTATCAATCAGGGAAACAAGTAAACGGCCGGAAGTTCCACAGATGGGAAGTGCGAGCAAAGAAACTATTCAAGTAGAAGTGATGGTTGCATTTAACTATTTCAACGGTAAAATGGCGGGGCCTAGATGACAATCTAGTAGCACGCATAAATTTATGTGGTCTGGGCACCAGGAAAAAAAGTTCGTCAGAGTAATTGCTATGAAAATATTTGTAGAAAAGACAGAGGGAAGCCACGTCACAAAGGTTACATTTGGGAACAGTGTGTAATCAGTGGTCACGTACAAAAAAGAATTCTTCAAACAGAGATAGAAAAATAAATTAAGAGGACAAAAAATGGTTCTAGTAAAGAAATTTCAAATAATAATGTGATAATAAATTAGACCAAAGTGGAGAGAAAATGCTTTAAAAGTTACATACCGGCGATGGTAATGTTGGGGGGTAAGATTAGGAGGATGAAAAAACTAAAAAGCATGAGCTTGGGCTCATGCTATTACAGTGTGGGTTCCGGTGATAAGCAAGGCTAACAGGAAGTGGTCAAAAAAGGTGTCTAACCTAAAAAGTCATTCAATCAATTAATTGCCATATGCTGGACAATATCATCAAAGATGAAGAAAAATCTTGAAGTAAATGAAATATGGTTCTACAGAAGGATGCTGTGGATATCATAGATCGAGCATGTGAGCAAGGTTTTGGAAAGGATGGAAACGAAAAGGAAATTAATACTGAGCATTAGGAAGAGACAACTAAAGTTCCTGGGACATGCAATGAGGAAGGAGGGTTTGGAGAACCTGATACTAAAAGGCCAGATAGAGGGAAAAAGAGACAGGGGAAATTAGCAGATAACATATTTGAAGGGCCTGAGCAGGTGGATGACGGAACGGGGTTTGCGTGGTGTAACAGAAGAAGGCGTGCTAAGAGCCACCAGGGATAGGAAGACGTGGAGGGCCATGATCGCCTACGTCCTGAAAGGATAAGTCACATAGAAGAAGAATAATAATACACGCAATTCACTCAGCCAGAAATATGGAAACGGTATGCGGTTCTACTTGGAACATTTCAGGGTGTTTGGGTGTAAATATGAGGACAGTGCAGAGGATTTGGAAAGAGCTGGATAATATATCCAGTCATCATGATGGTGATCACTAGTAATGGAGAGGTTAGGTCTCCATTCATTTTCCATCAGTGCCTCAGAGTCAACACAGAGGCCTACATCAAGTGCTTTGAGGAGGTAGTAATGCCCTGAGTTAGGGTTGAAGTCACCACTCAGTCGTAACTGATAGAGTGAAACAAGTTTTTTAACCATTACACCAAGTCGAAGATGTGAAACAATGCCGAAAGTATGGGTCACCCAATGAGGATCGAACTCACTACTCATATGTAATGATTCTAGTGAGACAGACTTGCTGACCCTTACACGTCGTCGAGGTTCCCAAATTTTGTCTATCATTTTTTATTGACAAACTGTTGAGGAGACGGAAACTGCGACACAGAGATCCGAAAGTGAATCGGTATAGCGAAGGAGGCGTTTAAGAAGCTGAGTAAAGTATTAAGATACAGGAAACTTTTGCTAGTGTTGTGTTCGGCAATCTTCGTCGCCACAGTTATGTCGTGAGTAAGAATAAATAACTCAACAACAGGAATAGATTAATTGTTGTATTCCTTGAAAATAGTATTTACAAAGGTTATTAGTATCCAATACAAGAATAAAGGTTAATCGTCTCAACCGTCGTAAGACGTAGTATGAGCAATGGGTACTTCCGGGTCGTCACCGGAAGTCTACGACTGACTTGTCGATCGGCTGCTCGGCACACTCTCTACCCAACGTAGATGCCACCATTACTTTACATAGTAATGGAATAGTCCATTATAGCCGAATAAGCGCTGGCGTCCCAACTGCTAGAAACAAAGAAAAGAGTTCTCGATTATTATGTGATGTTAGTTCTTCAATATGGTAGTGAATGTTGGACAATATCATCAAAGATGAAGAAAAAACTTGAAGAAAATAAAATGTGGTTTTACAGAAGGATACTGCTGATATCATGGATCGAACATGTGAGCAATGATGAGGTTTTGGAAAGAATGGTAACGAAAAGAAAATTAATATTGAGCATCAGGAAGAGACACTTGAAGTTCCTGGGACATGCAATGAGGAAGGAGGGCTTGGAGAACCTGATACTAACAGGACAGATAGAGGGAAGGAAAGACAGAGGAAAGCAGCGGATAACATATTTGAAAAACCTGAGCAGATTAATGACAGAACGGTGGTTGCGAGATGTTACAGGAGAAAGAGTGCTAAGAGCCACCAGGGATAGGCAGACGTGGAAGGCCATGATCTCCTACGTCCTGAAAGGACAAGTCACATAGAAATAGAAGGAGAAGTTGATGCTCTTTAAACTTGCAGTCAACAGGCATTTTTTTTTCTGTTTAATTCATTCGTATTTTTTAATAAGAAGAAAAATAAATGGATGAATCAACAAATAGTTTCAGACAAAGACAATTATATTCCAAAGCCACATACACTTTTAAATCATGTTTTTTTTTTTTAATTTAATAACTCAAAATCGAGAATTAGCGGGCAAATGTCTATATGGACATTTTTTCTTGTTTTGGTGTGGGAAACCGCCCACAATGTTTTCAAAAATATTTTTGATACACCCAATATATATATATATATATACAGAGAGAGAGAGAGAGAGAGAGAGAGAGAGAGAGAGAGAGAGAGAGAGAGAGTAGAGAAAGATTGGTAGGAAGAAACATTTCGAGAGATCCCGTCTCGTGGTGAAGAGTATGGTAACGTTGTTAAGAGGGAGCCCAGGGGGGAAAAAAACCCTATCAGATTTCCTGGGCGAGACACGCGCAGTAATTAAAGAAAAGCTGACACACGTGCAATTCTCCCTTCTCACACATTGTGAGACGTCTTGTTCATCGTTCGAAACACATTTGCAAAGCCGGCGTTTGTTTCGGTGAAACGAACCATATTTCCATATCACGTGTACAGCGTAAAAGACCAAACATATACGAAGCTTAGAAAAACACAAAGAAAAAAAGTTCACCAACATTCTTTTACGAAGTCTTCATTTCCATTATTATTATTATTATTATTATTATTATTATTATTATTTTGACATTTTCATCATATTTCCATTTCTGCTTGGGTTGCACTACCTACCAAGTCTGCGAGAAGAACTAAGGCAGGCCGTGGTGTGTCGTTATGGCTCCATTTCATGTATTTTCTATCTTCCCTATCATCCCTACCGTTACATAGACAAAGTTCTCCTTAGTGTGTGGGTTGTACTTAACAAGACAATTTTTGTATATCGCTTAAATTGGGGTTTCCAGGGATTCTTTCAATGTGTTGTTTTGTTCCATTTTTTTATCATTTCAAGTGCACCTACTATCACTGGCACGATTCTCGTTTTCAATTTCCACATTTTTTCTATTTCAATTTCCAGGTCTTTATATTTTGACAGTTTTTCGAATTCCTTGGTTGCTATGTTACAATCCGCTGTTTCAAGGTTGCAGTTCTTAAAATAGTGCAGAAAATCGATTATATATATATATATATATATATATATATATATATATATATATTCTTAATATGGACTCATGGATTAGAAAAATTAAAAAACTTCTTTACTTTCTGCAACAACTTCCACAATACAATCAAATTTACCATGGAGTACTCATACACATCCGTCCCTTTCTTAGACGTCATGGTAAAATTAAATAAACATACACTTTCCACCAGTCTATACAACAAACCCACAAACCAACATAAATTCCTACACTAACAGCTGTCATCCCCTCAAATTAAAAAAATCTATCGTATACAGCTCATTTATTAGAATAAAACGCATATGCTCAGACCATCCAGATTTTCTAAACAACATTAACAACCTAACAAAACAGTTTCTAAAATGTAAATATCCAATAAAAATAATAAAGGAAGCACTACATAAAGCCATCCACATAGATCGTAGCACACTTCTCACATACAAAAAACGAAAAGATAACAACCGAATTCCCATGGTTTTTAACCATAATCAATATTCCTACACACTTATCAAAAATTTTAAAAATGATTACAGGAACCTCCAATCAAACAAAAACATCAAAGACATTTTCGATAAACCACCCATAAATGCAAAGAAACAAACACCCAACCTATCAACTATCCTCACTTCTAACAAATATTTAAATAATACAAACCTATCAGGGAATTTAAAATGTGGAAAGCCTCGCTGTTTAATTTGTAAACATTTAATAACAGACAAAACATTCTCTGTACCCAACACCAAAATAAAATTACACCCACCAAACCTTACTTGTGACAGCAAAAACATCATATACTTTATCTTCTGCTCAATTTGCCCCAACAGTGGATATATCGGCGAATCCGGTAATAGCTTTAGATTTCGCTTCAATAATCACAAACTAAATATACGACAAAAAAATGTATACTCCCCAATTGCAGCCCATTTTAATCAACCTGATCATACTTTAGAAAATTGCAAATGTTTACTAATAGACTCCAATTTTAGTTCTACATACACACGCAGAAAGAAAGAAAAATACTGGATTTTAAAATTAAATACACACAAGCTAGGGTTAAATAGGGACTTAGGTGTGTCGAATCTTTACAAATATTTCAATAGGTAAAAATTTTTTTCAGATATTCCAAGAAATTTTTATCTAAAACAAACAGACTTTCTCTACGGACGTGCGGCATGTTGTGAACAAACACACCACGTGATGTAAACAAAAAATATTCGGACGCTATCGTGAAATACGTTTCTAATTCAAATTTAAAAATCACTTGTTTCTGATGAAGGACCGAGGACGGTCTGAAATATAAAATATAATAAAAATAAACAAATACTGTTAAAAAAAAGTACATTTTTAAATTCAAAACTTTTTATTAATATTCTTTCCTATACATATTAAGACAGTATACGTGGATGATCATCACTATATATATATATATATATATATATATATATATATATATATATATATAAAAGGCAAGATGTTTGTGTGTGTGTCTGTTTATCTGCCTGTATGTCTGTATTTTTTTCAGCCCTTTTATTTTAGTTTTTGCTTCGGGTTTGGCTCTAAGTAGGTATAATTGTAGTTCTTAGTCTCAGCCATGATACCATTTACTCAGAGGATTTATTTAACCTTCAAAATTCAGTTTACGACGAAAAAAACTTATTTGATATCGATACCACGAAATCAAAATTTGACTTAATCCATTTTTCTTTTAGTCTACAGTTTCTCTTTAACTGGAAACAACAATTGCTTTTTAGTCTTTCGTGCCAACGTCCAAAGAGTCTGAGCTCCAGGACCATGGATTAGTTTTAAAGCTTTCATTACACCCGAGCAACGCCGGGCTATACTGGTAGTTTATAAATAAGTTTAGATTTAAATTAGATGAGATAATATTTGCCCGAAAGTTCCTAGTGAAAATAAAGCCTTCAGTTTCAGACTTTAATCCAGGTGTACGTAACCATCGATGAGTATTAATTGCTTTTCTATAGAATCTACTAAATGTAAATCTTGTTTGTGTTTACTGCCTTCTTTTATTATTGAATATTTTTCTTTCTGTTTTCATGTTGTTTGACTAATTGTATCATCCAGTCTTTTGTTGTTTCTATGTTAGTAAGTCAATAGTTGTTGTCTTCTATGACAATTCTATCTGAATAAGACCTTTTCCACCTTCTTTACGGGGTAAGTATCGACGGTCTACATCAACCTTTGGATGATGCATCTTATGCTTAGAACGAAGCTTTCTTGTTTTTGAATCCATTCGTCTGATGTCGTTTAGAGTCCAGTTCAAGATGTTGAAACTATATTAGACTACTGGGATGGGAGGGCTATTAATGGCCATAACTCTGTTCTGAGAATTCAATTCTGTTTTTAATATCAGTCGTAGCCTTCTATAGTACACTATTTCTTTCATTTTTTATGGTAAATTTTTTCACTCATTTACATGTAGATATTTATAAGCTTCTACTGGCTCTAAATCTTTTATTGTTAGAGTAGGGTCTAAGTTAATTGAGGATGTTTGTTGTAGCGATCCTCGTAAAACTAGTTTTAGCACATTTATTCAAATTGAATTTCATTCCAATGTCTTCGCTGAAGCATTTTACAGTTTGCAGAAGACCTTCCAGCTCATTATTATTCTTAATATACAACTTTACGTCATCCATGTAAAATAGATGGGTTATTTTTCTTTTGAGCTATTTTATAGCCATTAATATTATTATTATTTCATCCCAAGTTAGGCCGGATCGCCATTAGTGAGCATGGATTTACATTGAAAAAAAAAAAAAAGAAAAAAGACTGGTTAGAAGAGGTGTCAAGTTAAGAACAGAAAATTGATGAGAGTCATGGAGATAGAAAATGGGAATTGATGTTGCATTTAAATTTTTGGAGAATCAAAGCAAAGGTGGAACGTGCAAGAAAAGAAACCATTAGAATGAAGACTTTTTTTTTTTTAATCATATCACCCCAAGCAAGGCGGTGACGCCACTGATGCGCATGGGGCTACTTAAGAGTAAAATGATTGGAAAAGAAAAAGCCGGAAACCACATCCTAAACAGGAAACAAGAGATGAGCCTCTTCACCTGTTCAAAAGACGTGGGTGGAGTGTGAACCGGGCGATAGTTCAGTCTATGTACTGCAATTGACAAAAAAAAAAAAAAAAAAGAGAGAGAGAGAAAAAAGAAAAATGAAAAGTGAAAGAAGATTGGAAAAAAAAAGCCGGGAACCGCTTCCTAAACAGGAAACAAGGGATGAGCCTCTTCACCTGTTCAATAGATATTTGTGGAGTGTGAACCGGGCGATATGTAAGCACATATATGTATATTTGTAAACAGACATACACACCCGTGGACAGTCAGTTAAGTGCCATACGTGATACACTCTTGGGCGATCATGTTTAAAAAAAGACATGACTGACTGGGCAGAAGATTATCTCGCAGTCGGGTACCATTACTTTCTGGTTGAAACACAGAGATATGAACAGAACTACCTCCTACTACTTCTGTATATATATATATATATATATATATATATATATATATATACTGCCGGCCATATTAATTATGCCACCCCAGTGTTTAAAAAAATGATGTATGTCATGCTATTTTTTAGTATTTATTGCCAAGTGAATAATTGTAAATGAAAATAGAATGATTCTTTTGTTAATACTGCGCAATAACATGTGCATCAAATGAATTTATAAATATTTAATAATTACCTATATTGCAGTTTCATCAATGAAAGAAAGAAGAAAATTTAGGGTGATTCGGACGAGTTCATCTTTGCTTCCTTACCTTGTAAAATTTTGCAAAGTAATAATAACAAAAAATATTCTATTTTCATTTAGAATTATCCATTTGGCAATAAATACTAAAAATAGTATGAAATACATAATTTCTTTAAAAAAAAAAAGAGGATAGCCTAATAATTATGGCCGGTAGTGTATATATATATATACATATCAACGGGAAAGATTGTGTAATGTATCTAAAGAGTTAGCGTAAATGAATGACAGAACGTGAGACCAGAGGAATAATAATAATAATAATAATAATAATAATAATAATAATAATAATAATAATAATAAACCTCTGCATGGCCAATATCCAGAACGAGGCTAATAAATCCAATGTTGATAAAGTTAATACTCATCGATGGTTACGTGCATCTGGATTAAAGTCTGAAACTAAAGGCTTTATTTTTGCAGCACAAGACCAAAGTCTTTTCACTAGGAACTTTCAGGCAAATATTATGCATAATAATTTGGATCCAAAATGCAGGTTTTGTGATAAACACCAAGAAACAACAGACCACCTAATCTCAGGCTGTTCTGTGTTTGCCCCAAATGAATATAAAAATCGCCACGATAGATTTGGGCAATATTTACATTGGACAATGTGCAAACACTATGGAAAATATGTAAACAAACACTGGTATGAACATCACCCAGCACCGGTTACAGAAATAGAAGATGTAACCATTCTATGGGATTACACCATCTACACAGACAGAAAAATTGAAGCAAATAGGCCGGACATTATAGTTAAAAACCAGAAGGAGAAAACTTGTCTATTAATTGATATGGCTTGTCCAGCGGATTGTAACATAGCAACCAAGGAATTTGAAAAACTGTCAAAATATAAAGACCTGGAAATTGAAATAGAAAAAATGTGGAAATTGAAAACAAGAGTTGTGCCAGTGATAGTAGGTGCACTTGGAATGATAAAAAATGGAACAAAACAACACATTGAAAGAATCCCTGGAAACCCCAGCTTAAGAGATATACAAAAAACTGTCTTATTAAGTACAGCCCACATACTAAGGAAAACTTTATCTATGTAATGCTAGGGATGATAGGGAAGGTAGAAAAAACATGAAATGGAGTCATAACAACACGCCACTACCTGCCTTAGGTCTCCCCGCAGACTTGGTTGGTAGTGAGACCAAAGCAGAAATCGAAATATGATGAAAAATGACATAATAATAAAAACGTTACGTTTTCAAGAGCTTCAGAAAAACACGTCATGAGCTCCACCACGGAATTTGTGAACGGGCGACTCTTCATCGAGGTTAATTCGTCACCTCTTCGTCACCAGGGCCATAGATGGTCTTGGAGGCTAGAGCCGCTGAGAGAGAATTAGGGAACAACGCTGGTACCGTCATCATAGGATCTGGTGGGTCCATTAGTTGCGTGGTTTTGGATATACTTATATATATATATATATATATATATATATATATATATATATATATATATATATATATATATATATATGCGGGAGGGTGCATATCTATCTATCTATCTATCTATCTATCTATCTATATATATATATATATATATATGCGGGAGGGTGCATATCTATATATATATATATATGCGGGAGGGTGCATATCTATCTATCTATATATATATATATATATATATATATATATATATGCGGGAGGGTATATATATATATATATATATATATATATATATATACATATGCGGGAGGGTGCATATCTATATATATATCTATATATCTATATATATATATATATATACTTCATTGAATAATATAGAAAGTTTGTCTACTTAATTTTATACTGTTCTTTTTAAATTGTCTTTGGAAAAGATGGAGACGAAAAGGAAATTAATACTGAACATCAGGTAGAGATAGCTAAAGTTCGTGGGACGTGCAATAATGAAGGACGGCTTGGAGAACCTGTTACTAACAGGGCAGATAGAGGGAAAATGAGATAGCGGAGAGCAGTGGATAACATATTTGAAGGACCTGATCAGGTGGATGACGGAACGTGGGTTGCATGGTTCAACAGGAGAAAGCGTGCTAAGTGCCACCAGGGACAGGGAGATGTGGAAAGCCATGATCGCCTCCGTCCTGAAAGAACATGGCACATAAAAGAAGAAAAGAGCTAGTTTCTAATTAAGATTTGCGTTGTGGTGCAGTGGATATCGATCTGTAATAAAAAATCAGAGAGCCGAGTTCGAATCCCATTTGAATTCGTTGCATTCACTTACGCGCAAATACATTTTGGAAAGGTATTAATTCGTCTCTTCTCTCCAGTTATGGGTTAAATAACAAGACAGATTGAGTTCTATAGCTTTGGTTGATAACCATTCTACCGCAGATATTAATGGCAACCTATTACGGGAAAATAATTCTTTCGAGATTTGATCGCCCAAGTGTGTATCACGTATGGCACTTAACTGAATTATTTTCTTGGCGTTATGATCAAATTTATTAAAGAAGGCACCGTAGACTTTTCTTACCCAAGAATTTTCAGTTTCCTCCAAGATCATCCACAAATATATATTTGCTGTAACCTAAAAGCTTCTCTGCTTTAATTTATCGATAGCCCCGACTCACTGAATTTCGTTTTTACTCCCAGTTTTATTAAAAAAAAAAAACCCCGAAAAACCGGGGTGTTGAAGTTAGGGACTGGATTGCTATTTCCCCCTCCCTATATACGTCTTAGCATCTCGAAAAGTCAGAAATATTATTTAATCATTTCGACTTTAAATAGAAGGAGAAAAAAACTTTCTCCCTGTTAGTTTCTGTCTGTTCCTATCAGCTGTCTTGGTAATCAGTAAACAGGAAATCCTCAAGGCTGTATTTTGACCTAAGGTCACATATCGTCAAAAACGATTTGACAATATTTTGACTACACTTAGGTAAGTACCTTTGATAAATTCGCTTTTTTCTTCAAACAAAAGCAATTCTCTACTCATTGAATCCAAATCTGTATTTTTCACTTTTTTATCACTTCGGCTACTTTTCCCGACAAAAATAATTGTACTCTCCAACTTTTAGAAAATTCTTTTCTTATCTTGAAAATCACTAAAATTAATACCAGGTATCTGAAAATAGGGTTACATATATATATATATATATATATATATATATATATATATATATATAATTAATATCAATATAAATTTGTCATTGTTACATTCAGAATCCCGACTGTATAGATTTGTAGATAAACCCTCCAACAATTAACTATCGCCCGGTTCGCACTCCACCCACGTCTATTGAACAGATGAAGAGGCTCATCCCTTGTTTCCTGTTTAGGATGGGTTTCCGGTTTTTCTCTTTTCTAATCTTCTCACTCTTATGTAGCTCACTGCACATCAGTGGCATTACCGCCTTGCTTGGGGTAATATGATTAAAAAAAAAAAATTACTCCTACTACTCGTCAGGGGATATCAACAATTGACTTTTTATTTTCTCGTTTTCTTTTATATTGTGTGTGTGTGTGTGTGTCCGGCCGAGGTTGGTACAAAAGTAGGCGGGCAGGAAAGAAATCGATTGAGGTCAAGTAAGGCAAACGTGCTGGACAAATAATTCGACCTCTTTGGTCAATCCATTTTTAGAGAAATGTTTAATCAAGATACTCACGGACTGCACTTGAATAATGTGGAGGGCCGCATCTTGTTGGAACTGGTACACAAAACTCTTCCATCGACTGTCCACCTACTTTTGGACTACTCTCTCTATCTATCTCTCTATCTCTATTTCTCTCTCTCTCTCTCTCTCTCTCTATATATATATATATATATATATATATATATATATATAGGTACTGGATTGCTATTTCCCCCTCCCAATATACGTCTTAGCATCACGAAAAGTCAGAAATATTATTTAATCATTTCGACTTTCAATAGAAGGAGAGAAAACTTACTCCCTGTCAGTTTCTGCCTGTTCCTATCAGCTGTTCTATAATATATACATATATATTATATATATATATTTGTGTGTGTGTGTGTGTGTGTGTGTGTGTGTGTGTGTGTGTGTGTGTGTGTTCTTCATTTATAAACGAGTTTTTAGGCGACCTAGGTTTCTACCATGGGGTGTCTTCTGCCGATTTGAAACAACTGATTTTACCGTTTACCGTTTTTTTTTTTTTTTTTTTGACGAACGCTCACGAAACGGGGAATTTTTGAACGCGCAATTTTTAAAATTACAAGAAATTATAACATTTCCGCCATGTTTGTACACTACCGGCCATAATTATTCGGCCACCCTAGTATTCTAAAAAAATGATGTATTTCATACTATCTTTTAGTATTTATTGCCAAGTGAATAATTGTAAATGAAAATAGAATGGTTCTTTTGTTAATATTGCACAATAACATGTGCATCAAATGATTTTATAAATATTTAATAATTACCTATATTGTAGTTTCATCAATGAAAAAAATGAAGAAAATTTAGGGTGATTTGGACGAGTTCATCTTTGCTTCCTTGCCTTGTATAATTTTGCAAAGTAATTCATTTAGAATTATCCACTTAAAAATAGTATAAAATACATCATTTCTTTTAAAAAACTTGGGTGACCTAATAATTATGGCCGGTAGTGTATGAACCTAATACCAAAAAATACCTATTGGTTCATACAACCATGGATGAAAACGTTATAATTTCTTGTAATTTTAAAACTTGTGTCTTCAAAAATTCTCTGTTACATAAGCGTTCTTACGAAAAAAAAAAAAAAAAGAAAAAAGAAAAAAGAATAAAAAAAACGGTAAACGGTAAAATCAGTTATTTAAAATCGCCTGAGGACACCACATGGTAGAAAACTATGTTGCGTAATAACTCGTTTATCAATGAAGAATATACAAAAAAGTTCTTTAATATAATTGTATTGAACACTTTTTAATACAAATGTGCATTGCTCTAATTTTATTATGACCAAAAACTAAATAATTAAACAATCAATATATATATATATATATATATATATATATATATATATATATATATCAATTCAAGTTTTTATTATATCGAATGGCCATTTCGACGGGTAATTTTAAGCATCCATCTCATTAGCGAGACCAAAAAGTTATTTTCCGATATAAGAAAATTTGAATTTTTATATGTAATAAATATTGGTGTTGTAAATGAATAAATTTAATTACATTGAGCCCTCTGGCTTGATCAGTGTTAATATCTAATATTAATAGGATCCTTTGTGATTTACCACCAAACCGTTTTTTTTTTAATCATATCACCCCAAGCAAGGCGGTAACGCCACTGATGTGCAGGGGGCTACATAACAGTGAAAAGATTGGAAAAGAGAAAGCCGGAAACCACATCCTAAACAGGGAACAAGGGATGAGCCTCTACACCTGTACAATAGACGTGGGTGGAGTGTGAACCGGGCGATAGTTAATGTGAACCGGGCGATAGTTGATTCCGTTTTTTCGGATATATGACCAATATATATATATATATATATATATATGTGTGTGTGTGTGTGTGTGTGTGTGTGTGTGTGTGTGTGTGTACGCGCATAAGATAATGTCTTCAGACATTGATGATTAGCTCTGAAATAAAACACAGAATGATAGCTGTGATTACAAATGTAGACAAGACCCACGCACACAACAAATATAAACGTATGTAGAATCATGTAGTTTTCATGCAAAGTTTATTTTATCAAGCATTCTTTTTGCAAACACTTTCATAGGAGTTATAATGATCCTATAATCGATTGGCTGGCAAACATAAAAACTGCCCTCGTGACATTATTTTCAATTGTATTGACAATCCTGGCGAATTCCACGACGCCTTTGCCGTCGAGACATTTTATGCCACTGCGTGATAATTGATTGGCTCATCGATTGTTTAATGGGTCAAGCTAAGCTTGAGAAAAGGGCAATCAGAATAACAGCGTCAAAATGGTGACGGAATAGACTGATATCTGTCTGACTTTATTCATATCAGCATCAACACACATACACGCACATACACACACGCACGCGCGCACACACACATGTACACACACGCACGCACGCACACACACACGCGCACGCACGCGCATAATGGCAGGCCAATCGTATTCGATGATACTCATCTACTTGGTCGGCGAGCTAATTCCCATTGCAGACGCCTGCCCAGGCACGCTTGTGTTTGTTGAACAACCGCAGAGCCCACCTGTGATTTATACTACAACTATGCTGAGCAGACCTTGCTTTGGGGAGATTATTTTTTTAAATACATATTTTGGGCAGTCTCTGGTACATCGCACACGAGAATGTAAGTTCTACACATCGGCCCTAAGGAGACGGGTCATTCACCGCAAACTGAAGAAGTTAGTCTGAATAAAAATGTAATATTTTGTAAGGGAAGATTCAGGTTCATGTTCTCATTGGTTTGAATGTTTATTCTATTATATAATTAACATTTTCTAACTGAATAATTATAATTATAATTACAACTACACTCTCATGTTAATAACGCTTGCTTTATTTCTGGCCACCGATAGCCCCTTTCTAACGAAGAAAAATATTTCTTTTGCAGGGTAGAGAGTGGGAAACCCGAGCATGTTTATGAAACTGGCCTTGCGCCAAATATAATCAAACTCTCCACAATTTACACTCGATCATCAGAAGTTTACAAAGATCAGTTTCGATTGTATGAATAAACGGAAATTTATTTATTGAGCAAAATAACAACCATCTCGTAGGAAGTAAAATTATTAATGTGAAATGTTTTAAGAAAAAGTGTAGTAAAATGTTTACAGAATAGTGTTCGTTTGTTGTACCGAAATTTGATTTGTGCAAATAATGATATAAGCCATGTTTTCAATGTAAAGTATCAACAGGTTAGTAGTAATGTATTTTTCTGTTGTGTGCGGCAAGTAGGTGAGAAGGAAAAGAAGTAGATAAAGAAAACAGCAGGAGAAACAAACTGAGAAAGTGAGAAAGGTCGTTGGGAGGCGGCCTGAAGTAGGTCGTTGGAGGCGGTCAGTCAGAGAAACGAGGGAGCAGAGAACGGAGAGGACACAATGTAGCAAATATATTTGCTACATTGTGTCCTCTCCGTTCTCTGCTCCCTCGTTTCTATGACTGACCGACTCCAAAACGTGAAATTTGTAGCCAACTCTGATCACGTGGTCAGCTTCCAACGCGCACTCAGTTTTGGGCGGGAAGAAATATGACACGGGTCGTTGAAAGTTCAATTTGTTGTTTTCTGCGAATGGCTCTCTTTTCATTGTTTAGAAAATAATTTACACTTGCTCCCGAAGTTTTCCTTGGTCTCTTCTTAGCACGGAGCCAATCTTTTTTTCTATTGATTAAAAATAGATTTGAGAATTTGCAAAGAGTGAAGAAAAGAAAGTTATTTTTATTTTGTACTCACCACAAGTGCAATGGATAAATTATTGCCATTTTGTATTTTTAATTTCACGTATGCACATTGTTTATGAATTTTTCGACTGCACAGTATAGCAAGGTCAGTTGGGCACTATCTGTAACCAAAAGAGCGCCATGATGCAATTCACTCAGCTAGAAATTTGGAAACGGCATGCTGTACTATTTTGCATTCGTACCGGAAACTCTAATACGAATATTTCAGAGTGTTTGGGTGTCAATCTGAGAAGAGTGCAGGGGGGGATTGGAAAGAACTGGATGATGGTAACTATTAGTAGTTGCGACGTTATTTCTCCATTCATCTTTCAACAGGGCCTCAGTCTCAACACGAAGGCCTACATCAAGTGCTTTGAGGATGTTGTGTTTCTCTGGGTCAGGATTAAAACTTACCACTCAGTCGTAACTGATATAGCGAGACAAACTTGTTGACCATTACACCAAGTCGAAGTGCCCATACTACAACTTAATATGCTCTCTCCACAAAAGCCTTATAACCAAATGAATAGTGGTTTTTCAACACACACTGTTTACAGTTTAGGATGTGCGTTGTGGTGCAGTGGATATCGACTCGGAACGACAAATCGGGGAGCCGAATTCGAATTCCAGTTGAATTCTACGCATTCAGTTACGCACAAATACCCTTGGGAAAAGTATTAATCCATTTCTTCCCTCCAGTTATGGGTTAAATAATAGGACATATTGGGTTCTATAACCTTGGTCGGCAACCAGTCTACCGCAGAAACTAATGTCAACCTACTGCGGGATAATCTTCTGCCCAGTCAGTGATGTCTCTTTCGAGACATGATCGCCAAAGCGTTAATCACGCATGGCACTTAATTGACTGACTGTTTACAACCTATTTTTATATTTTAACGTAAATAAGCGATTGTCCAAACCCTGAAAGTGTCTTATTATTCAGTACTTTTATTGCTGCCCTTTCTTTGTGCGGTAGAATGGTTGCCAGCCAAGGCTACAGAACCCAGGTTGTCGTGCTATTCAATCCTTTTATCCAGATCAGTCAGTTAATTGCCATCATGTCTCTTTAGAGATATAACTGACCAGGCAGAAGATTTTCCCGCAGTAGGTTGCCATTACTTTTTGTGGAAGACTGGTTGCCAACTAAGGCTATAGAACCAAATCTGTCCTGCTATGCAACACATAGATGGAAGGAGAAGAGATGGAATTACAAACGAATACTAAAGGAATTTGTGCGTAGGAGAAGGAATAGAATTTGACTGGGGTTCGAATTCGGCATTATTCGATTTTTCATTCAGGGCCGATATTCATTATACTACAACGCACATCATTATAGAATTTTTTTGTAAATTAGTTGGGATTAGAAAATTAGTTGAAAATTATTTTTTTATTTTTGGTTTCAAATATGGTTTTGGTTTCATCTGTCGTTCTTGTCTCTCCTTCGTCGGTGTTTCTCAGTTTCCATTTCATCATCATTTGTTTAGGTCTTTAATTTTACGACTGGCGCAACACGTTTGCTTTTTTGCTGACGATCAGGAGCAGTAATTAGACTTTGAAAAATGTCAATAATTCTATTATTTGAATAGCCTCGCTTCTTTCTAAGTTCTTAAATTCTTGAAGCCTTTCCAAGAAATCTTCGGGAGTGTTTCAAGTACTATAATAATGGTGAGTATCTTAACCTACCATTAACCTGGTTCACGGCCAAAGATGAAATATTTCTGTCGTTTTTGTGGTCTGTTAAGTCACAATTTCTTCTTCTTCTTCTTCTTCTTCTTATTATTATTATTATTATTATTATTATTATTCCTCTTTCTTTTCTTCTTCCTCTTTCTTCTTCTTCCTCTATTTCTACCTCTTCCTCTTCTTTTTCCTTTTCTTCCTCTTCCTCTCTTCTTCTTCATCTTCTTTTTCTTCTTCTTCTTCTTCTTGCTCCATATTTCTTCTTCTTCTTCTTCTTCTTCTGCTTCTTCTTCTTCCTCTTCCTTTTCTTCTTCATTTTCCTTTTCTTCTTCTTCTTCCTCTTTCTTTTCTTCTTCCTCTTTCTTCTTCTTCCTCTATTTCTTCCTCTTCCTCTTCTTTTCTTCCTCTTCGTCTCTTCTTCATCTTCTTTTTCTTCTTCTTCTTCTTGCTCTGTATTTCTTCTTCTTTTTCTGCTTCTTCTTCTTCTTCTTCTTTCTTCCTCTTCCTCTTCTTCTTCCTTTTCTTCTTCTTCCTCTTCCTTTTCTTCATTTTCCTCTCTTCCGCTTCTTCTTCTTCCTTTTCTTCCTCTTCTTTTTCTTCTTCCTTTTCTTCCTCTTCTTCATTTTCTCTATCTTCTTCTTCTTCCTTTCCTTCTTCCTCTTCTTTCTCTTCTTCCTCCTCTTCCTTTAATTCTACCTCCTTTTCTTCTTCATCCTCTTCTTCCTCTTTTCCTTCTTCATGCTTTTCTTCTTCTTTTTTCTTCTTTCCTCTTTTTCTTCCTCTTCCTTTTCTTCTTCTTCCTCTTCTTCCTGTCTTCTTCAGCTTCTTTTTCCTCCTTTTCTTCCTCTTCTTCCTCTTCCTTTTCTTCTTCTTCTTCCTTTCCTCCCTCTTCTTTCTTATTTTCCTCGTCTCCTTCGAATTCTTCCTCCTCTTCTTCCTTCTCTTCTTTCTCTTCTTTTCCTTCTTGCTTTTCTTCTTCTTCTTCTTCCTTTTTTCTTCTTCTCCCTTTCTTTCTTTTTCTTCTTCTTCCTTTTCTTTTCCTTCTTCCTCTTCCTCTTCTTCCCCTTCTTTTTTTTCTTCTGCTTTTTTTTTCTTTTTCTTCGTTTACAGCCTTTTCACGTTAAAACACCCACTCGAATGATTGCCGAAGTTAAGAAATATCGAGCTTACACAGTAATCTCAGGTAGCCGCCCCCACATGGGAATTCCAGATGCTGAAAGCTTGAACGTGCGATTGAGGTAATCCATGACGCATCGGAATGGGAAATCGGACAGCTGAGTTCCAATTCCAGTCGAGTTCGTTATATTTACTTACTCACAAATACCCATGGGAAAGGTACGAATTCACCTCTTCTCCACTAGCTATGGGTTGATAAGTAGAACTTGTAGCAATAAATCATTATTATCCTCCACGCGCCCAGAAAAAATTTAAAGATACTTTTTGGCTTTAAATAGCTTACAAAAGGTTGATAAACCGTAAAACAAATAAGTGTTCTTCACATAGGCGACATTTATAATTCTTTTGAAGTTGATTTATTAAAGATTTCATGTTGGTCATTATTATTATTTATATTATTTCATTTTCATCATAATTCGATTTCCGCAATAGTCGCACTGCCTACCAAATCTGCGGAAAGACTTAAGGCAGGTCGTGGTGTGTTGTTATGGCTCCACTTCATTTGTTTTTCTATCTCCCCTAACATCCCTAGCGTTACATAGACAAAGTTCTCCTTAGTGTGTGGGCTGTACTTAACAAGACAATTTTTTGTATATCTCTTAAGCTGGGGTTTGCAGGGATTCTTTCAATGTTTTGTTTTGTTCCTTTTTTTATCATTCCAAGTGCACCTACTATCACTGGCACGATTCTTGTTTTCAATTTCCACATTTTTTCTATTTCAATATCCAGGTCTTTATATTTTGACAGTTTTTCGAATTCCTTGATTGCTATGTTACAATCCGCTGGACAACTCATATCAATTAATAGGCAAGTTTTATCTTTCTGGTTTTTAACAATAATATCCGGCCTATTTGCTTCAATTTTTTTGTCTGTGTAGTTGGTGTTATCCCATTGATTGGTGTCATCTTCTATTTCTGTAACCGGTGCTGGGTGATGTTCATACCAGTGTTTGTTTACATATTTTCCATAGTGTTTGTACATTGTCCAATGTAAATATTGCCCAACTCTATCGTGACGATTTTTATATTTATTTGGGGCAAGTACAGAACATCCTGAGATAAGATGGTCTACTTTTTCTTGGTATTTATCACAAAATCTTCACTTTGGATTCACATGATTATGCATAATATTTGCCTGAAAGTTCCTCATGAAAAGACTTTGGTCGTGCGCTGAAAAAATAAAGCCTTTAGTTTCACACTTTAATTCAGATGAGTATTAACTTAACTTAACCATCGATGAGTATTAACTTTATCAACATTGGAATTATTAGCACGTTCTGGATATTGGCCTGGTAGAGGTTTGTCCTGCCAGCGTTGTTTCATCTGTTCAAGAGATTTACCGTTGGCTTTCTTTTTCATATTTTTTGCCGCAATAGTTGGTTCTTGGCTTCTGTTTTGCTTTTCTACAGAATCTACTAAATGTAAATTTTGTTTGTATTTACTGCCTTCTTTTATTATTGAATATTTTTCTTTCTGTTTTCATGTTGTTTGACTAATTGTATCATCCAGTCTTTTGTTGTTTCTATGTATGTTAGTAAGTCAATAGTTGTTGTCTTCTATGACAATTCTAGACCTTTTCCACCTTCTTTACGGGGTATGTATAGACGGTCTACATCAACCTTTGGATGATGCATCTTATGCTTAGAACGAAGCTTTCTTGTTTTTGAATCCATTCGTCTGATGTCGTTTAGAGTCCAGTTCAAGATGTTGAAATTATATTGGACTACTGGGATGGGAAGGCTATTAATGGCCATAATTCTGTTCTGAGAAATCAATTCAGTTTTTAATATCAGTCGTGGCCTTCTATAGTACTCTTTCCGCACTATTTCTTTCATTTTTTCACTCATTTACATGTAGATATTTATAAGCTTCTTCTGGCTCTAAATCTTTTATTGTTAGAGCAGGGTCTAAGTTAATTGAGGATGTTTGTTGTAGCGATCCTCGTAAAACTAGTTTTAGCACATTTATTCAAATTGAATTTCATTCCAATGTCTTCGCTGAAGCATTTTACAGTTTGCAGAAGACCTTCCAGCTCATTATTATTCTTAGCATACAACTTTAAGTCATCCATGTAAAATAGATGGCTTATTTCCTTTTGAGCTAATTTATAACCACATTCTGTCTTGTTAAGGTGGCTGGTTAATGCTATTAATGATATGCAAAATAGTAAGGGAGAGAAAGATTCACCTTGAAATATACCTCTTTTGATGTTTATTTCACGAGACTTATAGGTTCCATTTATATGATTGAGGTAAAGGGTTGTTTTCCATATCGACATACATTGTTTGATGAAATTGATGATGACGGGTGATATCTTGTATATATTTAAAGTCTTAAAGATCCAGGAATGTAGTACACTATCGAATGCTTTACGATAATCTATCCAGGCAGTAATAAGTTTTTTTTCACTCTCATTTACACCTAGGTTATTATTATTATTATTATTATTATTATTATTATTATTGTGGTTGTTGTTGTTGCTTAATCCTAAGGTATAAAATACATCCGTATTTAATTAATTTGCAATTTAAAATATTATAACTAGTTACATTTTCTGCGCGTGTAATCTACGGTATTTATTTGTACAATGAAATCTACTAGGATAAAGAGAATATTTGCTGTTTCCCTATAAAGAAACATTTTACATTCATTAACCAGCAGCCAACACTGCTTTCGGTTAAGATTTATAAAATCCTTCTCTTAAAACAATTTTTCAGAAAAATAAATTTCTCAAGTCTAGTAGCTGTTGTCGCTCTTTCTAGTATAGTATATACTAACCCCTTGCTTACCGCAGTGTTGACGGTCAACATCTTGGTTTGGTAAAAAATAATGTTCAAATTACATGTGGTATAAACTTTAGTTGTTACTGCAGTTAAAAGAGGATTTGCTATAGTTACACAAAGGAAAGAATTCAGCCTTTTTAAAATTAATAAAAGCAATATATATATACATATATATATATATATATATATATATATATATATATAGAGAGAGAGAGAGAGAGAGAGAGAGAGAGAGAGGAGATATTCTAAACATATATTGTTAAATATAAGAAATCTGATGATAGCTCATGTGAGCCGAAAGCTTAGAACCAACTTAATAAAAAAATATCCAAATGTTAGAGAATTTTTGTCTTTATTTTCACCTGAAATTAAAGCCAAAATACGACGTTTAGAACGGCTCATAATTAAACATAATAGACATTCATTGTCTCTTATATTTAACAGTATATGTTTAGAAAGTTATCTGCTGCCTCGATACACTATATATATATATATATATATATATATATATATATATATATATATATTCAGATAAAACGTAGTGGGGAAATAGCCATTTTCAACATGCCACTTTAAGGCATGCATTCTTCGAATGAAGAAAATTCTCAGCCCAGAGGTTAGGTTAGGTTTAGGAAGGGGTTAGGATGTATTGATTTTTCTTTGGGTTGGGAGACAAAGTCAGTAGTAATTCTTTCTTAGTAATGGTATGTGGCCTGATCCTCGGGTTAGCAAGGTAAGGGTTGTGGTGGTAACTGCTAGGTCAACTTTTAAAATCAACTTCTAAAAAAATTTTGCAACTTTTTTATCGAGACTAACTGGGGGAATAGGATAATTCTTGTAATTTATACTTATTTCTATGGCGATACATACTTATGATCTCGCTTCGTTTGTTTAAGAGTATATTCTGCTCTTGAAATTTTAGAATTTTAATTTTTTCTGTCAAACACAGATTACACCTATCTCTTAAGCTATTAGGGGTCCGAGTCTTGCCTATGAGTTCCCATTTTATTTGGGGTTTGAAGTTACTTTCTTTTAATTCCCAGTATTTCCTAGAAAGCGCAGTTTGGTATTTTAAACTCGGGTTGGCGAAGGAGTGCCTGTGGGTATGAAGCCGTTGCTTCCAAATTCCTTCGGAAATTCCGATATAAACATTTTGTCTCCCCTGATTTTCCTTAGGGTAGATGGTGGCTTGATAAATCACATTTTCAGACCTACACTTACCCTCATATATATTTGCATTTTCATATATATATATATATATATATATATATATATATATATATATATATATACAAACAAAGCTAACACAAAACAAAAACAAAAAATTGACGTATATTAGCCACCTGTTATTCGAAATATTCTGTTTTCAAATAGGCACGTTTGTTTTTATGCCCCAGTGAACTTATTCTGGATGTGCGTTGTGGTGCAGTGGATATCGACTCGGAACGACAAATCGGGGAGCCGAGTTCGAATTCCAGTTGAATTCCTTTCATTCACTTACGCACAAATACCCTTGGGAAAGGTATTAATCCACCTCTTCCCTCTAGTTATGGGTTAAATAATAGAACAGATTGGGTTCTATAGCCTTGGTCGGCAACCAGTCTACCGCAGAAAGCAATGGCAACCTACTGCGGGATAATCTTCTGCCCAGTCAGTCATGTCTCTTTCGAGACATGATCGCCCAAGCGTGTATCACGAATGGCACTTAACTGACTGACTGAACTTGTTCTATTAACATAACGGAATATCTTATTACTTACTAAGGAATGTCAGGCTGCAAGACCGATAAGTATATATATATAAAACCACATTGTATTTTATATTAGTATCAGTAGCAGTAGTAGTACCGTATTTTCCGGCTTGGAAGACGCACCCAAATACTGGAAACTGGAAAGAAATTTCTAAGAAAAATGGAGTCATTCGCATCCAACAAGAGATTCACTCTGCGCCCCCCACATATTGGCGCCACATACTGTTTACATTAATTGCTCGTCCGATTTTGTTTGTACAGCAATGACATACCAGTTGGTGGTTAGTGAAGATACTATACATCTTTCATAGTTCAAGGATGGTTTTATTTTCATAAAAATGAATTCAAAATTCTAAAAATATGCATTTAAAAATATAAAACAATCAAAGAAATTTTATTCATCTTCAAATCCCAAAAACTTGTCACTGTTGGATTCATGTAAAAGCTTTAAACTATCATCTGCCGAATCATCACTACTGTCAGTCATGTACAATAAATGATCATCACTACCATCCATGTCATGGTGGTTAAAATATAAAACAATCAAAGAAATTTTATTCATCCTCAAATCCCAAAAATTCGTCCCTGCTAGATTCATGTAAAAGCTTTAAACTATCATCTGCCGAATCATCACTACTGTCAGTCATGTACAATAAATGATCATCACTACCATCCATGTCATGGTGGTTAAAATATAAAACAATCAAAGAAATTTTATTCATCCTCAAATCCCAAAAATTCGTCCCTGCTAGATTCATGTAAAAGCTTTAAACTATCATCTGCCGAATCATCACTACTGTCAGTCATGTACAATAAATGATCATCACTACCATCCATGTCATGGTGGTTAAAATATAAAACAATCAAAGAAATTTTATTCATCCTCAAATCCCAAAAATTCGTCCCTGCTAGATTCATGTAAAAGCTTTAAACTATCATCTGCCGAATCATCACTACTGTCAGTCATGTACAATAAATGATCATCACTACCATCAATGTCATGGTGGTAACTTATACATTCGTCTTGGAAGACGCACACGTATTTTTCAAGGATAAAGTGCGTCTTGTAAGCCGAAAATTGCGTTAATTCAAACTTATATCAGTAATCAGGAACGTTTCGACCAAGTACCTTCTGGTCATCATCAGGTCTCCATAGATTGGCTGATATAGAAGGATCTCGTTGAGAAGGATCTCGTTAACTACAACCACGCTCTCCCGTAGACGTACATGTCATCTTTCTGATTAAACAACATTTCTCTGAAAAACATAAACATGTAGGTAATATCAGACAGATTTTGGTCAACAATACGGTGATCCTTACTCATACACACAGTAAGAGGAACCTGCAGATATTGGAGGCCATGTACATCAAATCAAAACAACCAACACTCAATAAAATCAACAGGAAATAACATATTACATTGCATTTGACTACATGGTTTTGTTGTCATTTCGCGCTATCCCGCGGTGTGACAAAACCGCATCGCAAACTTAAGAACTGCGTTTATTATTTTTGGTAACTATTGCCGTTGCCAAGCGGAGTTTTATGTCAACACAAAATAAAATCGTCGGTGATGGTGGATTTTATAACATTTCAGTCTAAACAACCTCTCTGAAGATGGCTCATGTGAGCCGAAAGCTTAGAAGAAAACCAATAAATAATTATCCAAAGTGTTGGAGAATTTTTGTCTTTATTTTCAACTGAAATTAAAGCAAAAATACGACGTTTAGAAAGGCTCATGATTAAACATAATAGACATTCATTGTCTCTTATATTTAATAGCATATGTTTAGAAAATTACTTCCTGCCTCGATATACTAAATATATATATATATATATATATATATATATATATATATATATATATATGATCGAATCTTTCTCCGCTTTCATCCCAGAAAAAAATTGCTTTCCCTGAATTTCGGAGGTTTCTCGACAAAGAACTCATTAATGTGGATTTTATGTCATCTAAATAATTCAAAATCAGATTGGAATTATTTTGCAAGAACCTGAATCAATGAAAATCTGAAGAAGTAGTGTCTAGTGAATATAACAGGTGGGGTAACACATCATAAGCAAGCTGCAAAAATTTTTGTCGGGTCACCAAAGAAACGTGAGGTCTGGTATTATCCTGATGGAAAACGACACCTTTCCTGTTCACTCGTTCTGGGTGATTGTTATTTTTTTTCTTTTTGTCTTTTTAGCGTTTAATTCACTCTTTTGCGAGCAGAACTTTTCAGAATCAATTGACTGATTACTTAGCAGAAGATCACAGTACAGGATTCCTTTCTACAAGGTAACCAAAAAAAGTTCTGTCCATTTTTAAAGGAAAAAAAAAGAAGAAGAAAACGCTTCACATTATGTATAACTTATATTTAGTCTTCGAAGTAATCACCATCGACATCGAGCACCTTCTGCCAACGCGTCTCCAGCTGTTCAATGCCCTTGTGTTAGAACTTTGGGAGTATTGACGCAAAGAAATCCGTGAGGACTTTGCGCAAGTCTGCTACATTGTTGAAGGATTTCCCACGAAGATGATTATCCAAGGAGTGGAAGAGGTGGTAATCGGATGGCGCAAGTTCAGGTGAATAAGGTCGATGGCACAAAGTCTCCCACTCAAGTTTGCTCTATGGTATCCCTGACCACTTGCGAGACATGCGGTCTGGCTTTGTCATGGAGGAAAAGCACACCTTTGCGATTCAGCAGTGCTTGCTCCTTCTGTTGCAGACGTTTCAATTTCTGCGAGTATAGGTCTCCAGTGACCGTTTGGCCGGTTGGTAGCAGTTCATAATGAACCACTTGACGACCTGTCCACCAGACACAAAGCATAATCTTGTGTGGGTGCATAGGCGGTCTTGCGGTGTGAGAGACAGCATCCTGAGGAGACCTCCAACAGCGTTTAACGGAACCCACTTGCTCAGTTTGTACGTCTTACCTAGGCGGTGCAGGTGAAATTTGTTTCATCGAAAACATTGAACTGTCTTGCAAGTTCACCACACGTTAGACTAATGTCCTCTTCAATGGCCGCTTTCAGGACTCCGTCATTCAAGACCTGTGGTCGTCCACTGCGAGGCTCATTATGGAGAGACAAATCTCTCCACTCGAATTTTCGAAACCAATGCCTTGCAGTACGTTCATCCACAGCTTGACATATGCGGCGACTTGATGCAGCTGCTGATAAGCCCACTTTGAAATCGTAAAGTAAACAGCACCGAACAAGATGCTTCAATCGTTCTAACAGCTGTCTGGCTTATAAGAGATGGCCGGGTACGGTGCGCGTGTTTTTATAACCTCTGATGTTCCTACTTCCGGATGTCCGAATTTGAAAACAATTGCTCCACGGATTTCGTATATATTTCAACTTCATTCAATGACTAACCAAAAAACGGACAGAACTTTTTTGGTTACCTTGTAATTCGACCAGATGCATTGGAAAACATTCTGAGGATAATCTATGAGGTGCCGAAAGTTGGCTGATATCGCTTATTCCAGGATCTTTTTCACTGTTGCAAACGAGCCATTTCTCACTGGTAAGCACTCGATTGAATAAGGATGCGGTACGGTGGCGAGAAAGCAACGATACGCAGGCTGCCACTCGTTGTCCCTTGTGGACCTCCAACAGCGTTTGCGGAACCCACCTGCTCACTTTGTACGTCTTACCTAGGCGGTGCAGGTGAAGTCTAACTGTTTCATCGGAAATGTTGAACTGCCTTGTCAAAATTTGCTAAAAAAAGGTGCACCCTTTTTTTTAGCAAATTTTAATTGAGTTTTTTGCAGCACGCCAGAGATAGAAAATCAATCCAAAAGATTCTTTACCCTCAGATCATGCGGTACCCAAACATCGTAGCGATTTGAGGACCCAACCTTTACTAAGTTCTCATGAATGATGGATTGTTTAAAATGTGACTGAATATAATAGTTAGAAACATGATTAAGGCTTCTACTGGGCATAAAGTGGGGGATCAGTTTTCTATTTTAATGAACTAACAAACTGATCCCCCACTAAATACTACTTAATAATATAATACATCTCTTCCTCCTCTAGCTATGAGTCAAATAACAGGACACATTGGGTTCTATAGCCTTGGTTGGCAACCAATCTACCACAGAAAGCAATGGCAACCTACTGCGGGATAATATTCCGCCCAGTCAGTCATGTCTCGAAAGAGACATGATCGCCCAAGTGTGTTTCCCGTATGGCACTTAACTGACTGAAACTTTCTTTCTCAAGAGATAATTTGAAATGTGCTCTTGCTTTTTTTTTTATAATCGTTTCACCCCAAACAAGGCAGTACTACCACTCCTGACCTTTACAAGTGGGACCAACCATGCCACCAGGGCCGGTTTTAAGCCTGTTTGACCAATTTTATCAAATTGGGCTCCACGCCTTTACGTCAACGTCGACAGTGTTACCATTTGAAGCCTTTTTATTCAAAGAGGAATAAACCATTAAGAAATAGAAATGAAGAACGAGAAATTCTTATTCTTCACAATATTAAATTATGCATAATATTAACAGAAATTTGTGATTGCGTCACTTCTATCAACAATCAAATTGTTATGTCTTTCAACAAAAAGGCTACCAGAAAATAGATTTCGTTTGTGTTCAGCTTACTCCCGACAGTAAACAAAACACGTTTATTCTCCCATTTTGTAGAAGTTTCGTACTTTGAGTTCCTTGTATATTGTATAAAGACAATTTCCTTCACGTGATTACCATTGCACTTTGGATATATTGTTTGTTTGTTTCTTTGTTTTATAATCATGTCGCCCTAAGCAAGGCATTTTACTGCCACTGTTTTGCAGGGGGTTACATAGGAAGAAAGTTATGAGAAAGATTGACAGGTTATAGGGGGTATCAGGAAGTGGGTAAGAGAAGGATGAGAATACTGATGAGAGTGGAGTGGACAGAGAAAGAAGCATAAGAGAGAGGAGAACGAAAGAAAGAAAGAAAGAAAGAAAGAAAGAAAGAAAGAAAGAAAGAAAGAAAGAAAAAGAGAAAAAAGAAAGACTTGTAGGATTTTTAAAAAAAATTATATCGCCCCAAGCAAGGCATTTTACTGCCACTGTTTTGCAGGGGGTTACATAGGAGAAAAGAGAAAAGAGTGACAGGTTATAAGGGGTGTCAGGAAGTGGGTAAGAGAAGGATGAGAATACTGATGAGAGTGGAGTGGACGGAGCAAGGAGCAAGAGAGAGGGTGCAGGTTAGCGAGATAGGAGATGACTATTGACTTGACATTTAAATTCTTGGTGATTGTAGCTGTCGGGGAAGCAATTAAATGGAAGGGAATTCCACAGGCGGGAAGTGCGAGAAAAGAAGCTGTTGGAGTAGAATTTGCGTTTACATTTTATTGGTTTCACAGTAAATGCGTGGGACCTAGTTGCTAATCTTGTAGCTCGAGTAAATTCGAATATAGGGGTCACCAGTGAGCTACGTTAATCGGAAAAGAAGCTGTGAAAGTAAACAGAAGCCGTGTTTTGTGATGGAACAATTTTAGAAAATATTAGGGTATAGAAAATATTAGGGTATGGAAAATATTCGGGTATGTCTTGTGCCATATCTAAGCGGAGCTTAAAAAATCAACTATTTATAATAATAACAAAACACATTTGCAGTATCCGTCAGCCAGTTGAGTGCCCTACGTGATACACGCTTTGGGCGATCGTGTCTCGAAACAGACATGACTGACTGGGCAGAACATTATCCCACAGTAGGTTGCCATTGCTTTCTGCGGTAGACTGGTTGCCAGCCAAGGCTACAGAACCCAATCTGTCCTCTTATCTAACCCATAACTAGAAGGAATAGACGGATTAATATTTTTTCCCAGTATTTGTGCGTGAATGCAAGGAATTTAGCTGGAATTCGAACTCGGTTCTCCAGTTTCTCGTTACGAGTCCACAACGGAAGAGAGGTAAAATACTTTAAAAGGAAACAAGAGATAAACTTCTAATCTGGTTTAAAATACCGAAGAGGAGTGTGAACCGGACGATAGGCAAATCTACATTTATTGATAGAAGAAAAAAAATGTAAATAAATAAATAAATAATCACCAGAAACCCATTCCTACACAAGGAACAAGGAATAAACTTATAATCCTGTTTAAAAGACTAAAGAGGAGTGTGAACCGGACGATCTACTCCTATTAAGGGAAGAAATCAAAATAAAATTGAAATAAATAAACAAGGGATAAATCTCTACTCTAGACCTAGAGAGTGGGGAGGAGCGTGAACCGGGAGTTTTGTCTAAAGCTACAAGTAGTTGGGAATGAATATCAAAACATACGTTAATAATAATAATGGTTTGTGATGTTAGCTTACTCGACATTTTTTTTTTTAATCGTATCACCCCGAGCAAGGCGGTAACGCCACTGATGTGCAGGGGGCTACGTAATAGTGAGAAGATTGGAAAAGAGAAAGCCGGAAACCACATAATAAACAGGGAGCAAGGGATGAGCCTCTTAACCTCTTCAATAGGCATGGGTGGAGTGTGAACCGGGCGATAGATAGATCTGTCTACTTCAACGGTAAAGTAAGTAGCAGTGGCCGGGTGCGAGCTTTGTGTATTATTGTTGTTGTTTTCTTTTTTTTTTTTTTCTTTTTTTTTTTTACTGCCAGCGACTGCTAGATTTCTAGCTCGCTCCTCCTCCTTGTCAATGGGATCATCGTTATTTTGGCTCGATGCAGAACGCAAGTCAGTTCGGGCCGCTTGCCGGGATTGTGAATCTGGCATAGACTAGCCGTAACCATGGCAACCATCTACCTCAGCTGCCGCTGAAAACAACTCTCTCTCTCTCTCTCTCTCTCACTCTCTCTCTCTCTCTCTCTCTCTCTCTCATAGCTAAATATTGCATTACCACATCTGCTACCAAAACAGTAACCCCACCCTTCCCGTCGAACTTCTGCTGCTGCTATCACGGCCGTCTACTACAATGCAACGACGAGTGAGGTCGTTTCATAAAGATTATTTTATCAGTATAGCGAATTAGATCTTCACTTCGTACTCACCTAGCGAGACCTTGGGCCAAACTTGTTAAAAAATAAATAAAATATCTTCCTACGTGCCGAAAGACAAAGTAATTACGACCACTAATTAGGGCACCTGCCGTAGAGCAAACCCATCTTCTCGCAAGAAGAGTACCACAAAGTAGGAGAGGGGCGAAAACCGATACAAATATTGTTCCAAAGATTCCTGATTCGATAATGGATGAGCGGGTTTTGGGCGAGATACCAAGAAGAAAGATATTAAGAGCGACATGGGACAGGAGCAAATGGAAGTCCATGATCGCCAACGTCTTGAAGGGACACGGCACAAAGAAGAAGAATCGATAATTGTTTTTATTTGATCCTCACATTAAAATGAATATTATTTGAAGATCTATTATCATACTGTTTGGGAAAGTTATTAATCCGTCTCTTCCTTCCAGTTATGGGTTAAATAATAGGACAGACTGGGTTCTATAGCCTTGGCTGGCAACCAGTCTATCGTAGAGAGCAATGGTGACCTACTGCGGGATAGTCTTCTGCCCAGTCAGTCATGTCTCTTTCGAGACATGATCGCCCAAAGCGTGTATCACGTAGGGCACTCAACTGACTGACAGATTCTCTTACTGCAAATATGTCTTGTTATTATTATAAATAGTTGATTTTTTAAGCGCCGCTTAGATATGGCACAAGGTCGAAAGTATGGAGTACCCAGTGAGGATCGAACTCACTATTCAGTTGTTATAGGTTCTAGCGAAATAAGCTTGTTAGTGGCCAATTATTATAGACTTTTGTTTTTTTTAACTTTTCACTGGTAGTTATTTCCTGGCACGTGACCTACGAACTTTCGCGCGTGTAAGGCTTACACTACTGGCCATGATTGTTAGGCCACCCCAGTGTTTTAAAAAAATGTATTTCATACTGTTTTTTAGTATTTGTTGCCAAGTAAATAATCGTAAATGAAAATAGAATGGTTCTTTTGTTAATATTGCACAATAACATGTGCATCAAATGAATTTATAAATATTTAATAATTACCTCTATTGCAGTTTCATCAATGAAAGAAAGAAGAAAATTTAGGGTAATTTGGATGAGTTTATCTTTGCTTCCTTGCCTTGTAACATTTTGTAAAGTTATAATAACAAAAAAAAAAAACAAAAAAAAACATTCTAATTTTAATGTAAAATTATCCACTTGACAATAAATACTAAAAATAGTATGAAATACATCCTTTCTTTTAAAAAACAGGGGTGGCCTAATAATTATGACCGGTAGTGTACATATATATATACATATATATATATATATATATATATATACATACATATACGCCACAATCTACTCTCGCCTCGATCAAAAACTCGGTGTGGGCGACAAAGCGAACCTCGCTGCCGAGCTTGAAAATGACTTCCAATCCGTAGTGGCCTGGGGTAGGAAATAGCTAGTAAATTTCAATGCTTCTAAAACGAAGCTGTTATCAACTAATCACCATAGACAATCGCATCTACCTCCCATTAGCATGGAACACGCTTGCCTCCCAGAGAGTAAAACACTACGCCTCCTTGGCCTTATACTTTCGGCGGACCTCAAATGGAATGACTATATCGAATCCATTGCCAAATCTGCCGCTATGAAAGTCGGCACTCTGTGCAGGGCCCGGAAGTTTTTCCCGCCTGAATCTATCCTGCACATATACAAATATACCATCCGCCCATGTATTGAATACTGCTACATCCGGTCGGGTGCCCCTGCTACTCTCCTTGGGCTTGACAAAATACAAAGGAGAATCTGTAACGTGGTTGATACTGACTTGCCAGACCGGCTGCAACCCCTCTCTCACCGGCGTGATGTGGCTTCCCTGTACCTCTTCTACAAGTACTTTCATGGCTTCTGCTCTGATGAACTTAGATCATAGGTGCCGCCTAAGCACGAATTTACACGAGATACTAGATTAGCAACTAGGTCCCACCCTTTTACAGTTAAACAGATAAGATGTAACCGTAAATTCTACTCCAACAGCTTCTTTTCTCGCGCTTCCCGCCTGTGGAACTCCCTTCCACAACTCTGCTTTCCCGACAGCTACAATCTCCAGGTGTTTAAATGTAGGGTCAATAGACACCTCCTATCACACTAACTCCCAATTATTCTCAGAACACTCTCATCTACCCAACCCTCATTCTCGGTATCCTTACCCGCCTATCACCCACCCTCTGACATTTCCTATATTTAACCATCCTTTCTCCACTCTATGTAGCCCCCTGCGCAATAGTGGCAGTGAAATGCCTTTGCTCGGGGTGAAACGCTTATAATATATATATTGATTGTTTAATACTTAGTTTTTGGTCCTAATAGAGTACGAGTACACATTTGTATTAAAGTGTTCTATTTGTAGAACTTTTGAATATTTTCCATTTTTAAACTAGTTATTTCGCTACCTTGGTTTCCACCATGAGTGATTTCTTCAGGCGATTTTTAATATATATATATATATATATATATATATATATAGCAAATTTACAGGGTGCGATGGGTAAATTGTCGCTATTTGCCTTGTAAAATTTTGCAAAGTAATAATAACAAAAGAACCATTCTATTTTCATTTAGAATTATTCACTTAGCAATAAATACTAAAAATAGTATGAATGCAATACATTATTTTCTTTTTAAAATAAAAACCGTGGTGACCTAATAATTATGGCCTGTAGTGTGTAAAAGTTTTTCGAAGCTGATGTCAGAGAAAAAGGAAAGCAAACAAAATATTCAGTTTTCTAATTTGTTTTGAAAATTGGTGGCAACAATGATTATTTAAACAAATCCAGTTCAGCTCAATTGTCATAAACTGACACCAAAAAGATACATTTTTAGTTCTCAGTTTCAAAAAAACAAAAAACAAAAAAAAAAAACGAGTTATAGATATGGACTATGGACTCATGGAGAGATATACCCGCTAAATGTAAATGAGTTCGATCCTCTGTCTTTTTAATTTTTTTACTGGTTGAAGCTAAAAACCACAACCGGAGCCGACTCTGAGCGTTAGCAATGGTAATAAATAAATGACACACATTTCCACTTGCAACAGCTGCTTGTTAAAGAATATTCACGCCAATAAGTCTTCCTTGCAGCTAAAATATCAATATTGGCCTTATGCCAGTTTTGTTAAGAATGTGCCCTAGAGATACAATTCAACTGGCCGCTATTATTATTGATAGGAGGAGGCGTTTATAAAACAAGGTCTTATTCGTTCTGGAAGGTTTCTTATGAGTGGTAGGCTTTCATAAAGTTACACAGCAATGTATTTTTATCTTTTTGTAAAAGCACGTGAAAGTTCTCGAAAACGTAGGGTAGTGGTTAGTTAGCGTCTACTTGATAATTATTGCTCAATTCAATAGTGAGATCAATCCTCAATAGGTGCTTCTTGCATGAGTCCTTGTCAGGGCTGTTTTTTTTTTTTTTTTGGTGACCCTCGCTGTTTTATAAATATTTGCTTTTTTTCTACCTACATTTATAAACGTTACAAAAACTAAGCATAACTGACGATAATTTTTTTTTTTTTTTTTGACAAATTTTTTTTAACGATATTTTTTTTTTTCTTTTTGTCTAAATCCGTGAATTTTTGCTTGGAAAAAAAAAATTCACTACTTTTTTAAAAATCCATTATGTTGAATGTGTTAACATTTAAAATTATTCAACTTTTCAACAAGAAAAATCTCAAACAAGTTCACGTTAAAAAATAATTACTCCAAGGCGTTGTTGATTTAATTTAATACGGAATAAATAATGCGTGACATTTCTCTCTGTCTATTTAGAGACATTATTTATTTTCATTTTTTTCTAGTTGAATTGTTCATCTATATTGCATATGATTCATTACTGTACGTAATTAGCTTACAATAAAATGTGTACTGAGATATAGGGGATTATCGAATCATAGATTCGGGTGGGGGGGGTGCTAGTTCTTGTTCTAAACTCGACTAAAGTTACCTCTGTTTTCTATCCGTTCAAGAGAAAGCAGCTTGCAGCCTTGTGCCAAACTAGGCAAGGATCTGTAAGAGAAGAACCTAGAAACTAGTCTTCGCAGTATGACGACCAAGAATAGTAGCAGTAGCGCCATTAAGGTGGTAGCGGTTGCAAGCGAAAGCAGTTCGTCGTCGTAGTGGCAGTGGTGATCCACTTCATTTTGGCTTCTTCATTTCGGGAGAGATCCGTTGGTCTGAGTTTGCCGCTTCGAATCCAATTGCTAACATGTCTTAAAAAGCCTCTACTTTCAACCAGAAAATTTTTTTTTGGTTCGTAACTTCAATTCCTTTTTCAAAAAAAAAGAAAATTTATTTCATTTATTTATTCATTCATTTTTAACCAAGAACTGTCGATAACAAAGGTGAGGGTGCTGTTTCGACCCTTCCGCAGTTAGCTTTGATTTTAAAAATAGTTTGTAGTTTCTTTTTTTTTTTTTTTTTAATATTGTTAATCATAATTGTAAATCTCAAATACTTTTTACCCTAAACCACCCTTATTTATTTTATCTTTTTTTATCCGTTTATTCACTTATTTATTTATTTATTTATTTATTTTCACGATAGGTCAGTGACGCATTAACGCACGGATTACCCGTTTTGTGAAAAAAAAAAAGCACCAACCAAACCAATAAACCAGGAAAAAAACATCTTACCGTTTTAATTACTTTGCTGACGATATAGACCCGTAGTAACAGTGGATTTACCTACTGACTGACTAAGAAAACAGGCAATAGCAGCCGATCAACAAACAACCTATTTTAATTTATTTTTTTACTATTTATTAATACAAAAAATACTACAATCCGTCTGTGTTAATTTTTCCTCACGGATATATTTCACGTGGACAGCAAATTATCCAAAAACAAAGTTCCCAAAAAGGTACGTCAATATTTTTTTTGTTTTTATATTCAAAATGAGTTTTTTTTTTTGTTTGCCATTAAAGATCTTTCCAGATAAAAAATAATTTTTTGTTGCAGCGACCTTGAGTCAATAAATATATATCAGTCGAAAAAGAATTCAACTGCTTCTTTCTAATTTAACAAGACTCGCAGAGGAAGCTGCTGTTGTAGCTCATCTGGTAAAAACGTTTGTTTATGGCATTCTTTAGTCTTTGTAACCCTGGCGATCGGCGGGTACCTTAACTTGGTTACTTAGACTTCAGTCGGGTGTATTGTAAAGTCTGGCACAAAAAAATGCGATCTTGGGTGCACGGTGAATATATTTTTGTTTCCTACAAAATATATAATTCAACGTAAATCAGACAGTAAACGATTATGTTCGTTTTTTTTTTAAATCACTTTTTTTTCGCTTTAAAATTGAAATCAACTTTCTCGCTTTTTGCATTAAATATTTTTTTTTTGTTTTGTTTTTTTAAAAGGCAATTCATTATTTTCCGACTCTGTTGAGATCTTTTGTAAAACAACAACAAAAAAAGTTCTCTCTTGTTGCATTTTGTTTGCCCTGTCGACTGAGACTGGAGAATCCGCCGCATCACCTTTTTGCAGAGGGGTAAGACATGAGGCTGTGACGATAAAACTACATCCGATAGCAAAGCCTCTGACCGAGAGGGCCCGGGAAGCGTGGAACCACCTCTTGTTCCAGGTTGACCCTGACACGGTGTAATTGGCGTCTGTTACGGGGTCCCATCTATGGGTAAATAGTGAATCCTCTAAACAAATATCAAAACACTAAGAAAGTATGAAAAAATTATATTTTTATATATTAAAATTACCTAGTAAACTTGAAGAAATGGTACATTGTCAAGATATTTAAAAAAATAAACTTAAACGAAATTTGCTTTGATCTCATTTTTTGTAAGTAGAAACAAATTTTCTCGTTTTATTTTGTAAGGTTGTTTTGTGGAGGGGGGGGGGAAAGGCAATTCGTCATCGTCGTCGTAAGTGACAGTGGTGATCCACTTCATTTTGGCTTCATTTCGGGAGAGATCCGTTGATCTGTAAGTTTGCCGCTACGAATCCAATTGCTAACATGTCTTAAAAAGCCTCTACTTTCAACCTCTTTTTTTCATGTTACGTAATTATATTTTAATCCTGAAATGTCATTCTCTTGAATTATAAAGTTTAGCTTTTCATGTTCGGTATTAAATAACACTTTCAGGTTGGTATGCCGCTAACCAAAAAACAGTCAACGAGTTCTAGTGTATTTAATTGTAGTTATAAACACCGTAATTGCACTATATAACGCTTTTCAATAATAATAATAATAATAATGGTCTCTTTTCTAAAATCGGAAATATGCTTTTGTCATATTTAGGTGAACAAAAAAATAAATTTCATTTTTTTAGCATGCATTATTTTGTCATGGACACATGTTGAGGAAAAAAAAAAGTAATATATGAACGACTCCCTTTAACAAAACAGGATTGTTTTCTAACATTCGAAAAACTATATACTAATTCATTATGCTTAAAATCACAAATGTTTCCGAATACACAAACCTAATAAACCAATAGTTGGCCTCAGTTAATCATCATCTTTCCAATTATCTATGTATAGTCACCTGCAGACAGCTCTTTTTTGGTGTATCACAGGTCCCCAGTACGGTTAGTCATCCGATTGCCATTAACCCAGGATTGAGACCCGATCAAATTGGCGTCAGTCGGCGATTCTACCTCTGGGCCATGGACGCACGGTAGAAGGCAGCAGACTTTTAGCGTATGATTTATCATAGGCCAGTAACCAGAGTACTCTAATTCATTACTGAATGAGCGATGCGTAGATGCTAGAGTAGCTACTGTTTTTTTCAAAGTCTACCATTCTTCCAGAGTGCTCAATCAAGGAGTGAGAGCGTAAATAAATATATATATATATATTCATTCCATTTGTAAACGAATTATTACGCGACCTAGGTTTCTACCATCAGTTATTGAAAATCGCCTGTAGACACCACTCATGGTAGAACCTTAGGTCGCGCAATAACTCGTTTACAAATGGAAAATATTCGCATGTTCTACAATATGATGGTATTGAACACTTCTTAATACAAATGTGCACTGGTCTAGTTTTATTATGACCAAAAGTAATTAAACAATTAATATATATATATATATATATATATATATATATATGTCTGCTACAACGCTATACTGTTTTTATTTTTTTTAATCTTTGTGCTTCGTATTTGTAAAACTTACATTGAATTTTCATCATTTTACGCGTTTAGTAGACTGGCTTGGTAGATATGATAGTTGCACATTTAGTCAGTCAGTTAAGTGCCATACGTGATACACGCTTTGGGCGATCATGTCTCTTTCGAGACATGACTGACTGGCCATAAGATTGTCCCCCAGTAGGTTGCCATTACTATAGATCCCAATCTGTCCTATTATTTAACCCATAACTGGAGGGAAGAGGCGGATTAAGTTTCCCAAAGCCATTTGCTGGTAAGTGAATGCAACGAATTCAAATGGAATTCGATCTCAGCTTTCTGATTTCACATTGCTCTGCTAAAATGCCCGGGTTTTAAATAATGAGAGGCAAGTTTTTCTCAATTCAAAGTTTGGGATATAACCGTCTTCTCCATCTGGTCTTGCTCGCTGTGTATGTGTAACCAACAAGTTAGCTCATGAACCAAAAGTAAAATACTTTTGAAATGAATATATATATATATATATATATATATACACTAGAGCTGTATATCCCGGTGTTGCTCGGGTGTAATGAAAGCTTTAAAACTAATCCATGGTCCTGGAGCTCAGACTCTTTAGACGTTGGCACGAAAGACTAAAAAGCAAAAGTTGTTTCCAGTTAAAGCGAAACCGTAGACTGAAAGAAAAATGAATGGATGTAAGTCAAATTTTGATTTCCTGGTATCGATATCAAATAAGTTTTTTTCGTCGTAAACTGAATTTTGAAGTCTAAATAAGTCCTCTGAGTAAATGGTTTCATGGCTGAGACTAAGAACTACAATTATACCTACTTAGTGCCAAACCCGAAGCAAAAACTAAAATAAAAGGGCTGAAAAAAAAAAATACAGACATACAGGCAGATAAACAGATACACACACAAACATCTTGCTTTATATATATATATATATATATATATATTGAACTGCAACCTTGAAACTTCTGAATATCGTTTCTTATGTCTTTGTCTATGAGTGTATCAAATTTGATTAAAATCGGACCACTTCTTCTATAACCCGATGTTTTCGATTATCAATTTTCGATATTTATCGGGTGTACCTCAACATAAAACCTAGCTAAGAACACTCGCAGACGCTTATATTACAACTGTGTAAATTTTCAAGAAAATCGGTTCAGCCGTTTCGGAGTCTATAGGTAACGGACACACACACACACAAAGTTCCATTTATAAATAAGTTTATATATATATATATATATATATATAGCTGGCGTACGCCTATCTGCTAATATAGTTACCTCATCCCTAAGGTAGCACGTTCCGCCCAGAAGGCTTAGTTCGAATTTAAATAAGGACCAGAAATCCAATCCTAAACACTACAGACAAGGGATAAACATCTACTCTTGTTTAACAGACCGGAACAGGACAATAGGTAAAACTATCTACCCTTACTGAGGAAAGGAAAAATGTAAATAAGGACGAGAAACCCAATTTTACACAGGTGAGACTCGAAGTGAGACTCCTGGTCAGAACACCTGATCCACACATTCTGAACATATTTCCTTTTATAATCTAACTTTAAGGCAATACCATCATTCATTTCTCCCGTGGCGTTTTATCTTGTTCAGGTTCAAATGCCTTAGGTGTTTTCCGTTTTCCAGCAAGTGATTTTTCTTAAGAGAATTGCATAAAATCCAGAATAAAAGATAATCTGATCGACTGAACTCTTCCTAAACAAGATGTGATAGATTTCCTTTTCTCGTCACCTAAATAAATATGCACTCTGACATTATTTTGATGGAATATTAATCTTTTCTCTTTATTCAGTCACTTTTCGTCTATTTGCCGTTTTACATTTGGTCTAATCCGGAACAGTACTTATTCGAATCAGTCATTTGTTTCTCCCGAAAAAAAAAAAAAAATTCAATAAAGCCTCCCCACTGTTTCTGATTCCGCCATATGTATCTACTTATTTGAACGAACACCGGCTTTTGTTTAACTTTTGTTTCCACGAACATTGCATGGTTGTAAAACAGACCTTTTTAAACTTTTAAAATAAGCACCCCCCCCATACGCACCTTTTGTTAAAAGAAAATATGACCGCTTCCCCTGTTTGATAAAAGAAATTTGGAGCCCTTCTCAAACTGAGAGTTTTCGCCCATTTTCAGTTGCATTTGTCTTCGCTACGGAAGATCATACGTGTAAAAAATATACTTCAGTTTTCTTCTGAGGAATCGCCACCACTGAGGAAATCAGTTCTTTAATGAAAGCTCTTTATTTATTTCAGTGTTAAATGGTATTTACATTATTCGGACTATTGTCCTCATCTTTGTTGCCATTTGTACGACGTTTCGGCCTTCTTCAGGTATAGGAATTTCGAACCGACTCCCTTATTGCAATCACTGGAGTATATAATTCTCATTCCTTGCGTAGTAGTAATGCCACGATTGGAAGTCATGATTTATCACCCTCTAACTCTGCAAGTTACTTGTTCACCACTGCTGTAGCCTGGTATTGAACTCAGTCAAACCAGGAACGTCTACATCCACTGGACCATGTGTCCTTAAGGACAAGAACAACTGAATTTTTTGGAACTTATAAACCTAATGTCTAGTAACTTTTTTTTTTTTTTTTTTTTTTTTAACTAGAGTTCATATTGCAATTCTTGTTGTTAATGGTTTTCTCAAGTATTTTTGATGTTAATGGTTTTCTCTGGTATTTTTTACCAGAACTCATATTGCAATTTTTTGACACTAATGATTTTCTCTAGCACTCCGTATTACTGGTTACCATATTATGGTCATCTTTATGCTTGGTCGGCTTAGAAGATTTTTGTTCTTGTGACTTGACCCAAAGAGTTGTGAGTTCAATACCAGGCTACAGCAGTGATGAATAAGTAACTTAAAGGGTTAGAGGGAGATAACTCATGACTTCCCATCGAGGCATTACTTTGCAAGTAATGAGGATATACCCCAGTAATTGTAATAAAGGATTCGGTTCGAAATTCCTAGCACCTGAAGAAGACTGAAGCGTACAACGGCCGAAAGGTCATTCAAATGGCAACAAAGATGAGGACAATAGTCCGAATAATGTAAATACTGTAAATATGACCTCATCTCAGAAATATAGACAAATAGAATGATCTATTATTAAACGTCGGACAAAGGGCAACAAAGATGAGGACAATAGTCCGAATAATGTAAATACTGTAAATATGACCTCATCTCAGAAATATAGACAAATAGAATGATCTATTATTAAACGTCGGACAAATGGCAACAAAGTTGAGGACAATAGTCCGAATAATGTAAATACTGTAAATATGTCCTCATCTCAGAAATATAGACAAATAGAATGATCTATTATTAAACGTCGTACAAAGAGCAACAAAGATGAGGACATTAGTCCGAATAATGTAAATACTGTAAATACTTCCTCATCTCAGAAATATAGATAAATATTTCAGTGTTGTTGTTTCGTTTGGTGGAGGAAGATGCACTAAAAAATGATCCGAAAGCTAGAATCAGTCATTTAAGTGCCATACGTGATACACGCTGGAGCGAAGATTTTCTCACTGTAGGTTGCCATTATTTTCTGCGGTAGACTAGTTGCCAACCAAGGCTATAGAACCCAATCTACCCTGCTATTTAGCTAATAGCTGGGGTGGGGGAGAAGCGACGGGTTGATACCCTTTCCCAAGGGTATTAACGTGTAAGTAAATACAACTAGTTCAAGTGGAATTTGAAACACTATTTACGTCAAGTATTTGCTTTTTAGCGGTCCCACGTCGCTACTGAATGTGACACATGGTCGATGTTAAAGTGAACTTACCGGCAATACCGTAGAAAAATTGCAGAAGCCTTCCCTTTTGAGGACGCCTCAGGTGCCAGACAATAAACCCGGCCCTCTCCCGAAGGATAGGTACTGGCTGGAGAGAAGGCCTCTTTAGTCTTGAGCTTAATATCTTTGTTATACTTATCTGGCATATACCAGAGTATACCCTTTTTTCCCCCGTCACTGGTGGCGTGTGAAGGGTGGCCCCGGGTGGCATTTACGATGGAATATATATTATATTTGTTTTGTATTTAGAAAATATACATAAAAGTAAATATTAAAAATAAAATGTTTTTAATTTTAGTTTTAAACCGTATTGTATTTGAATAATATAGAATAACATTGCTTATTATTAAAAATTATTTATTCAAAAAAGGTAATTCATAAACTCTTTTACTACTTAACTCCGAAATAAATAAAAATTTGTCCAGTTTATATAATGTGCTAATGTTTATTATTTAAACATTCCCTCTGATTGTGATAAACCTTTGTGAATAATGGATCAGTCCAAAAGAAAATAAACTAAATATTCAGTTGCGATTTTGTTCTGGGGTGGAGACAGGGAGGCGGCAGTCACAACTCTCAGCCCGGGCGCCACCAGACCTCTGCCCGCCACAAGTTGTTTAAAACATTAAATTTTCTTAATTTAGGTTTGAAAACAGTCAGTGCCGTGCTTATCAACATTGCCACCCCCCCCCCCCGCAAAATGCAACTTGTCCCCTCCCTCCACCGTCGAACATACTAAACTTCCAATAAATGGTACTTTAAACAAAATAACATCCTCTCGGAACACAGATATTCCGTGATCACGTAAAAAACGGAAGAAATCGCGGAATTGGCGTTTTGAAGCGCTATAGTATACATTACGAACGTTTTCACAACTTTTAGCTACTTTTTTGGTGATTTCCTGGCTATTTTTATAATTATTTCAGTGCGTTTCGACTCTCAATCTTCTATAAGTTTATTCAAGGAATTTTCCAAAAAAATTTAAACTCAAATTTCAAAAGTATTTTACTACAGAAAGTTTGATATACTGTCAAAAATTAGACTTCAGGTGTTTATTTAATAAAGAGAGAGCTAGACGGGTTGATAGATGTCTATTTCAACATACAAGTACGATAATTTTCCAATTAAACATAATAATTATTTTATTTTTTTTTTCATTACAATAGATCTCCGGAGCCAAGAAGCCTTGCGGCATCCCTGGGCCTTACGGCCGCCCCCCACCCAATTGCAAGGTCTGTGGGGGTTCTAAGCACGGCTCTGAAAGCAATTAAGAAAACCCAAATTGTTGCAAGTTGACTTAAAACTTGATTTGGTTATTTTGAATACAGCTGCCACTTCTGGAGCCCTATTTGCTTGTAAAATCTTCGACGAGGAAAGTTAAGTCGACGAGCCGGGTTCAAATTCCAATCAAATCTGCTGCGTTTTTAAGAATGTCATGTATGTACTTCTTTTAGCACCTCCGAAATAGCAAGTTGGACCCGTGGGGTACGTGAGCTATCGTCTGACGGTACGTGGAGGAGAGTTTCCCGGTAAACGAAGAAACAGTTGTCACATTCACGCCACAAGAGATTGCCGGGATATCTGATTTTGTTGCAGTATTTACATTATTCAGACTCGTCATCTTTGTTGCCATTAGTACAACGTTTCGGCCGTTGTACGCTCCGGCCTTCTTAAGGTGCTAGGAATTTCGAACTGACCCCATTATTGCAATCACTGGGGTAAATCAACGGCCGAAAAGTCGTACAAATGGCAACAAAGATGATGACAATAGTCCGAATAATAGCTTTGTAATTTACTTGAAGCATTGTTTATATAAGGTGTATGGGTAGGTATTTGAAGACTATCACAATGCGTTTAGTATAATAAAGAAAGGCAAAGAAGGTGTTGGGTATTACCTATTTATTATTCATTAATATTTCGAGATCAGAATCTTTAATTTAATTATATATATATATATATATAATTTTCAGAATGGTGGGACAGCTTGACTTCACGTTCGTCTGCTGTGTGTGTGTTTAACGCGCGCGCGCACACACACATATATATATATATAAATGGGAGTTTTATAATTTGCTTGAAGAATTGTGTATATAGGGTGTATTGGTAGGTATCTGAAGGCTACCACAATGCGTTTAGTATAGGAAGGTAAAGGTGTTGTGTATTACCTGTTCATTAATATTTCAAGATCAGAATCTCATCTTCAGAATGGTGGGAGAGCTTGATTCACGTCTGACCGCTGTATTTGTGTGTGTGTTTATGGTTTATATAATCTGAATACTGTAAATACTACCTCATCTCAAAGATAGACAAATAAGTTTTTTGTTGTTTTTTTTAACAGTTTCATTTTAGTTTAATATTTAAGATGCTTGCATTTTTCAATTCAGTTTGTCGGTTAAGTGCCATCCGTGATATACACTTCGGCGATCATGCCTTAAAAGCAGCATAACTGACGGGGCAGAAGATTATCCCGCAATAGGTTGCCAATACTTTCTGCGGTAGACTGGTTGCCGACCGAGGCTATAGAACCCAATCTGCCCTGTTATTTGACTCTTAGCTAAGGGGGAAGAGATGTTTTATATTATTAAGTAGTAATTAGTGGGGGATCAGTTTACTACTTCATAACAATATAAAACTGATCCCCTACTTTAGACCCAGTAGAAGCCTTAATCATGTTTCCAACAATTATATTCAGGCAGTTAAATGCCATACGTGATACACGCTTTGGGAGATCATGTATCGAAAGAGGCATGACTGACTCGGCAGAAGATTATCCCGCAGTACGTTGCCAATACTTTCTGCCAAGTAAGGTTATAGAACCCAATCTGTCCTGCTATTTAACCCATAGCTGAAGGGAGAAGCAACGAATTCATACCTGTCCTTAGGGTATTTGCGCGTATGTAAATGCAACGAATTGAATTGGTATTCGAACTCGGCTCTCCGATTTCCCGTTCCTAGACGATATCCACAACCTTGGCTCTGGCCTTCCGGCTTGGGTTCAAAGTGACCAAATTAAGACCGAATAGGACCAGTTTAAGACCGGTTTAGACCGGTTTTGAACCTATCCATCACGGTGGATTGGTAATGTTTTGACCAGTACCTGGGTGTACGCGCTCAGGTTCCCCACATTAAAAAAAAGACCTTGTGTCACATCTCTCTTGAGTGGGGGAGAAGAGTAAATATCCCTAAACTATATCCATTGCACCACGACCTCATGATAAAAGTCATTCCAAAACAACTAACGTATCCGATATAAGGAACAGCAAAACAGTGAAATAAAATACGTATGTCAACACCATCTTGGTTATGTGGCGTGTGACTATGTGGGAACCACACCTAGGAATATGAAAAGGAAAGTTTTATGACATTTAAACTTATTTCTAAATGGAACTTTGTCTTTGTCTGTGTGTGTGTGTGCGTATCCGTTACTTATAGACTCCGAAACGGCTGAACCAACTTTCTTGAAATTTTTTTTACACAGTTGTACTATAAGTGTCTGCGAGTGTTCTTAGCTTGGTTTTGTGTCGAGGTACCCCCGATAAATATCAAAAATCGATAATCGAAAAAAATCGTGTTATAGAAGGAGTGGTCTGATTTTAATCAAATTTGATACACTCATAGACAAAAACATAAGAAAAGATATTCAGAAGTTTCAAGGTTGTAGTTCTTACAATAGTGCAGAAAATCGGTAATATATATATATATATATATATATATATATATATATATATATATATATAAGGCAAGGTGTTTGTGTGTGTATGTGTATCTGTTTATCTGCCTGTATATCTGTATTTTTTTTTTTTTCAGCCCTTTTATTTTAGTTTTTGCTTCGGGTTTGGCTCTAAGTAGGTATAATTGTAGTTCTTAGTGTCAGCCATGATACCATTTACTCAGAGGACTTATTTAGTCTTCAAAATTCAGTTTACAACGAAAAAAACTAATTTGATATCGATACCAGGAAATCAAAATTTAACTTACATCCATTCATTTTTTTTTAAGTCTACGGTTTCGCTTTAACTGGAAACAACTATTTCTTTTTAGTCTTTCGTGCCAACATCCAAAGAGTCTGAGTTCCAGGACCACGGATTAGTTTTAAAGCTTTCATTGCACCCGAGCAACGCCAGGCTATACTGCTAGTTCTGTTAGAATTTTACGCATTAAGTTAGATAGCAAACAGAAATAACGTTTTATGTGAAGTCAGGAATTTAACTTCATATTCCAGGCAAAATGATAAGTGTAAGAAACACACGTTGTACCTTATTTTCTTTATAGGGGGCAACACAACAGGGTGCTCTCATCACGACAATAAAAAATATTTCATTCTCTTCCGTACACTTGCTTCCCCGACAGCTCCAATCTGAAGGAATTTAAATGAAAGCTCAATAGACATCTCCTGCCTCCTTAACTCGCATCCTTTTTCTCAAGCTCTTTTCTCCATCCATTCCACCCCCATTACACCAGTATTCTCATCCGTCCATTACCCTCCTCCTGACATCCCCTATAACCTACCCCTCTTTCTCATCACTTTCCCCTATATAACCCTTGCGCAACAGTGGCGGTAAAACTGCCTTGCTTGCAGTGAAATGATTTAAAAAAAAAAAGAAGAAACTAGGAGTATATAACTCCGACTCTTTTTGATCTAACAAAGATATACATCGATAGAAAGGGGCGTAAGACAAGGATGCGTCTTTTCACCGGATCTATTCAACTTTTACAGCGAGACTATTCTAAGGACCCTAGAAGTTATGCCAGGATTCGTCATCGGAGGCCACAATTTAAACAAAATAAGGTACGCAAATGATACAGTGCTGATAACAGACACAGAAAGGAAATTACAAGACCTCCTACAGAAGGAAGCTGAAGAGAGTGTTAAGAAAGGACTACAAATAAACGGCGAGAAAACCGAATGGTCATCAGTAAAAAAGGCAGCCCAATATGCCAAATCCAGGTCGGGGATACTAGAATCCAGCAGGTACAAAAATTTAAATACCTGGGAAGCGTTATAACAGAAGACGGAAAGTGCGACACAGAGATCCGAAGGCGAATTGGCATGGCGAAGGAAGCATTCCAGAAGTTGAGTAAAGTATTAAGAAACAGGACAATTTCACTAGAAACAAAGAAGAGAGTACTGGATTGCTATGTGATGTCAGTTCTTCAATATGGCAGTGAATGCTAGACAATATCATCAAAGATGAAGGAAAAACTTGAAGCAACTGAAATGTGGTTCTACAGAAGGATGCTGCGAATCTCATGAAATGAGCATTTGAGCAATGATGAGTTTTTGGAAATGATGGAAACGAAAAGGAAATTAATACTGAGCATCAAGAAGAGACAGCCAAAGTTCCGGGGACATGCAGTGAGGAAGACGGGCTTGGAGACCCTGATACTAACAGGCCAGATAGAGGGAAAAAAAGATAGAGGAAAGTAGCTGATAACATATTTGAAGGACCTGATCAGGTGGATGACGGAACGAGGGTTGCGTGGTGTAACAGGAGAAAGCGTGCTAAGAGCCACCAGGGACAGGGAGATGTAGAAAGTCATGATCGCTTACGTCCTGAAAGGACAAGGCACATGGAAGAAGAATATATATGCCAACTGTTTATAAGAAATTATATTGTGGGTATAACATGGGGGATCGATTATATATTGTAATCAATGTGTAAACGGATCCCTCATTTTGTGGCCATGCTATTTTCTAGACAATTATATTCTAGATTTATGGGCTTGAGCTAGTGGATGACAGAACGAGGGTTACATGGTGCAACAGGAGAAAGCATGCTAGGAGCCACCAGGGACAGGGGAATGTGGCAAGCCCTGATCGCTTACGTCCTGAAGGGACAGGGCATATAGAAGAAGATATATGCCAACTGTTTATAAGAAATTATAATGTAGCTACAAAGTGGGGGATCAAATCTATATTATAATCAATATATAAACTGATCCCTCATTTTGTGGCCATGCTAGTTTCTATACATTTATATTCTAGATTTATGGTCTTGAGCTAGTGGATGGCAGAGCGGGGTTTGGGTGGTGCAACAGGAGAAAGCATGCTAGGAGCCACCAGGGACAGGGAGATGCGGCAAGCCCTGATCGCTTACGTCCTGAAGGGACACGGCATGTAGAAGGAAATGTTCATCTGACTAGAGTGTAATTTTCAACGCTCCTCCTCAGTCAGTTTAGGTGCCATACGTGATACACGCTTGGGCGATCATGTCTCGAAAGAGACATGACTGACTGGGCAGAAGATTATCCCGCAGTAGGTTGCCATTGCTTTCTACGGTAGACTGGTTGCCGACCAAGGCTATAGAACCCAGTCTGTCCTGTTATTTGACTCATAGTTAGAGGGGAAAGAGATGCGTTATGCTATTAAGTAATTAGTGGGGGATCAGTTTATTACTTCATACCTATATGAAACTGATCCCCCACTTTATGCCCAGTAGAAGCCTTAATCATGTTTCCAACTATTATATTCAGTCAGTCAGTTAAGTGCCATACGTGATACACGATTGGGAGATCATGTCTCGAAAGAGACATGACTGACTGGGCAGAAGATTAAGGTTGCCATTGCTTTTTGCGGTAGACTGGTAGCCGACCAAGGCTATAGAACCCAATCTGTCCTGTTATTTAACCCATAACTGGAAGGAATAGACGGATTAATACCTTTCCCAAGGGTATTTGCGCGTAAGTGAATACAATGGATTCAGCTGGAATTCGAACTCGGCTCCCCGGTTTCTCGTTCCGAGCCGATATCCACTGGACCACAACGCACATCCTCGTCATTATTTCCGTAACTTGTAACCGTCCCTGATCTTCGCAAATTATGTAGTAGTTAGTCCTTTTATCAGCACGTCCTTGCTTTGACAGTATAGTAGTTCAATATTTTTTCTTGCAACTTCCTCTCTAATGAAACTTAATATCAATATATTTTGCTCGTCCATGATGCTCTGGATTTTTCGCCATACGCATCGTAGATTAGTTCTCTTCATAGATGATTGTTGGGCCAACGTGGGCTTCATTAAGTTTGTATTGAAGATGCTGCATTCATATTGTCTCCTGTGCTGTATTTGCCAAAGTCATACATTTTGCTTCGGCTGTAGATTATGCAACAGAGGATTGATTTTTGCTTCTGTAACTGACGCTTGCTCCACTTAGGTATCCTGATGATTTGCGGTTTTCCAGATCACCAGCCTACCCAACCCTACCCAAAGATAACGCTCACACATACATACACACAAGTTACTACTACGAACTTTTGATACCCCTAAACTCTTTACAACTGTTTCTCCTTGAACGTTTGACTTCTACTAATCCATGTTATCCTGTTCTATTAATAAATTTCTATTTCAAACATAAAATCATCAGATTATTACATTAGATTGAGTGAGTTAGTTTTGTTTAAAGGCATGTCAACACTTCTGTGGGTTATTAATGCCAAAATGGTAAGGTTTTAAGGTGTTTTTTATGATCGGTAAGAAGGTTGATTTAGTCAGATTTTGATGATTTTTTTTTTAATTTTAGAAACTGAAAATTTCTTTTAGTTTTGTATTCAAAAATGTATTGCTAGTAATAATTTTTTGTGTTATGGTAATATTTTTGCTTCAAAAATGTATATATTTCTAGGAAAAGTCTATTTTTATGTATATATTTCTATAAAAATGTATCTCTATACTTTCATAGTGTTTTGCCCCCAGTTTGAGGGGGTTAACTACTTGCCCATAGCTGGGGCCCTGTCAGATACTACCACTCTGGGTTAGGGTGGACCTAAGAAGAACAGTCATTAAGAGGTGTTTTCATGCTTCTCACACCCTCCCAATCAAAGGCCTTGCTGCAGGATGTATTTTTCATTCAGAAATGTGTATATTTGTCTATAATATTTTATTCCATTCATTTTTCTCGGAACTAGAATGTGTGTCTTTCCCAATTCATGGATCATTCATGATGTGAGCAACGTTCATCTACTCACCGTAGCATTTATAGCTCCTTTGGATTTCCTTAGTCCTGTAAATTCCTGTGAGTTGTCCTCATTATCACTATCATCATTCAAACTCACACTATGATATTGAATTACAACAAGGATATAGTTTTTGATTTCTTTCTCCTTTTTTTTTTCTATCTGAAGATTGTTTCATTGGAGATGGGTCCTGGGTATGACGGTAAACTGCATCCGGCAGCAAGGCCTCTGATTGGGAGGTTGTGAGGAGCATGGAACCACCTCTTAATTACTGTTGTTCCCAGGTCCACCCTGACCCGGAGTGGTAGCGCCTGTTAGGGTCCCAGCTATGGGCAAATAGTTAGCCTCCAAACTGTGGTCAGAACGCTATGAAAATATAAAAATAGACTTTTATAGAAATATATACATTTTTAAAGAAAAAATATTACCAACAATAATATTTTTGCAGAAAAATTTATTCTCTGGACAACTTTTTTTGAATACGAAACTAGGAGACATTTTCGGTTTTCTAAAATAAAAAAGAATAAAAACGAAATATTTTCGTTAAAATCTGACTAAATCAACGTTTTCACTATAGCCAAACATTATAAAAAATCCCTTAAATCCCCGCCTTTTTGGCATTAAATAACCCAGAGAGGTTGATATGCCGTTAAACAAAACCCAAACTCATTGGAGATGACATCTGTGTTTTGGGAAATTTTCAATTTTTCTGTATAACAAATTCGATGCTCTTGATCGCTAAATAAGAGGAAGATGTTCTTAGAAAAGAAATGGACCCTAAAGCTATCATTGTTGTAGAGTAGCTGACACCCTTGTAGCACTCTCAACGATGGAATGGCCCATGGACCGAAATGGTCTATTTAAGTAAAGAATAGTAATATTCGAGTAATATTCAGACTGACTTCGGATGTGCGTTGTGGTGCAATGCATATCGACTCGGAACGACAAATCGGGTAGCTGAGTTCGAATTCCAGTTGAATTCATTGCAGTCACTTACGCGCAAATACCTTTCTCAAAAGGTATTAATCAGTCTCTTCCCTCCATTTATGGGTTAAATAATAGGACAGATTGGGTTCTATAGCTTTGGTTGAAAACCAGTCTACCGCAGAAAGTAATGGCAACCTACTTCAGAAACATCTTCCTAAGCATGTACCACGTATGGCACTTAAATGCCTGACTGACGTCGGAGACTATTGCGGTCTAAGCCCGTCTTGTCTGTTGTTGTAACTATTGTACTGTTTTGCGTATATCAATTTAGCGCCGGATATTGTGCTGAATAATACCGCAGAACACTTTCTCTGTGTATTGTATTCACCTCAGCGATACAACAATTTACCTTTGGTATATGAGCATAAAAAACACGTAAATCTTTCATATTCGGTTTGAACTCTGTCCATAATTCATATATCTTTTTTTATTGCAGTTGTTTGTCTTCGGTTTCGAATATACACTACCGGCCATAATTATTAAGCCACCCCAGTTTAAAAAGAATGATGTATTTCATACTATTTTTTTAGTATTTATTGCCAAGTGAATAATTCTAAATGAAAACAGAATGGTTCTTTTGTTATTATTAGTTTGCAAACTTTACAAGGCAGCCAGGAAGCCTTTGCTTCGGTCAGACAATAAGAAGAAACTAGCATGGGGAAGAGAGCACAAAAACTGGACACCAGAACAGTTCATTTGATGCACACGTATATATATATATATATATATATATATATATATATATATATAGTTCTTCCCTGAAGATCCGTTAGGTGAAACCTTGGTAGGTTCGTTGGCGCTTTAGGTTAGTTATTGACTTTGTTTGCTCTACTTGCGTATTGAGCGCTTTTTGTTTTAGGTTACTCGTCTCGGGTTTTTTTCTTTGGGCGACGTACTTTGACTGATGTTCAAGTGCTTAGCTCGTTCTTTTTTTTAATACCATTTTTTCCTTCTGCGTATGTACTCGGAGGGTTTTTCGAAACGTGTATATCGATAAGTTTACATTTATATATATATATATATATATATATATATATAGACACACACACACACACACACTACTGACCATAATTATTATGCCAACCTAATTAAAAAAAAAAATTTACAAAATTTTATAAGGCAGCCAGGAAGCCTTTGCTTCAGCCAGCCAATAATAAGAGACTAGCATGGGGAAGAGAGCACAAAAACTGGACACCAGAACAGTTCATTTGATGCGCATGTTATTGTGCAGTATTAACAAAAGAACCATTCTATTTTCATTTAGAATTATTCACTTGGCAATAAATACTAAAAGCAGAGTATGAAATCCATCATTACTTTTTTAAAAAAACTGGAGTGGTCTAATAATTATGGCCGGTAGTATATATATATATATATATATCTAGCAAATCTACAGGCTGCGATGGGTAAATTGTCGCTATTTGACTTGTACAATTTCGAAAAATAACAACAACAAAAGAACCATTGTATTTTCATTTAGAATTATTCACTTGGCAATAAATACTAAAATAATAGTGGCGATCAGCCATGTCTAGTACAAGGCCAATTCCCAAACGCAGCCAGCAACTTTGTTTTATCAGAATTATCAGCACGTTATCAAAAGGTGGATTTGTAGAAGATTTTATGTTTGAAATAGAAATTTATTAATAGAACAGGATAACATGGATTAGTAGAAGTCAAACGTTCAAGGAGAAACAGTTGTAAAAAGTTTAGGGGTATCAAAAGTTCGTAGTAGTAACTTGTGTGTATGTATGTGTGAGCGTTATCGTTGGGTAGGAATGTCTTTGAAGTTATCTTAAAATAATAGTTCTGTCTTAAAGAGTTCCGTTCGTTCATCAAGTATAAAAAGAGGTGAGAAAGAAAGAGATACTATTAATAACGATAGCTTGACGTTTGTCAAGCGTACGTATCAATACGCTCGTCCTTTTCTCTCTGGTGACAGGCGAACTTGCCCGTCTTTTATTCTGTTTGTGTGGCTTGAAAAAGTCATTTGGGAATTCACTTCTAAATGTGATTCGGGCGTTTCTATTGGACGACGAACAAATTTCACGTAGGCTCACAAAAAGGTCCGTAAAAGAATTTGTTTCTGAGAATTGTAGATTATTTGAATTTTGTTTTTCAGATGTTTTCTAGTTTTCTATTGGCCGAAAAACATTTCGCATCAAGGTGTGAAATTTCACTAGTTTTGTTTTGGTTTCTCTTTTGCGTGTGCGCTAAGCAAAGTTTGTAAATTCGAGTATTTTTGTTATTCATCAATGAGTCAGTGCTTAGCATTTGAATTTTAAATCTACATCTGGCTTTTTTCATAAGATAGTATATATATATATATATATATATATATATATATATATATATTTTAATCATTTCACCCCGAGCAAGGCGGAAACGCCACTGATGTGCAGGGGGGGGGGGCTACATAAATGTAAAAAGATTAATTAGAAAAGAGTGAGGAGTACAAACTAGTTAGAAAGGAACAATAGAAAGCTGAGAAAGTAGGTGCGATGACAGATACATAGGTGGGGAGAAAGGGAAGGTTATACAGGGGTGGGGAGAGAGCTAGAGTTCAGTGGTTAGTAGATGAGTATTGACTTTGCATTAAAATTTCTGGAGGTTGTAGCCGTCAGGAAAGCAAGAATACGGGAGCGAGTTCCACAGGTGGGAAGTGCGAGAGAAGAAGCTGCAGGAGCGGAATTGTCGTCTGCATTTGGCTAACCTGACTGTGAATGGGTGGGACCCAGATGCCAGTCTGGTTGCACGAGTAAACACCTGTTGAGGAGGCTTCAGTGACTTAAGCTCATCCGAGCAGAAGCCATGAAAGTATTTATAGAAGAGACAAAGGGAGGCCACATTTCGACGATGGAGAAGTGGCTGCAGTCGAGTCGCCAGATCAGTACCTATCACATTACAGACTCTCCTTTGGAGCCTGTCAAGAACACTGAGGAGAACGGCAGGGGCACCTGACCATAAATGGCAGCAGTACTCCATGCACGGACGGATGGTTGACTTGTATATATGCAGGATGGATTCAGGTGGAAAAAACATCCTGAATCGACATAGTGACCCAAACTTCTTAGCAGTAGATTTTGCTATGGATTCAATATAGTGGTTCTATTATAGACATACCTAGTTTTGTGTGAATGCAAATATTCCAACAAATATTCCAGACAGGAGAATAAACTCCAGAAGGAAATAAGACACATGTACCGTGTCAACAAACTCGGTGATTCATTTTATTTATTAGGGGCAATACAACAATACACACTCATAACGACAACAAAAACAAAGAAACTAGGCGTAGATAACTCCGAACCATTTATCTAACTGTAATTGTTCATCTGACTTGAGTGGAATTTTCAACCTATATTTCTACAAAATCAATATAAAGTACAATAACGATGTAATTTTTATTATCGTTATATTTTCTGTTTATACAATTTACATTGTTCAAACATTTGTCCTCATCTTCATTGACCCTGAAAAAACTTTCAAATTCCTTCTTTGTCATCTTATGCTGGCGAGCAGGTATATTTTTGTCATACTTAAAATTCCACATATTTTCAATAGGGTTTAAATGGGGTAACTGTGATACCCTGTCTAATAGTTTATTGTTTTGTTTTTTTAAGTTTTGCAAACATATCGTAATCGTCAGTATTTTAACCTGAAAATGTTATTCGTAATCTTTCCATATTAAATGCAATATCTAAACTTATTTATAAATGGAACTTTGTGTGTGTCCGTTACCTATAGAATCCGAAACGGCTGAACCGATTTTCTTGAAAATTTACACAGTTGTACTATAAGCGTCTGCGAGTGTTCTTAGCTAGGTTTTGTGTCGAGGTACCCCCGATAAATATCAAAAATCGATAATCGAAAAAAAATCGGGTTATAGGAGGAGTGGTCCGATTTTAATCAAATTGGATACACTCATAGACAAAGACATAAGAAACGATATTCAGAGGTTTCAAGGTTGCATTTCTTAAAATAGGGCAGAAAATCGTTTTTGCTTCGGGTTTGGCTCTAACTAGGTATAATTGTAGTTCTTAGTCTCAGCCATGATACCATTTACTCAGAGGACTTATTAGCTTTCAACATTCAGTTTACGACGAAAAAAAAAAAACTTATTTGATATCAATACCAGGAAAGCAAAATTTGACTTACATCCATTCAATTTTCTTTCAGTCTACGGTTTCGCTTTAACTGGAAACAACTTTTGCTTTTTAGTCTTTCGTGCCAACGTCCAAAGAGTCTGAGCTCCAGGACTATGGATTAGTTTTAAAGCTTTCATTACACCCGAACAACGCCGGGCTATACTGCTAGTCATTTCTAATTCAATATTTTTAATAAATGTAAATTTCTGTATCGTATTAAATCGTCCTTTTTTTTTTTTTTTAATTACAAAGCACCAGAAATTTCTTTTTAAGACCTTCAAAATAAATGGAATAAAAAAAAAAAAATTCCAAAATTTTAATAGTGACAAATATTCAAACATTTGTTTTTTTTTAATTATTGGCTTATATTATAAAATGTACCTATTTATAACCGCTCATGTTTTTAAACACTCCTGTAATTACTTAGATAACGCAATACTTGAAGAAAAAAAATAGTTACCATTTTTTTTTAAAGTTGACAAAAATTTTAATTAAGTAGTAACTATAAAAATATCAATTTTCAACTACTATGGTTACACTGAAGAATGCTTTAGTGTAGGTAGGTCCAGTCATTTTTCTATACCTAAACTGAAATTTTAAAAATAAGCTTTTAAATTAGCTTAAATTGAAAGCCAAGGGATTAAATTTAGTAATTCCAGTAAGCAAAATACCCTGGTATATTTTAAACCGAAATTATATTGATGGGAATCAAAAATTTTCTAAATTTAAGAAAAGTTTTTAAAATTTCAATTTTTCTGCCATTTCTTATTGATTGTAAACATAAACCAATTCTCGGTTTTAAAAAATCTTACAAAAATAAAATACACCTCGCTGACACATTATTTTCTTCAAATTACTGAATTTAAACTTACTTTAAGTTGACTTGAAACAATAATTACTTGCTTACTGCCTGAAATGCTTTTTAAAAAGCATTTCTCAATTACGGTAGCGTTGCTATAACAGCTGTCATCACCTTATCAGCCACCGACAATGGATGATTTACAGCATCCGGCTAAAAGTATGGAAGACGAATCTGGTATAAATCTTATTCATACAAATCGATTTTGTTTTTATTTTTAACTATGTTAAAATTAAAGATTTAACACAGTTTTCAGCAATTATCCAATATTTTACAGAATTGTAGTTAGTTTAGCTTTGTAGGCTTACTTTTGCAGATGTGTTATGATAAATAGAAATTAAAATATAAAACTTCCTTTTAAAAAAATTTACAATTTAATCACAACGAAAATAACGGCAGAGGTAACTCAATAATTCATTAAATGTTATGGCATTTATTAATTTTTATTTGTAATATCTATTTTTCATATTCCTTTTAGGTACCTCTACAAATTGTGAATGTCATAATTTCTTTTTTAATCAAAATTAGAAAATTAGGAATTAAAATCTAAAAGTTGCTTTAAAACCTTAAGAAATGACTTGCAAAACAGGCTGTTGAATTTTATAAACGTCTTAAAGAGGCTTGAATCAGAATCAAAGTGCAGTTTCTGTCGTTTTCCATGTAAGGGGAATAATCCAAAAAACTTAATTTCTAAAATAAATACAACCCCTATGGAAACTTGTTATGACTCCTTATGGAACATCGTACTTAAATGAACATATTTATTTGCACACAAAAAAGTTTTTTTTACTTATTTTGAAAATATAATTGAACAATTTTTATTAAATTTTTCAATTTTCGATCGGCAATATAATTAAATTATATCAGAGTTTTATTGCATTTTTTTATTTTACTCTTCGGAGCAGATTTTTGGATAGTGGCGAAAAATTCAAAATAAACAAAAACTAGATGATTTATATTCCCTGATGAGTTCTGCGTTTAACTAATAAAAAAATAATTTGCAGCCAATTAAAATTTATTAAAATTTCATGGGTTTACGTAACAGTTAAAAAATATTTCAAAAGTTTTAAAAATTATAACTTCAAAAATAATTTCATTCATTTGTGAATGAGTACTGAAAGTTTGATTAAAATCTGATAATTATTTCATTTTTGCGAGAATTTCCAAATTAATGTGATTGTCACCGAAAAAAGTGAGATACGTAAAATTACGTGATCGATTGTAAACAGTCATAACATTTTCTGCAACACTAACTCAAAGCAAAACAAAATTTTCTGCCAACATTTCGAACATGTTAAAAAAGATTAAAAAAAAAAAATTACTTTGATTTTTTCCTCTTTATAATATTATAAACATTTTGATGGAAAAAGTTCGTTTAAGTTTTGAACCTTTTTAATTCATACTATACAGTTCTTTTTTTTTTTTTCGATTTAATAGAGGTACCTACTTTAGTGCACTAATCGAATACTATGCATGCACTAATCGAATTTTGGTATGTAGAAAGTTTATCGCACTAATAAAAAACGTATTGATATTTAAAAATGGTACATTCTTAAAAGAAAAAATAAACTATACAACATATTAAATGGATAAATCAAAGAAAATGTGAAACTTTGTATCTTAAAGCTCTTTGAAAAGGATTGAAAATAGAGCACTCTTATATACACAAGAAAAAAGAATATCAGCTACTTTATATCGGGAAGGAGAAATCTTATTTCTAATTCTATTTTTACGTTAACTGCAAATGGTTTTCAAATTCGTTGTGAGAAGTCAGTAACATTATAGCTTCCCATATCAAACAGACATAGTAAGTTGTATAACTGAACACAAAATTACAGAAAATGCTGGAATTTTGAAAAAACACTAATTGGATGTTAGTAGGAACCACAAATAAACAGACAATTGTCTATTTGTTTCAAATCTTGTCATTTCTATTGGCAGTAATTCTCTGACGTTGTAATATCGAATGGGAACATCGATATCAATCACCGCTGATCACTTTTGTATTTACATAAACTCTATCCATGATATTAGGCACATCAACTTTATATATATATATATAACTAGCATATAACTGGCTACTTTTGTAGTGATATTATAACATATTTATGTTATAAATTAAAGTAAATTTGTTCAAAGCCCCTTTAAGTTTAAACAAAAATATAAAAAGTTTTTTTTTCTTTCTTCATTTATTTCCTGTTTTCTATGAGAAGAGGTCAAGATATGGAGAAAGCAGAAAGAACATTTTTGGTCCTAAAATAGATACATCAAAAGTAATCCGATATAGGGAGAAGCAATAAAATTATAAAGAAAAATAAAATTAAAATTAGGTTAAAAGTAGATTGACACTTTGACCGTTAAGGAGCATAACGGAAATAAAAGGAAAAAGTAAGTATATATTCCCTAGAAACTACTGGCCAAATTTCAAAGTGAATATTTATTCTGATTAATTAAAAAGAACACACACATAAATTTTATATCTTCCCATAACAGCAAACCGATATTTTTTTTTGTTTTTAAATGTAAATCATTTTCACAACCAACATTGTCTGATGACGAGATTCTATTTCGAAACACAGAAATTTCCGTGACGCAATGTACTTTTAATTCATAATTATATAATGCTTTACAATATTTACTGTGTTGAGCACTGTTTATAAAAAGATAAATACCAGGGAACTCAAAATCGTAAAACCTTGGGTTCTCTTTAACTGGATTTATATGATAAGAAATGTGTGACAGTAGAAAAGTTTTGCTGTGGAGCGTTCCATGCATGAAGACTTCAACGTACGAAATTTATGTTGGTCTGATGAAGTCCTGAAAGACGAGACGCGTCTATCTAAACTTATTTATAAATAGAACTTTGTGTGTCCGTTACCTATAGACTCCGAAACGGCTGAACCAATTTTCTTGAAAATTTACACAATTGTACTATAAGCGTCTGCGAGTGTCCTTAGCTTGGTTTTGTGTCGAGGTACCTCCAGTAAATATCGAAAATCGGGTTATAGAAGGAGTGGTCCGATTTTAATCAAATTTAATACACTCATAGACAAAGACATAAGAAACGATATTCAGAAGTTTCAAGGTTGCAGTTCTTACAATAGTGCAGAAAATCGATAATATATATATATATATATATATATATATATATAATATTAAAGGCAAGAGGTTTTTGTGTGTGTCTGTTTATCTGCCTGTATATCTGTATTTTTTCAGCCCTTTTATTTTAGTTTTTGCTTCTTTAGATTTTTAGTTCTTAGGCTCAGCCATGATGCCATTTACTCAGACGACTTATTAGCCTTCAAAATTCAGTTTACGACGAAAAAAACTTATTTGATATCGATACCAGGAAATGAAAATTTGACTTACATCCATTCATTTTTCTTTCAGTCTACGGTTTCGCTTTAACTGGAAGCAACTATTGCTTTTTAGTCTTTCGTGCCAACGTTGAAAGAGTCTGAGCTCTAGGACCATGGATTGGTTTTAAAGCTTTCATTACACCCGAGCAACACCAGGCTATACTGCTAGTTACAAATAAATATTAATCGCTCTACTTCGTATTGAGCCCATTTTTAAGGAAAGTGTTTTTTTGCACACAGAATTTTATTCCATCCATACCTACCCTATACTTATATAAGTTTGATTCTAAAGAATCTACAAAGTGTCTACTTTTCTAATTTTCGAATGTGTTTGGTACTGTGCTTCATAGTTTGTTCAGGTACTTTTGACATATGCAGTCATTTTCAAAACCCAATTTGGTGTCTGTGTGGTAGTTCTTTCGTCTGCAACCTGGGAGTTTTGAGGAGGTGAAAGTCTGGAATAATTTAGCGTGACGTCATGTTTAGTTTATTTCATTTTTGTATCCCCTTCCCTCAGATTCCTGTTTCTCTCGGGACCTTATCATCTCAGTTTTGTATCTGAAGCGTAAACCAAGCTTCTCCTAAAGAATTAAGGGATTTATTTTTAATTCCACATTTTTATTAGTTCAAACTTTATTATAGCGGAAATTTCTTATTTTAAATCGACAAACCAGTTACATATCAGACATGTGCCATCAGTAATTACTCAGGGTAGGCTACTTGTGACCGTTATGTAGTAAATCCACAAAATATTTTGTATTTTATGTATAACACTAAGAGTAAACACGATAATTTTATAGGATTAGGTGCATATTTTGCCACAGATGGAAATATACCTGCTGATCTAATTATTCAGGCTACTTACCTTGATGCATCCCTTTTATTATATATATATATATATATATATAATAAAACAAAATTTCGATGTCCAAATTCGTTGAATAGCTAGTCACTATCTTACCGGAGTGATGTGGCTTACCCTGTGCCGCTACTTTCACGGCTTCTACCTCGATGAACTTAGATCACTGGTGCCCCCCACCCAGGTATGAATTTGCATGAGATACTAGATTAGCAACTAGGTCCCACTCTTTTACAGTGAAACAGATAAGATGTAACCACAATTTCTACTCTAACAGCTTTTCTTGCACTTCCCGCCTGTGAAATTCCTTTCCATACGCTTGCTTCCCAGATAGCTACAATCTCCAGCAATTTAAATGTAAGTTCAATAGACACCTCTTATCACACTAACTCGCATCCATTCTCTCAAACACTCTTCCCATCTACCCAACCCTCATCCTCGGTATCCTCATCCGTCTATCACCCTCCTTTCCGACATTTCCTATAACTAACTACTCTTTCTCATCACTTTCCCCTATGTAACCCCCCGCGCAGTAGTGGCAGTAGAATGCCTTGCTTGGAGTGAAATGGTTTTAAAAAAAAATTTCTACGAGAAAAATCTCGCGTCTTCAGCAACGAATATTTATTCACAAATTAAATGACAAAAAATTTTACACCGGCGGGAGTAAAAAAAAAAAAAATTCAAAAAAATTAAAAGGGGTGGGATTAATAATTTAAAGAAGTAAACAGGGAAGCAGACAGATTTCTATGTCTATTTTTAGAAGCCCCTCTTTCCTTTAACTGAGTTGAGTTTAAAAGTTGAAATTTAGCCATGTCTGAGCGAATAGAAGTGGTAGGGGGAATGAAAGGTAAAGGGAAAAAAGAAGGAAAAGAAAGAAAAGGAAAGTCTACGAATCTCACCATCCAACTGCAGAACAAATTACCGGATTTATATTGGTATATCTGCAGGGTGTTGTGGTACAGTCAGAACGAGAAACCGGCGAGTAGAGTTCGAATTCCAGTTCAATCCATTGTATTAACTTACGCACAAATACCCTTGGGAAAGGTATTAATCCATCTCTTCCTTCAAGTTATGGGTTAAATAGCAGGACAGACTGGGTTCTATATATATATATATATATATATATATATATATATATATATATATATATATATAAACGTGATTATATTTATACTTGTCTTGAAATTCTTCCTCAAACTATCGAACGAAGGAAAAAATGGTTGTAAAAAAAGAAAGAGCTCAGGGCATGAAAGTCAGTCAAAAGTGTTCGAACCAAAATCAGCACGAAGCCCAAAAAAAAAACCCGACACGAGTAACCATCTAACAGAAGGTGCTCAATACAAAGGTAGAGCAAACTAAATAGCACCTAATGAGCCAGATGAACATACATATATATATATATATATATATATATATATATATATATATATATATATAAAATAAGTTGTGATGTTCAAATTCGTTGAATGGCCATTTCTAAGAGAATAATTTTACTTCTACAGCAACAAAAATTTATTCAAACAAATTCAAATGACAAAAGATTTTATGCCGGCAGAAGTTTAAAAAAAATTTTCATCACATAAAATTAAAAGGGGTGGGATTAATAATTTAAAGAAGTAAACAGGGAAGCAGACAGATTTCTATGTCTATTTTTAGAAGCCCCTCTTTCCTTTAACTGAGTTGAGAGTTTAAAAGTTGAAATTTAGCCATGTCTGAGCAAATAGAAGTGGTCAGGGGGAATGAAAGGCAAAGAAAAAAAGAAAAGAAAGAAAAAGGAAAGGAAAAAGTAAAAGGGGAAGGGGTGGTTGACAGAGAAGTAAGCTAAGAAAAGAAAAAAGGAAAAAAAATCTTTATCATAGAAACATGGTAAATTGTTATCATTCATGTTGAAACAAACGATACCAAAGCAATTTAATGTTTAAATAAATGGGACAAATTTTATAGAAAAAAAATTTGACATACAAATCTAAATTTAAATATCAATCTCAAATTTTAGATATAAATTAAAATAAAATAAAAATATTAACTTTAAGAGTAGATTAATTCTACAAGTGTACACACACACACACACACACACATATATATATATATATATATATATATATATATATATATATATATAATAAATTTCGATGTTATTTATATTTATAATTACCTCTGGAATTTTAATTACATGGACCTCTCCGACCTGTATCATTTTTGAATATTAAAATTTAAATATTAATTAGGATCAGGTTTTTGGGGTTTACCTTCCTACTTTTCCGTTTGGATTAAAGTTATTTTAATATATATTCTAAATTATATTTTAGAACATGTACAAATTTTTTTATATATCCACTACAAATCATACATTTGTTTCGACATTGAAACCCTTCCTATCCACACCACCTGATGAGACATTGTATTTTCAATGTCGAAACAAATGTACGATTTGTAGTGGATATATAAAAACAAAATTGTACATGCTCTAAAATATAATTTAGCATGAATATTCACAGCTCTATATATTAAACTGTTTTAAATTAATGTTTTGGACGTTGTAAAAAAATTTGTTCTTCGTTCCCTATTCACTCGGAGATATATATATATATATATATATATTGTGTGTATTTTGGCAGCATTTTTCCATTAATACAGGTTTCATTGAATAATATAGACAAGTTCTGTCTATTTATTTTGTGTAAGATCCATTCGTATGATCTGATTAGCTTGATAGTGTTGTCATGGAAAGACGACAAGGAATCGCAATAATTGTTGATTTTTTTTATCAGGTCATAGTTATTATACTTACCCCATACACCATAGTAGCAGCAGTTCCCAGACCAATCCCTCATGCCACTATACACTCAATTGAACAAAAAAACCACTACCACCATTCCTTCTCGGCCTACAGCCATGTGCGACACAAAAAATGGACCTGTCTAATTTTCTCTGTATAACTCTACTCTGTTAATAATAATTTAAATGTTCTATGTTCACTGAACATTAAATGTTCATCATTTGATAATGGCTTCTGTAAGCCGAAAGCTCAAACCTGATAAAAAAAATCAACAATTATTATGATTTCTTGTCGTCTTTCCATGACATTATCAAGCTAATCAGATCATACGAACGGATCTTACACAAAATAAATAGACAGAACTTGTCTATATTATTCAATGAAACCTGTATTAATGAAAAAAATACTGCCAAAATACACACACACACACACACACACACACATATATATATATATATATATATATATATATATATATATATATCTTGAATTAAATAGATACAAAGGTTGGTTTTTATATTCAACCTTAATCCGAGAATACTAACCGTGGGTATATAGTACCCAGCGCAAATGACGCCATTTTAATTACAATTTAATTAAATTTTGAGTACCTGATTTTCTTACCTAAATAATGTTTTTCAGTTCCTATTAATGTTAACTCAAAGTACAAAGTTTGAAGTGCCTGCATGTAAAATATTTCAAATACAGATTTATATTTAATATATTTTTTATATTTTCAATATCGGGTATGATATACCCATGGTATAGTGTTCCAGGGTTAAGGAATCCTTTTAGTCCAACACATCTTCAGAATGGATCGTTGGCATACTTTTAACGAAGGCAAAATTATATCTGACTGCAGGAAATAATAAATAAGCGCTAAGCTTGGAACACGATTAAATAAATTTAATTTTCCTTCTAAAGATGTGTTGGCCGGAAAGGATTTTTTAAAATTAAATATAAAAAAAAACTGCCTTTTGTATTTATTCAAATTGCAATTTGTGTTCTGCAGTATCAAGTTCTTGTTTTTATATATATATAGATATGGGGTAAATATCATTATTCATACATTTTCATTCTATCATTCCACACTTATTTAATATCAGTCAGTCAGTTAAGTCCCATGCGCGATACACGCTTTGGGCGATCATGTCTCGAAAGAGACATGACAGAAGATTATCCCGCAGTAGGTTGCCATTGCTTTCTGTGGTGGACTGGTTGCCAGCCAAGGCTATAGAACCCAATCTGTTCTATTATTTAACCCATAACTGGAGGGAAGAGACGGATTAATACCTTTCCCAAGGGAAATTGCGCGTAAGTGAATGTAAGGAATTCAACTGGAATTCGAACTCGGTTCCCCGATTTCTTGTTCCGAGCCGATATCCACTGCGCCACAACGCACATATTTAATATCAAGCTTCCTATAAATCAATGGTGGATGTTTGTTTTTTTCTCACTGATTAAGAGAGTTTAAGAAACGGGTGTAGCTCTAAAGACTATTGTTGAGAATAGTCCGCGTGGAACACGCGAGTAAAGTTTTAAGGAAAATTGAAACGGATTGCTGTACTTAGATTCAGAAAAGACACATTTAAAATTTCTAAGACATGTAGTGAGGAAAGACGCCACGGGGAATTTAACACAACTAAGATACATTAGAGCGAAAAGGGAACAACGAGTCAGCTACCTAATGAGCTTGTGTAAATGGATGACAGAACCGGGTCTTGGAGGGATAGTAAAAAAGATAAACATTATTTGAAGCTAGGGTATTAACATTATTCGTACTTTATCCCATTGTTCCCCAAGGACACATGGTGCATTGGATATAAGCGTTGGTTATTTCCAGGGACTTGACCCAAGGAGTTGCGAGTTCAATACCTAGAGTTGAGTTAACGGGAGTTAATTACATGACATACGGAATTGGTATCGCACATGGAATGAGAATGATATACCCAGTGATTGAAATAAAGGGTCCTACTCGAAATATCTAGCACCTGAAGAAGGCCGGAGCGTACAATGGCAGAAACATCATGAACATTTTTTTCACTTTCTATTTCAGCTTCCGGCCATATCACGTTGAATACACCTGTTCTCGCTCGATCACCGAAGTTAAGCAACGTTGAGCCTGGTCAGTACTTAGATGGGTGACCGCTTGGGAATACCAGATGCTGTAAGCGTTTTTTGCTTACGGCCATATCACGTTGAATACACCGGTTCTCGTTCGATCACCGAAGTTAAGCAACGTTGAGCCTGGTCAATACTTAGATGGGTGACCGCTTGGGAATACCAGGTGCTGTAAGTGTTTTTTGCTTACGGCCATATCACGTTGAATACAAAGGTTCTCGTTCGATCACCGAAGTTAAGCATCGTTGAGCCTGGTCAGTACTTAGATGGGTGACCGCTTGGGAATACCAGGTGCTGTAAGTGTTTTTTGCTTACGGCCATACCACGTTGAATACAAAGGTTCTCGTTCGATCACCGAAGTTAAGCATCGTTGAGCCTGGTCAGTACTTAGATGGGTGACCGCTTGGGAATACCAGGTGCTGTAAGCGTTTTTGTTGCTTACGGCCATATCACGTTGAATACAAAAGTTCTCGTTCGATCACCGAAGTTAAGCATCGTTGAGCCTGGTCAGTACTTAGATGGGTGACCGCTTGGGAATACCAGATGCTGTAAGCGTTTTTTGCTTACGGCCATATCACGTTGAATACAAAGGTTCTCGTTCGATCACCGAAGTTAAGCAACGTTGAGCCTGGTCAGTACTTAGATGGGTGACCGCTTGGGAATACCAAGTGCTGTAAGCGTTTAGTGGCGGATGTACGTTGTGATGCAGTGAATATCGACTCGGAAAGAGAAATCGGTGAGCCGAGCTCGAATTTCAGTTGAATACCCTGCACTCACTTAAACACTGGTACCCTTGGGAAAGGTATTAATCAGTCCCTTCCCTCCAGTTATGGGTTAAATAACAAGGATAGGACTTGGGGACCCTGCCCTTAAAAACAAATCCCAATGAATCTTGATACGCGAAAGGAAAAAAATACTACTAGACACAAAACTTATATAAAACAATAAATTGTTCAAAGAAAAAAAAAAGGTATTAAAATAAATAAAATTTCGTTGACCCGCCGAGGTTGATATGCCATAAAAACAAAACAACCAACTAATATTCTTTTTCACTCAGTTACTCTTAGTGGCTTTGAATTGCGTGGTGCGATGTGATTTAAAAAATAAATGCCCAACAGCAAAACAGATAACGATTCAGTTTACTCAATATGACGGGTAATGTCTCGTTTAACATTATACTTAGATTGTAAACTGAAACTCTCACAAAAATACAAGATCTTCATACATGTGTTTAAAACATTCTCCAGGGTACCATTAGTAACCATAGCTTTATCCTCTCACGAGTTGAGCTATGACAAACAAACGCACAAAAAATATATTCGAAGCATAAGATTATGTTGCATTTTCACAAGACTCTTCTGATTACCTAGTTCTATCGCCAAACAGCATCATAACTACCCGTCACTGGTAAGCCAAGACGATTAAAAGGAAAGTGAGTGGATAGGAAACCTCGACATTTTCGGCAAAGATATAAGAATAATCAAGAATCTCTACTGGCAGCAAACGGCCTGCATACGGACAGGTAACGACCTCAGTAGATACACAAAGATAGAAAAAGGCGTAAGACAAGGCTGTGTCTTTTCACCGGATTTGTTCAACCTATACAGCGAGAATATTTTGAGGACCCTAGATGACACACCAGGATTTATTATTGGAGGCCACAACCTGAACAACATAAGATACGCGGACGATACAGTACTGATTGCGGACACGGAAAGGAAACTGCAAGATCTCATACAGAAAGTAGCAGTGGAGAGTGACAAGATGGGACTACAAATAAACTTTAAGAAAACTGAGTGCATGGTCATCAGCAAAAGATACAACCCAAAATGCCAAATACAGGTGGGGGATAACAGAATCAAACAAGTCCAAGAATTTAAGTACCTAGGAAGTGTTCTAACAGGAGATGGAAAGTGCGACACGGAGATCCGAAGGCGAATTGGCATGGCAAAGGACGCGTTCCAGAAGATGAGCAAAATACTAACACACAGGAAGATCTCAATAGAAACGAAGAAAAGAGTGCTAGACTGCTACGTGATGTCAGTTCTTCAGTACGGCTGTGAATGCTGGACAATATCATCGAAAATGAGGACAAAACTGGAAGCGGCCGAAATGTGGTTCTACAGAAGGATGCTACGGATATCGTGGACTGAGCATACAAGCAACGACGAAGTGTTAGAAAGAATGGCAACAAAAAGGAAATTGATGCTGAGCATCAGGAAGAGACAACTGAAGTTCCTGGGACATGCAATGAGGAAGGAAAGCCTGGAGAACCTGATACTGACTGGTCAGATAGAAGGAAGGAGAGACAGAGGAAGGCAGCGGATAACATATTTGCAGGGCCTGATCAGGTGGATGACGGAACGGGGGTTTCCAGGAGCAACAGGAGCAAACATACTAAGAGCCACAAGGGATAGGGAGACGTGGAGATCCATGATCGCCTACGTCCTGAAGGGACAGGGCACATAGAAGAAGAAGAAGAGTGGATAAGTACTTGGTCAATGTACACACACAGGTTTGTCTATCAGTTGTAGTCCCTTCCCATTATTCAAGAGCAGTCTGCGAGTATCTTGATGAAATGTTTCCTGAGAAATGTACCGGCGGAAGAGGTTCAATTGATTGGCCAGAACGTTTACCTGACTTGGCCCCAATCGTTTTCTTTTTTAGGGAGTACGCAAGGACACGGTATATACTCGAATACCAAGAGTTGTTAGTGATTTGAAAAATTACATAAGTGATGCATTTCAATAAATTAATATTAAAAAAAAAAGTACTTGTGCAAAAATGTTTGTCGTAGAGTGAGGGTTAGAATTCAAAGCTGTGTAAACAGTTTGAGAACCTGTGTTGATAAAATTTAACCGCTTTCGTCTGTATATAATAAGATTTAATTGTCAATGTAATAATTGTATTAGTAGGCATAATTGTATATGTAAACTCAAAATAAGTGTCATCATTTAATGTCAACCTACTTTTGGGCCACCCTATATATATATATATATATATATATATATATATATATATATATATACACTAGCAGTATAGCCCGGCGTTGCTCGGGTGTAATAAAAGCTTTAAAACTAATCCATGGTCCTGGAGCTCTGACCCTTTGGACGTTGGCACGAAAGACTAAAAAGCAATAGTTGTTTCCAGTTAAAGCGAAACCGTAGACTGAAAAAAAAAAAAAATGAATGGCTGTAAGTCAAATTTTGATTTCCTGGTATCTGTATCAAATTTTCTGCACTATTGAAACTTCTGAATATCGTTTCTTATGTCTTTGTCTATGAGTGTATCAAATTTGATTAAAATCGGACCACTCCTTCTATAACCCGATTTTTTCGATTATCGATTTTCGATATTTATCGGGGGTACCTCGACACAAAACCTAGCTAAGAACACTCGCAGACGCTTATAGTACAACTGTGTAAATTTTCAAGGAAACCGGTTCAGCCGTTTCGGAGTCTATAGGTAACGGACACACGCACACACACACACACATATATATATATATATAGGTATAGTTGCCAGTCCGTAAACGGTGAGGATAATCCAACAACATTTCCTTAATATAAATTATTAATAGGTAAATTCATATAGAGAGCTAGATTGGTATTAACCAGAGCGATATGAAGTTTATAAAGGAAAGCTCAACACGTCATATCAGTTATAAACTAGAGTTCATTTCAATGAGCTTAACTATATACACCGCACTACGTGGGTGCACGGAAGCCCTATGCTTATGAAGCGTATATATGTGTGAGTATGAAAACGCTAGATGTGCACATACATATGCGTGACTCTTCAGAAATGAATTGAGTCTGTATACACTGCTTACATACAAGACGTTAAAATTTCCCTTCTCTGACCCCATGCGCCGATGGCTTAGGGAGTAGAGACTCCGACTGACAAATCGGTTGAGTTTTTGATCCCGGCCAGAAGCAAGTGGATATGTCTAGCCACACTGATGAGCTGTGATACAGCGAAACAGGCTTGTATGTGGATGACTAATACACACACACACACACATATATATATATATATATATATATATAATTGTGTTTGGATATATGGGCTTAAATATGTACTTAATTATCTCATATATATCTCGTATATATAAATATATGCGAAATTGAGAATACGACAATTTATTTAACGTGATATGTGAGTGCGTATATACACCGCACTACGTGGGCGCACGAAAGCCCTATGCTTATGAAGCGTATATATGTGTGAGTATGAAAACGCTAAGACCTAAAAAGAGATAAAAAAAAAAAAAGAAATCAGTGGATATGTAAACTTAAACAGAATTACATTGTTAGTATATGTGGGAATGTACACATAGGTATACGTGGATAAAAATTAGTATAAGTGAGTGAGTTGAACTGATGGGGTCAAATAGACGCCTAAAGCCAGGGGAATTTTTTTTTTTTTTTTTTTTTCAGAGGTCATACCATCTAAGACAGTCTAAATAACTTCAAACGGATACTACCCATATTTGGAACTGGACTCTATCTCTTTCTCCCCTTTCCCACCCCTTCTTTCCTTTCATTCTTTCTTTCCTTCTTTCTTTCCTTCTTCCCCTTACATTTATTGTCATTTATTTATTTGTTTGTAATCTTATGTTTATTATTATTATTATTTCTATTATGTTCCCTCTTCATTTTAAGAAAACGTTCATTCCGCCAGAAATTTTATGCCAGATGGAGGAAATATTGTAAAAGAGTCTGATGATATGAGCTTGTTAAGCTCATTGAAATGAACTATAGTTTATAACTAATGTGACGTGTTGAGTTTTCCTTTATAAACTATATATATATATATATATATATATATATATATAAGTAAATTAAACCTAGTGAGCCAACAAACCTACCAAGGTTTGTTGGCTCACTAGGTTTAATTTACTTATTCTGCTCTGCTTACGTATTGAGCGCTTTTTTGTTATTGATTACTCGTCTCGGGTTTTTTCTTTGGGCTACGTGCTAGCTCGGTCTAAATCTCTTTGGCTGATGTTCATGTGCTTAGCTTTTCTTTTTTTACAACCAATCTTTCCTTCCACGTATATACGCGGAGGGTTTCTCGAAACGAGTATAATGATAAGCTTGTGTTTAAATCTATCGCCCGGTTCACACACCACCCTCGTCTATTGAACAGGTGAAGTGGCTCATCCCTTGTTCCCTGTTTAGGATGGGGTTTCCGGCTTTCTTTTTTCCAATCTGTTCACTCTTTTATTTATTTATTTATTTTTTTTTCAATTGGAGTAGATAGACTAATCTATCGCCCGGTTCACACTCCACCCACGTCTAGTGAACAGGTGAAGAAGCTCATCCCTTGTTCCCTGTTTAGGGTGTGGTTTCCGGCTTTCTCTTTTCCAATCTTTTCACTTTTACGTAGCCCCCTGCGCTTCAGTGGCATTACCGCTTTGCTCGGGGTGATATGATATAATATATATATATATATATATATATATATATATATATATATAGGCAAGATGTTTGTATGTCTATCTGTCTGTATGTATGTCCTTAATACAAATCTCCCATTTTCATTCGATTCTCACCAAACTTCACACAAATATTCTTCAGGCTTCCGGTCAGGTCATGGGTTACGTATTTTTTTCCGATTTCCTCCCGATATTGTACATCGATACTTTGATATCTGATCAAGTCTGATCAAGATCAGGATTTCAGCTCTTTTATCGTGTTTCTTGCTGCAGAATTTGCTCTAATTTGGTAAAATTATAGTTTTTAGTCTCAAACATTAGTAGATCTTCTCAGACGACTCATTTCTCCGATATCGGAAATCGATATCCCTCGATATTCTATGGAATCTGATCAAAAACCGATATTCAGCCATCAATATGGCTAATTTTTCTCCAATTTTACTCTCTAGAGGTACGATTAGCTTTCATGGACTTAAGTTAGATTATCATTTGGATGACGTATTTGACTCCGATATTGGAAATCGATACCCCGATATCCTATCGGGTCTGATCAAAATCAGGTTTTCAGCCCTTTTATTTTAGTTTTTGCTTCTGGTTTGGCTCTAAGTATGTATAATTGTAGTTCTTAGTCTCAGCCACGATACCATTTACTCAGAGGACTTATTTAGTCTTCAAAATTCAGTTTACGACGAAACAAAACTTATTTGATATCGATACCAGGAAATCAAAATTTGACTTACATCCAGTCATTTTTCTTTCAATCTACGGTTTCACTTTAACTGGAAACAACTATTGCTTTTTAGTATTTCGTGCCAACGTCCAAAGAGTCTGAGCTCCAGGACCATGGATTAGTTTTAAAGCTTTCATTACACCCGAGCAACGCCGGGCTATACTGCTAGTGTATACACACACACACACACACACACACACACACACACATACACACATATATGTATATGAGAAAGTATACGATATACATATTTCTAGGAATTTTCAGTCCCAGAACTTTTTAGTAACGGTGCTTAATTTTAAGTTATGCATATGTTTAACTTGATTATATAACATTTGAAATTTTACACTAAATGCGTATAATTTTAATGTGACTTTCAGTTAAATATTCGACTTTTCCGTTTTCCTCGAGTTGAAGAGAAAACCTGGACTTTGTTCCTCTTGACGTCATTTATATTTTTTTAATCGAGCAAATGCGGGCGGCCAAAAATAGAAAGTAGATTATGCAAATTCCAATTTATTTGTACCTTATGGATTAGTTTTAAGAGTCTGCCACCCATTATTGTCCATACGAATACCCAGTGTCGGATAACGTTACCAAGTTGGGTGGTGAGCTTGTCCTGATTTCAAATCAGACTTTCTTCAAACATTTTTTTTTCTAAATTTCTAGCAGAAATGACGTCATTACGAATCGCTGAAGCTGCCCTCTTTAAAATAAATTATCTCCTGTATAATGTCGCCAAATATAGAGCTTTTAAAAGCAGAAAAACAAATTGAAAAAATTGGGACCTATATCTACTTGGCCATGTGTCTGTAACAGTGACCCAAACGAGTTGGGTGTATGTTTATTTAAATTTTAATCCAAAAAGGTTGTGGCACAAGGCCGAAAAGGGAGGGGAAAAAAACTCGGGATGGTCTTCAAGTAACTATCTTATACCTAGCTAATCCGACTCACGACCCAAACATACGTTACAATTTTTCTCAATCACCACAAAAATTTATCCATCAACACTCAATCCAACATGTACTATCATACCGCAAAGCATTCTGGGGACCTAAAAACACCCTAAATGTACATAAAAATTACAATTTTATACAATAAATACAAAAATATACATAAAACTTTTACATGAAAAGACATGAGGGGGAGGGGAATTTTTTTTTAATCATTTCACCCCAAGCAAGGCATTCCACTGCCACTATTGCGCTTGGGGCTACATAGGGGAAGGTAAATAGAAAGAGTGGTTAGATATAGGAAATGTCAGAAGTGGGGTGATAGATAGTTTGGAGGATGGGAAGAGTGTTTGAAAGAATGGAAGCGAGTTATTGTGTTAGGAGGTGTCTATTGACCTTACATTTAAACTCCTGGAGATTGTAACCGTCGGGGAAGCAGTCATGTGGAAGGGAATTCCACAGTCGGGAAGTACGAGAAAAGAAACTGTTGGAGTAGAAGTTGCGGTTGCATTTTATCGGTTTCACTGTAAAAGGGTGGGATCTAGTTGCTAATCTAGTATCTCGTGCAAATTCGTACCTAGGGGGCACCAGTGATCTAAGTTCATCGGAGCAGAAACCATGAAAGTATTTATAGAAGAGACACAGGGAAGCCACGTCGCGCCGGTGAGAGAGAGACTGCAGGCAGTCTGCCAAGTCAGTATCGATCACATTACAGACCCTCCGCTGTACCTTGTCGAGAAGCCCAAGGAGAATAGCAGGGGCACCCGACCAGATATGGCAACAGTATTCAATGCACGGGCGGATGGTAGATTTATAAATGTGCAGGATAGATTCAGATGGAAAAAACCTCCGGGCCCTGCACAGAGAACCGACTTTCATAGCAGCGGATTTATCAATAGATTCGATATAGTCATTCCACTTGAGGTCCGCTGAAATTGTGAGACCAAGGAGACGTAGTGTTTTACTCACTGGGAGGCAAGCCTGGTCCATGCTAATGGGAGGTAGGTGCGGTTGTCTATGATGGTTAATTGATAGTAGCTTCGTTTTAGAAGCATTAAAATTTACGAGCCATTTCTTAACCCAGTCCACTACGGATTGGAGGTCCTTTCCAAGCTCGGCTGCAAGGTTAGCTTTGTCGCCCACACCAGATTTTTGATCGAGGCGAGAGTAAACTGTGGTGTCATCGGCGTACATACCTACTTGGGATATTATGGTATCGGGGAGATCATTAATGTAGATCAGAAAGAGCGTAGGACCTAGGATAGAGCCTTGAGGGACACCCGCGTTCGTATGGTAGATCTGGGAGGCATGTCCGTTTAATACCACTTTCAATGTGCGGTTAGACAGGAATGACTGGATTAGTTCAAACAATTGTCCAGCTATACAATAGCTCCGCAGTTTGCCTAGAAGGTCAGCATGCCAAACTCTCTCGAACGCTTTAGAGATATCCAAGGCGACGGTTCGGGCTTCGCCATTCCTGTCGAGTGCCTGGTATATATACTCGGTGATGGTCGTTAGCATATCGGCAGTAGATCTGGTGAAGTGGAAACCATACTGCTTGTTCGAGAGGAGCCTGTGTTCTGTGAGGTGCTGAACGAGCTCGGCGTTGATAATGGCCTCGAACACTTTGCCAAAGATCGGAAGAAGGCTGATAGGGCGGTAATTTGCGGGGTCCGAGGGTTCTCCAGAGTTTTTGAATATAGGAACTACAGAGGAAGATTTCCAACAGGCAGGAAAGCAGGAAGCAGAGAGGCAGAAGTTGTAGAGCTTAGAAAGGACAGAGGAGAGTTCAGGGGTACATTTAAGACAAGACTTGTGAATTTGGTTTACCTGTTTGGAATTATTTTCCTGTGGTTGCTTCCTACCAACACATAATTCAATTTTTTCGCTTTGCAACAGTATCTTCGAGAATATAGACGTTGGTTAGTAACTTGACCCCAAAAGTTGTGAGTTCAACACCTGGCTACAGCAGTGGTGAACAAATAATTTAGAGAATTGAGTTAAAGTAAGATGGCATCCAGAAATGGCATTGCACATGGAACGGGAACAATATGCCCTAGTGATTGAAATGAAGGGCTCGGTACAAAATTCTTAGCACCCGAAGAAGGTCAGAGCGTATAGTGAACGAAACGTCGTAAACATGGCAATAAAGATGAGGACAACAGTTCGAACAATGAAAGTCATCTAATTTTGAAAACGTTTGTTGTCATAGTATTAAAAAAAGTATTTATAAAATGAGTTTCGGTCAAATATGATATTAAAATGGTGGTAGTAATCGTCGTCGGAATAATCAACACGTGTAAATGCAATCTTCCTCCCCGCAATTTTTGTCGTGTCCTCAGATACTACACTCTGATTCTGCAATTTCTAAAAGCTGATAGTATGTGACGCACTGTCGACTTCACATGCACACCCTCCCAACCACTAAGCGTAGGTTTGAACCAGGCAGAACTGACAGTATTCTCCAGCTTCTTTCTCTCTCTCTCTCTTTATCTTTCTTTCTTTCATTCTCTCTCTCTTTATCTTTCTTTCTTTCTTTCATTCTCTCTCTCTTTATCTTTCTTTCTTTCATTCTCTCTCTCTTTATCTTTCTTTCTTTCATTCTCTCTCTCTTTATCTTTCTTTCATTATCTCTCTCTTTATCTTTCTTTCTTTCATTCTCTCTCTCTTTATCTTTCTTTCTTTCATTCTCTCTCTCTTTATCTTTCTTTCTTTCATTCTCTCACTCTTTATCTTTCTTTCTTTCATTCTCTCTCTATCTTTCTTTCTTTCATTCTTTCTTTCTCTTTTCTTTCTTTCTTTCATTCTCTCTCTCTTTATCTTTCTTTCTTTCATTCTCTCTCTCTTTATCTTTCTTTCTTTCATTCTCTCTCTCTTTCTTTCTTTCTTTCATTCTTTCTTTCTTTCTATTCTTTCTTTCTTTCATTCTCTCTCTTTCTTTATCTTTCTTTCTTTCTATTCTTTCTTTCTCTCTCTCTATCTTTCTTTCTTTCTCTCTCTCTTTCTTTCTTTCTTTCTTTCTTTCTCTCTCTCTTTCTTTCTTTATTTCTTTCTTTCTTTCTCTTTATTCTTTCTTTCTTTCTCTCTCTTTCTTTATCTTTCTTTCTTTCTTTCTTTCTCTATCTTTCTTTCTTTCTCTCTATCTTTTTCTTTCTCTCTCTCTTTATCTTTCTTTCTCTCTCTCTTTATCTTTCTTTCTCTCTGTCTTTATCTTTCTTTCTCTCTCTTTGTCTTTATCTTTCTTTCTCTCTCTCTTTATCTTTCTTTCTTTCTCTCTGTCTTTATCTTTTTCTTTCTCTCTCTGTCTTTATCTTTCTTTCTCTCTCTCTTTATCTTTCTTTCTCTCTCTCTCTTTATCTTTCTTTCTCTCTCTCTCTTTATCTTTCTTTCTCTCTCTCTCTTTATCTTTCTTTCTCTCTCTCTCTTTATCTTTCTTTCTCTCTCTCTCTTTTCTTTCTTTCTCTCTATCTTTCTTTCTCTTTATCTCTCTTTCTTTTATCTTTCTTTCTATCTTTTTTCTTTCTCTCTCTCTCTTTATCTTTCTCTCTCTTTATCTTTCTTTCTCTCTCTTTATCTTTCTCTCTCTCTCTTTATCTTTCTTTCGCTCTCTATCTTTCTTTCTCTCTCTTTATCTCTCTTTCTTTTATCTTTCTTTCTTTCTTTCTTTCTATCTTTTTTCTTTCTCTCTCTCTCTTTATCTTTTCTTTCTCTCTCTCTCTCTCCTCGAGACTTTCTTGGTTTCTTTTACTTTCAGTAGCTAATTGCGTTTTAGTAGCTTTATTGCCTTACTTTGAGAGAAGTTATTACAAATTTCTCGAGCACACTCTTTCTATTTGTCTTTTCCTTAATTTTCATTTTTGGTTCATTGGAACGACCACTCATTTTTGTTTAAAACAATTCTTTGAGCCTCAAAATTTCAGTCTTATTTTCTAAAATAGTCTCCTTTTAATCAGCTGTTTTCACAATTCTTACTAAGCGCCATGTTTGAATTTCGACTCCATTTTTCATTTCTCTCTCTCCCACTCTCTTTCTCATTTAATAAATTCTACATTCACATATGACCAAGTTTCTTTTTTTTTCTTCAAAAATGAAATGCAATTTTTGCATTTTATCAGTCTTTCCTATGATAAGAATGCTTCTAAAATTTATTCTGCCTGTATTATTCCATGATTTTGTTTAAGTTCGTTGTGTAACCATGTTCATCTGGAGGAATAATTAGAAGTTTGAAACCTGTCAAAGAAAAGAAAAAAACTCCATCCATCATATTTTAAATTCTGAGAAAAGGTCGCTATTCGATATGAAACACCGCGCAACCTTTTTTAGAGCTTATAAGTGGAAAACTGAATAATGAGAATGATGACGTACCAGGGTGTAACAGGGAAAATAGATTTGCTTTTCATTCGGTATTCGTGCCGACTAAATAATCTAAAAGTACATATTTTCTCAAATTCATCACAGATCATGACTAAATTGAAATCAAAGGACTGCTTTAAATTAAGTTGTCATTTTGAATTTTAAATGGATCTTATGGAACAATGCAAGTCAGTAGGAGTAGATAGGTTCGCCTATTGTTCTGCTCACACTAGTCCCCGGTCTTTTGAACAGGAGTAGATGTTTAGGGCCAGGAAGTTTTTCCTCTTGAAACCATCCTCCTCATTTATTCATCACACCCTGATGGTGCATAGGGCAGCAACTCTTTGTTGCTGTTTCTGTAACAAACTCTTTTTTACTTTTTTACTTTCTTTTTTTCGGGGGGGGGGGGGGACAGAGTTGTTAGCCCTGCTAGTGTGAGCAGAACAATAGGCGAAAGAGAAAGAGAAAGAAAGGAGAAAGAAAGATAAAGATAAAGAGAAAGAAAGATAAAGAGAAAGAAAGGAGAAAGAAAGATAAAGAGAAATAAAGAGAAAGAAAGAAAGAAAGAAAGAAATAAAGAGAAAGAGAAATAAAGAGAAAGAAAGATAAAGAGAAAGAAAGATAAAGAAAGATAAAGAGAAAGAAAGATAAAGAGAAAGATAAAGAGAAAGAAAGAGAAATAAAGAGAAAGAAAGATAAAGAGAAAGAAAGATAAAGAGAAAGAAAGATAAAGAAAGATAAAGAGAAAGAAAGATAAAGAGAAAGAGAAATAAAGAGAAATAAAGAGAAAGAAAGAGAAAGAAAGAAAGAAATAAAGAGAAAGAAAGATAAAGAGAAATAAAGATAAAGAAAGATAAAGAGAAAGAAAAGGTGGGCCATTTTTGTTCTTTACGTTTACAGCAACTGGTATTCCCAAATGGTCACCCATTTAAGTGCTGACCAGGCTCGATGTTGCTTAACTTCAGTGATCGGACGGGAACCGGTGTATTCAACACGATATCCTGCACGTATATAAATCTACCATCCGACCGTGCATTGAATACTGCTACTATATCTGGACAGGTGCTCCTGCTATCCACCTAGGGGTCCTTGACAACATCCAACGGAGAATCTGTAATTGGTATCGATCCCGACTTGGCATCCGGCCGTGTATTGAATACTGTGGCCATATTTGGTCGGGTACTCCTGCTATCCACCTAGGGGTCCTTGACAACATCCAACGGAGAATCTGTAATGTAATCGATTCCGACTTGACAGCTCAGATACACTTTCTCACCGGTGCAACGTGGCTTCCTTGTGTCTCTTCTACAAATACTTGCACGGTTTCTGCTCCGATGACCTTAGCTCACTGGTATCCCTATATGTGAATTTACTCGAGCCACAAGATTAGCAACTAGGTCCCACCCTTTTACTGTGAAATCAATAAAATGTAAACGCAAATTCTACTCCAACAGCTTCTTTTCTCGCACTTCCAGCCTGTGGAATTCCCTTCTGTTTGCTTGCTTCCCCGACAGCTACAATCACCAAGAATTTAAATGTAAAGTCAAGTCATCTGCTACCTCACTAACCTGCATCTTTTCTTTCATGCTCCTTTCTCCGTTTACTCTCATCAGTATTCTCATCCTTCTCTTACCCACTTCCTGACACCCTCTATAACCTGTCAACTTTCTCAACTTTTTTCATATGTAACCTCCTGCAAACCAGTGGCAATAAGTTTGCTTGACTTGGGGCGATATGATTATAAATTTTTTTTTAATACTATTATAATGAGGATATAAAGTGGGGGATCAATTCTACATTACAATCAACATATAAACTGATCCTTCACTTTATGGCCATATTCATCCCTCTCTTACTCACTTCTTGACACCCCCTATAACCTGTCACTCTTTCTCATAACTTTCCTTTTATGTAACCCCTTGCAAAACAGTGGCAGTAAACTGCTTTGTTTGGGGCGATATGATTAAAAAAAAAAAGTTTAGGGTTGAGATTTCGGTTCCTTGTAAAGTTTACTTCAATTATATACTTCTAACGTGTCTGACGGAACACTGCAATTATTTTTTCTCCTCAATAGGGGTGGATAGGCTTGCCAACCGTCCGGTTCACCCGCCTCCCCGGTCTTTTGAACAGAAGTAGAGGTTTAATCCATGATTCCTGTTTAGGATTGGGTTTCCAGTTCTTTCTAAAATCTACTTCAACTGTGTACTTCTGACATCTCTGCGTAAATTCTGAATTTCTATTCACGTTTTTTTTCTCCAATATTAGTAGATAGCTTCGTCTATCGTCCGGTTCACACTCTTACCCATGTTTCCTATTTACGACTAGGCTTCCCATTCTTTCCACTCTTGTTATTCAATTTCACTTCTAGTAGCAGATTCAGGCGTAAGTCTCCTCTCTTTCCAATCCTCCAGACCCCGTTGTATAAAAATTATCAAATCTACTTGTAGGCCTTAGGGTCAATGTGGATAATCACTACTTTAAATATTTGTAAATTTCTCCTCTTGTGCCAATCAATGGCTGGTGTTTCGGCCCAAAAGAAATCAGTGACTTCGAAATTTGATTTTCTTGACCAGTAGATCATTTTTGCTAAAAGATCTGTTGTATTCTTCTTCAATTTCCTCTTATTAAAGCTGAACTTTTTTCAAAATATCAAATGCAAGAACATTTATACTTTTAGTTCCATTGGTAAAATACTAAATATTTTATTTCATTTGTAAATAAAAATTACTCCTTATAATCTTAGGCGATTACAAGCCTTTTTTCTAAAAGTTAATGTAGTTACACTATTTACGTTAAGGCATACGGGGGTGTATTATTCTCATTCCATGTGAAATGCCACTTCTGGTAGCCATGTAGTTATCTCCCTTTAACTTAGAGTTAAGTTATTTGTTCACCACTGCTGCAATTTGGTACTGAACTTCCAACTGTTTAGGTGAAGTCACTAGAACAAACCAAGGACTATATCCGCTGGGTCATGTGTTCTTGACTTTTAATCGATGTTTCAGCTTTTCGTACGCGTCCAGTGATCGCAATAAAAGATTTGGTCCGAAATTCCTAGCACCTGAAGAAGGCCGGAGCGTACAATTGCCGAAACGTCGTAATAATAACAATGAAGATGAGAACAATAGTCCGAACAATGTAAATAGTTTAAATACTACATCTCAAAAGTATAGAAAAACGTCAAGGTAGTTATTTTTATCTGGAAAAATAATTCGGTTCTCCTGAAAATCCTTCTCGGAGAGCAGAACAAGATAGCAATTAATCTATTGTCTCTTGACCAATCGATAGGAAGTTTTAGTCTAAAATGTGGGTTGGTTGGTTGTTTTGTTTTTATGGCAAATCAACCTCGGCGGGTCATTTATTGCCAACTAAACTTCATTTATTGCTGGTAATACTTTTTTCTTTCAACAATTTATTGTTGTTTATATAAGTTTTTTTGTGTCTAGTAATACTTTTTTTCTTTTCGAGTATCAAGATTCATTGGGATTTGTTTTGTTTTTTTAAGGGCAGGGTCTCCAAGTCCTACCCTGTTATTTAACCCATAACTGGAGGGAAGGGACGGATTAATACCTTCCCCAAGGGGGTATCAGTGCTTAAGTGAATGCAGGGTATTCAACTGAAATTCGAACTCGGCTCACCGATTTCTCTTTCCAAGTCGATATCCACTGCACCACAACGCACATCCGTCACTAAACGCTTACAGCATCTGGTATTCCCAAGCAGTCACCCATCTAAGTACTGACCAGCCTCAACGTTGCTTAACTTCGGTGATCGAGCGAGAACCGGTGTATTCAACGTGATATGGCCGTAAGCCAGTCTAAAATGTACGTCATTTTATATTGATGCGTCTGTACTTTCTTATTCTTACGGCGATATTTTTTCTGTCTTTTTTGCCATTGCACATTGATATTCCATTTCCATTCCCTCCTCCTTCTTTGATTTCCTCTAAAAAAAAAAAAATTAATCAATATACGGTTATTTCGCTTTGGTTATAAACTCTCTGCTTTTGCTAAAGAATTCTTCATTTAAAAATCACATCAAATTGAAATATTTATCAGGAAGTGTTTGGATGAATAGACAACGTGTAATTGTCTCTAGCTTCAAGGGATTCAACTTTCCAAATATCATTTTTGCAAGTTGAAGGCAGCATTTCTTACTTACCAATGTGTACGAAGTTGGAACTTCGATTGCAAGATACCAATCAAGTTTATATACCTTTGTATAATAATTCAGTGGTCATTTTTAAAAAGTCTATAAAGTATCAAATCATGCTATTTTTTTTACCAAATGTTAACCATAACCTTCCTTATATAAGCGCAATTTCTGGTTGATGTTTCAGCTTCTCATCACACATCCATCCATTGCACTGATTTCTGACTAATGTAAAAAGAAAGATTTTCAATGTCAAACCGATGAATAAAATTAATGCAAACCGGAATGGGTTTAATTTTGGAATTATTACATTAATTTTTTTTTTTTTTTATCAATTAACGTTTTGCTTGATTTTGTTTAATATCATAAAACAAAAGGTTTTTCATATTATCTCAAAATTAGTTAAGTTAATTTTTAGAAACAAAGAAAAGAGTTCTGGATTGCTATGTGATGTCAGTTCTTCAATACGGCAGTGAATGCTGGACAATATCAGCGGAAATGTGGTTCTACAGAAGGATGCTGCGGATATCGTGGACTGAGCATACAAGAAACGATGAGGTGTTGGAAAGAATGGTAACAAAAAGGAAATTGATACTGAGCATCAGGAAGAGACAACTGAAGTTCCTGGGACATGCAATAAGGAAGGAGAGCTTGGAGAACCTGATACTGACTGGCCAGATAGGAGGAAAAAGAGACAGAGGAAGACGGCAGATAACATATCTGGTTCTACAGAAGGATGCTGCGGATATCGTGGACTGAGCATGCAAGCAACGATAAGGTGTTAGAAAGAATGGCAACAAAAGGAAATTGATACTGAGCATCAGGAAGAGACAACTGAAGTTCCTGGGACATGCAATAAGGAAGGAGAGGTTGGAGAACCTGATACTGACTGGCCAGATAGAAGGAAAGAGAGACAGAGGAAGGCAGCGGATAACATATTTGCAGGGCCTGATCAGGTGGATGACGGAACGGGGGTTGCGAGGCGTAACAGGAGCAAACATACTAAGAGCCACAAGGGATAGGGAGACGTGGAGAACCATGATCGCCTACGTCCAGAAGGGACAGGGCACATAGAAGAAGAATTTTTGAAATTTTTTTTAATAAAAAATGTTATTTTCGAAAAGTAGTCGAAAAGCTCTGCTTGAAATGTGGATAACTTAACGGTAAACAAAGAAATATATAACGTTCCTTTCAAATCTCCGAATATGGATTTGTATATCCGTCCTTCAATATGGCAGCGAATGCTAGAAAATCTCATAAAAGATGAAGAAAAAACTTGAAGCAACCGAAATATGGTTCTACAGAAGGATGCTGGGGATACCATGTACGGAACACGTGAGCAACGACGAGGTTTTTGAAGAGGGACGCAAGAAGGAAACTGATACTTAACATCAGGAAATGACAGCAGAGATTTTTGGAACACGTAATCAAAAGGAAGCCGAGTTCGAATTCCAGTTGAATTTCTTGCATTCACTTACGCGCAAATACCCTTGGGAAATGTATTAAGACCCTCTCTTCCTTACAGTTATGAGTTAAATAACAGGGCAGATTGGGTTCTATAGCCTTGACTGGCAACCAGTCTACCGCAGAAAGTAATGGCAACCCACTGCGGGATTATTTTCTGCCCAGTCAGTGGAGTGTCGAAAGAGACATGATCGCCCAAGCGTGCATCACGTATGGCACTTAACTGAACCAAAAGGACGGCTTGCAGAACCTGATGCTCCCTGGATGGATAGATTGGAAGAAAGACAACAGGAGATGGGGCATTAAGAGCGACAAGTAATAGGGAGATGTGGAGGGCCATGATCGCTTATATCTTGAAGGGACACGGCACATAAATGAGAAATAAATCTAAGACATACCTGCATAGATAATCAGTTTTGAGAAGAATTGGACTCATACCTAATCAAAATTTGATAAACAAGTAAGAATTTACAATGTGGATATAAAGTAGGGGATCAATTCTCTATTATAATCAGTATATAAACTGATCCCTCATTTTGTGGTCACTGTAGTGTTTTATATTCTAGATTTATGGGCTTCATCCGATGGATGGTAGAATGGGAATCGAGTAGGACAACAGGAGAAGGGGTATTAAGAACGACAAGGGATAGACAGATGTGGAGGGCTATGAACGCCTATGTCCTGAAGGGACAAGCCATATAGAAGAAGACAGTTGGATACTGAATTAAAACAATATCATTTGAATGTGTTGTATTGCTTCATCCCCCAATACATGCCGATGTGCTGCAAAGGAATGTGCTGTTTTAAACTAATCCGCCATATTTTCATTTCAAGAATTCCGTTTTTTTAATTTTCTCCCTCTCTTTCCATATCTTCATCTGTATCACTCTCTGTGTCTTTCCCATCAGTATAACCTAATCTACTCCACCAGCTTTTCTATATATCATCATTCCCGCTCATATCTCCAATGCCCCATCTCTGTGTGATTTGGTGTCGTCCACAGGTGCCCATAGCCGCGTCCGGCCGGAGTCCTGCGCCTGACTAGGACATTATGTGATCCCGATCCCGTTTGCCGGTTTTGCAAGACCGGCTATGAATATTTTCCTATCAGATCATGAAATGAAGGCCATTTTGAATGAGCATGCTTCCAGAGCCTGTCATACAAACGTGGGCGTCTCTCCAGGCTATATCCTAGACACCACGATTTTCCTGATGTCGTTCTTTCCTAAGTAGGCATCTATGCAGATGATACCACCATTTATTCTCCTCTCAGTAAGAATTCTGCCAAGGTTGAAAAACCCAACTGCTGCTCCTGGAATGAACCTCTTATCCATGATGGATTGGGGCAAGAAGTGGCTCGTAATTTTTAATGCTTCCAAAATGAAGCTGCTCTCTTTTACCTTTTTTTTTTTAATCATTTCACCCCGAGCAAGGCGGAAACGCCACTGATGTGCAGGGGGTTACATAAATGTAAAAAAATTAATTAGAAAAGAGTGAGGAGTACAGACTAGTTAGAAAGGAACAATAGAAAGCAGGTAAGATGACAGATACATAGGTGGAGAAAGGGAAGGTTATACAGGGGAGGTGAGAGAGCTAGAGTCCAGTGGTTAGTAGATGAGTATTGACTTTGCATTTAAATTTCTGGAGGTTGTAGCCGTCAGGAAAGCAAGAATATGGGAGCGAGTTCCACAGGCGGGAAGTGCGAGAGAAGAAGCTGCAGGAGTAGGATTGTCGTCTGCATTTGGCTAACCTGACTGTGAATGGGTGGGACCTAGTTGCTAGTCTGGTTGCACGAGTAAACACCTGTTGAGGAGGCATCAGTGACTTAAGCTCATCCGAGCAGAAGCCATGAAAGTATTTATAGAAGAGACAAAGGGAGGCCACATTTCGACGATGGGGAAGTGGCTGCAGTTGAGTCGCCAGATCAGTACCTATCACATTACAGACTCTTCTTTGGAGCTTGTCAAGAACACTGAGGAGAACGGCAGGGGCACCTGACCATAAATGGCAGCAGTACTCCATGCACGGACGGATGGTTGACTTGTATATATGCAGGATGGATTAACTTCAATAGACGAGGCTAGCCTTCCAGAAAGCAACACACTGCGCATCCTCAGCCTCATTCTCTCAACCGACATCAAGTGGGACGGCTACATCGAAACAATAACTACATCTACTGCTAAGAATGTTGGGTCACTGTGTCAGGTCAGGAAGTTTTTCCCGTCAGAATTCATTTTGCACATTTATAAATCTATTATTCGTTCGTGCATTGAATACTATTACCATATCTGATCGGATTCTCCTGCTATTCATTTCAGCGTTCTCAACAAAATCCAGAGGAGGATCTGCAATATAATCGATCCCGCTTTAATAGATTGCCTTCAGCCACTTTCACAGCGACGGAACGTTGTTTCCTCTGCCTCTTCTACGAATATTTTAAGGGCTTCTGCTTTGACGAGCTTCTTTCTCTGGTGCTCCGACCACATGAGTTCATGCGTGCTACTATATTGACAATTAGAACATTACTACTGCATTCATAGCTGATTCTATTAATTGACGGCTTAAGTGTTTTAATGAATATTGCCTCGAGAATCTGTAGTTTGCTTTTGTTGTTTTCTTGGTGTAAGATAATTCTATTATCGATCATGATTTTTCATATTGTGAATGTAAACAGGAATGTTGTTGTAGATGTCTACAAATGGATGAATGGTGGGACAAATGTAACGTAAGACGTCTAGTTAATGTGGTTGTTGTAAATCCAACGTATATATTTGTTTTGGGTTGGAGATACATTCTCCCAAGGGACATTTGAATTATAGTTTAATTGTGACGCGTTTTGTCCTTTAGGACATCATCGGACTAAATTTATGTTAGTGCGATTATACAACTCACGAATGGGAATTTATTTTTATTTTTATTTTTATTTTTTTGAGAGAGAAAATTCTTTCTGAAATAATACATATTTGTGTATTTAGGCAGCAAATTCATGTCAGATTAAATAAATTGCAAACATTGTGTCTGCTTATTTTTAATAAAATCTGTTCATACTCACGGATAATCTTTCGCGTATTATAATTGAAAGATGTCAGAAATAAGCTGTAACTTTGACAGATGATTTTATTTACGCATTTCTCGATGTTCCTAAGTACTTTCAATCTCCTTCCGAGATCATCTTCAGAGGTGTGAGTTATGGCAACAAAATTTAGCCGCAAAACTGTGTTGCTAAAAATTACTGTAATTTTTTCTGCTTCAAATTGACAAATTGCTAGCGTACATTAGAACGTGAAAATTATCAAAAATAGTCATGCACGTGTTAAAGCATGAAAAACTGTTCATTTTACAAACGTTTTAGAACATTACTACAGTATTCAACGTTACAGCTAATTTCTAACATTTTTCAATTATAATAGACGTGAGTGTGGTACAGTGGATATCTGCTCGGAACGAGAAGCCGGGGAGCCGAGTTCGAATTCCAGTTGAATCCATTGTATTCACTTACGCGCAACTACCCTTGGGTATTAATCCGTCTCTTCATTCCAGTTATGGGTTAAATAGCAGGAGAGATTGGGTTCTATAGCCTTGGTCGGCAACCAGTCTACCGCAGAATGCAATGGCAACCTACTGCGGGATAATCTTCTGCCCAGTGAGTCATGTCTCTTTCGAGACAGGATCGCCCAAAGCGTGTATCACATATGGCACTTAACTGACTGAGTAAGGACGGATTTTATTAAAAATAAGACATAATGTTTGTAATTTATTTAATCTGACAGACACACACACATATATACATACATACATACATACATACATACATATATATATATATATATATATATATATATATATATATATATATTTTAATCGTATCACCCCGAGTAAGGCGGTAATGCCACTGATGTGCAGGGGGCTACGTAACAGTGAAAAGATCGGAAAAGAGAAAGCCAGAAACCACATCCTAAACAGGGAACAAGGGACAAGCCTCTTAACTTGTTCAATAGACGTAGGTGGAGTGTGAACCGGGCGATAGATAGATCTATTTACTCCAATTGAAAAAAAAGTGAGGAGATTGGAAAAGAGAAAACCGGAAACCGCATCCTAAACAGGAAACAAGGGATGAGCCTCTTCACCTGTTCAATAGACGTGAGTGGAGTGTGAACCGGGCGATAGTTTAGTCTATCTACTCCAATTGAAAAAAAAAACAAAATAACAAAATGAAAACAGAAAGAAAAAAAATTTTTTTTCTTCAACTGCAGACTGTATCACAGCTCATCAGTACGGTTAGACATCCGATTGCTTTTAACCCAGGATTAAAACCCGACCGAATTGGCGATTCTACCTCTGAGCTATGGGCGCTCGGTAGAAGGAGGCAGACTTTTAACGTCTGATGTATCATACGCCAGCAGCCAGAGTGCTCTAATTCATTACTGAAATAACCCCTTATCCTTTCAAGACGTAGGCGATCATGGCCTTCCACATCTCCCTATCCCTGTTGGCTCTTAGCACGCTTTCACCTGTTATACCACCCAAACCCCGCTCTGCCATCCACTAGCTCAAGCCCATAAATCTAGAATATAAATGTATAGAAATTAACATGGCCAGGGATCAGTTTATATATTGATTATAATATAGATTTGATCCCCCACTTTATATCCACATTAAAATTTCTCATAAACAGTTGGCATATATCTTTTCTATGTGCCCTGTCTTTTCAGGACGTAGGCGATCATGGCCTTCCATGTCTCCCCATCCCTGGTGGCTCTTAGCACGCTTTCTCCTGTTGCACCCCGCAACCCCTGTTCTGCCATTCACCCGCTCAGTCCAGTCAAGTTTGTTACACGCTGTTTTCGCCTCTCTCCTTCCTTCTATCTGGCCTGTTAGTATCAGATTCTTTAAGCGCTCCTTCCACATTGCATGTTCCAGGAACTTTTCCTGTCTCTCCCTGATGCTCAGTATTAAATTTCCTTACTCCAAATTTAATTTAAACTTATTTATGAATGGAATTTTGACTGTGTGTGTGTGTGTGTGTCCGTTACCTATAGACTCCGAAACGGCTGAACCGATTTTCTTGACAATTTACGCAGTTGTACTATAAGCGTCTGCGAGTGTTCTTCGCTAGGTTTTGTGTCGAGGTACCACCGATAAATATCGAAAAAATCGGGTTATAGAAGGAGTGGTCCGATTTTAATCAAATTTGTTACACTCATAGACAAAGACATAAGAAACGATATTCAGAAGTTTCAAGGTTGCAGTTCTTACACTAGTGCAGAAAATCGATAATATATATTTATATAAAAAGGAAAGATGTTTGTGCGTGTGTCTGTTTATTTGCCTGTACGTCTGCATTTTTTTCAGCCCTTTTATTTTAGTTTTTGCTCCGGGTTTAGCTCTAAGTAGGTATAATTGTAGTTCTTAGTCTCAGCCATGATACCATTTACTCAGAGGACTTATTTAGCCTTAAAAATTCAGTTTACGACGAAAAAAACTTCTTTGATATCGATACCAGGAAATCAAAATTTGACTTACATCCATTCATTTTTCTTTCAGACTACGGTTTCGCTTTAACTGGAAACAATTATTGCTTTTTAGTCTTTCGTGCCAACGTCTAAAGAGTCTGAGCTCCAGGACAATGGATTAGTTTTAAAGCTTTCATTACACCCGAGCAACGCCGGGCTATACGGCTAGTATATATTAGGTGCGATTGGTAAATTGTCGCAATTATTTTATTATTTCAAATATTCTTTAGGCTGAGTCTGAGTTCCAGGACCATGGATTAGTTTTAAAGCTTTCATTACATCCGAGCAACGCCGGGCTATACTGCTCGTTCCTACATATTTTTATCGTCAACGTGAAATTGTGGGATTTCTTTTCTTGAGCAAAGTGATTGGCTTTCGGCCAATTGCACTGTTGCCATGCTCACCGCGATGGATTCTTTCATTTTCATGTGCCAATGTCGGTTGATTAATTGATTTTCCTTTTTAATGTTGTGCTTTTTACTGGATTATTACTTGAGAAAGTGAACAATTCACATAACTTCTCCACCCTTTTCTAGCACCCTCTTTTTCCTTCTTGTCTTCTTCCCTATTTTACCCCTCTTTATCTTAGTATCGCCTATCTTTCTCGAATTATCATCGTTCTTCCTCTCTCTTTCTCTTTCTCTGTGTCCTTCTTCCTTTCTCTCTTCACATATGTTTTTATTCTTCTCACTCCTTTTTCTGTTTTATAGGCACCTCGACGTCGTGTAATGGTTAGCAAGTTTGTCTTGTTATAACTTAGTGAGTTCGAATCCTCACTGGGTACTCCATACTTTCGGCTTTGAGTGGATATCGGCTCGGAACGAGAAATCGGGGAGCCGAGTTCGAATTCCAGCTGAATTCATTGCATTCACTTACGCGCAAATACCCTTGGGAAAGGTATTAATCCGTCTCTTCCTTCCAGTTATGGGTTAAATAACAGGACAGATTGGGTTCTATAGCCTTGGCTGGCAACCAGTCTACCGCAGAAAGCAATGGCAACCTACTGCGGGATAATCTTCTGCCCAGTCAGTCATGTCTCTTTCGAGACATGATCGCCCAAGCGTGTATCACGTATGGCACTTAACTGACTGACTGTCACGTTTCAGCGGCACTTAGAAAAAGCAATTCTTTCTGTTTTATTCAGGTTTTCCGTGTGTTTCTTACTCTTTCTAGCATTATTTTTTCATTCAGACTTTTTCTCTTTCTCTTTGAGCAAGAGATATTTTTCCCGCCATTCGTCGGCTGAGTTGTGACGTCAGCACTTGCTTTCGGATCAATATTAACTACCATCAACGCCTACGTCTAGTATTGATTGATCCTTCAGGATTAGATAGTCGACCTAATGTACATACACAGAACGGACTAAGCAAGTCACGCTTGTGACCTGGATATGCCTGTAGCTTCTTGTCTCCTCAATGTAATCGCTGGTTTGCGTTTTTCTTTGCATTAAATTATAATCTCGTCTTTATTTGTTTCTTTCTTCTCTCGTCTTTTGAAATTCTGTCGAATTCGTTTTATTTAATAATTTTCTTTCTTTCATTAAAGTTTTAAATAATGCTTCTAATTAAGCCTTTTTTTTTTTTTTAATCATCTCACCCCAAGCAAGGCATTCCACTGCCACTATTGCGCTTGGGGCTACATAGGGGAAGGTAAAGAGAAGGAGTGGTTAGACATAGGGAATGTCAGGAGGAAGGTGACAGATGAGTAAGGATAGCGAGGATGAGGGTTGGGCAGATGGGAAGAGTGCTTGATAGAATGGGAGCAGGTTAGGGTGTTAGGAGGTGTCTATTGGCCTTACATTTAAACTCCTGGAGATTGTAGCCGTCGGGGAAGCAATCGTTTGGAAGCCTCGACAAACCCAACAAAAACATTAAATGAAAGATTTAGATGCATTACAGTCTTCACATCTATCTTCTTAGACAGACGTTGTCTATGTGTTGCGGTTCATTGGATCATTAATCTGGAAAGTGAAAAATCGTCGAGTCGAATTCGATTTTCAGTTGAATTCCTTGCATTGCGCAAACGCCCTTGAGAATCCGTCTCTTCTCCCTCTATCTATGGGTTAAATAGCATAATTGGGTTCTATAGCCTTGGTTGTGAACCAGTTGACCGCAGAAAGTAATGGCGATTAGTTGAATAATTGAAAGCCTGATGTCTAATGTCTGCTTCATCTGTGGCATTTGTATGCACCGAATGAGTGTATCAATAGTTCCGAAAAGTGTAAAGGATTCTGCACAAGCCTTCACCCTTTTTAATCAATTCACTTGTGTGGCAACCAGTCTACCGCAGAAAGTAATGGCAACCTACTTCGGGAAAATTTTCTGCACAGTCATCCATGTCTCTTTTGACAAGTAGGCATCTACGCAGATGACACTACAATATACTCCCGCACCAGTAAGAAACCTGTCGTGGCGGACACACATAATCTCGCTGCTGACCTTGAGCGGGATCTACACTCTGTGGTGAACTGGGGCAAGAAGTGGCTTGTCAACTTCAATTCGTCTAAGACCAAGCTGTTGTCTGTCAACCATTACAGGCAACCTCTTCTGCCTCCCATAAGCATGGACCAAGCGATTCTCCCGGAGAGCAATACACTACGCCTCCTCGGACTTACCCTGTCGTCAGACCTCAAATGGAACCACTATATTGAATCCATAGCAAAATCTACTGCTAAGAAGATTGGGTCACTATGTCGATCCAGAATGTTTTTTCCACCTGAATCCATCCTGCATATATACAAGTCAACCATCCGTCCGTGCATGGAGTACTGCTGCCATTTATAGTCAGGTGCCCCTGCCGTTCTCCTCAGTGTTCTTGACAAGCTCCAAAGGAGAGTCTGTAATGTGATAAGTACTGATCTGGCGACTCAACTGCAGCCACTTCTCCATCGTCGAAATGTGGCCTCCCTTTGTCTCTTCTATAAATACTTTCATGGCTTCTGCTCGGATGAGCTTAAGTCACTGATGCCTCCTCAACAGGTGTTTACTCGTGCAACCAGACTGGCAACTGGGTCCCACCCATTCACAGTCAGGTTAGCCAAATGCAGACGACAATTCTACTCCTGCAGCTTCTTCTCTCGCACTTCCCGCCTGTGGAACTCGCTCCCATATTCTTGCTTTCCTGACGGCTACAACCTCCAGAAATTTAAATGCAAAGTCAATACTCATCTACTAACCGCTAGACTCTAGCTCTCTCCCCACCCCTGTATAACCTTCCCTTCCTCTTCACCTATGTATCTGTCATCGCACCTGCTTTCTCAGCTTTCTATTGTTCCTTTCTAACTAGTTTGTACTCCTCACTCTTTTCTAATTAATCTTTTTACATTTATGTAACCCCCTGCACATCAGTGGCGTTTCCGCCTTGCTCGGGGTGAAATGATTAAAAAAAAATGATTGCCCAAGCGTGTATCATATTGCAGTTAAGTGATCTTCTCAGTGGGTACGAGAATACCCAGTTTATTTTATTGTTTTCATCTGGGCCAGGACGCTGGCCATTGGTGTTGGTAAAAAGTATATGACCATCTTGACTAGTGAACAGTCTTGTTTATAAAGCAATTCATTGATTGAATGGTCTGTTTAACAGCAGATCAACTCATGGGTTATCCAATGCTAAAACTCAACCTTACCGAGAGATTGAAAGTATTAAAATATGTTTTTCTGCTTTCATAACTGTACACATCGTCGGTGAACCCCCTACCACCCTCCGTTCATATACAGTCTTTTTCAAATTTATCAAAACAAAACGAATAATGTCTTCCTATGATCTTTCACACTTTCTCTCAACACGTATACGTCGTCTCTAGGCGTTGCTTTTTTCTTCCGACCGCATTTTCTGTTACGTTTTGGACTGATGGATCCAGCCTGTTTATTCGCCTTAATGACACGACTGACAGTTGAAAAGCTGACTCCAACAATATCCACGATCTCTCTGTAAGGCTTGCCAGTGTGTTCGTGCAGCGTTACAATTTTCAGGAGTAACGCTCATCGCAGACAATGTATGTAGGACAATTAATCGACAGTTCAGGCAATAGTGTGTGGGCGTGATAAAAATCTAATACAATCATGAATGATGCAATATTTTTCAAAGCTAAACGAAGTTCATCATACACTCCGAACATAGATTCACATTGCTGCAGACCACTGCAAATGACCTAATCTGAGGAAAAAATATAAATCGATTACACCCTGCCACTCCATTGGGTCTAAAACTGATCATATCGTGAAAGAAAGGAAACTAAAGCAATTGATTCAATTAATTTGCACATGGGTGTATAGAGATTCATATTGTTGCACACCAATGCAAATGACCTAATCTGAGGAAAAAAAAATAGAAATTATTTACACCCTGTCACTCCAGTGGTTTTAAAACTGATCATATGGTGAAAGAAAAGAAATTAAAGCAGTTGTTTCAATTAATTTGAACAAGAGTGTACAATATATATGTTCGTGTGCACACAACTGCTAGAGATAAATGTTTTATGTTGAAGTTACATTCTGGAACACGGTTTGATTCAAGAAATTGTTGGGTATTATATTGATTTGTCACGTTGGTTTACATAGATTTGATCGAAGTCGCTAAAAATTTATTAGTATGTGCGTCTTTTTTTAATCATTTCACCCCTAGCAGGGGGCTACATAGGAGGGTTAAAGTTTTAGGCAGGAGGAAAGTAAAGAGAAAGACGAACCAGATACGGGGGTGAAAGGGAAGGATGTTAACACAGGAGTGAAAACTGTTGCGAAGGTAGAGAGAAAAGAAAAGATCAAGATACAAGAGGTGATGTGGAAATGGCTGGAGTTAAGTGGATAAGAGATGGGAATTGACATTGCATTTAAATTCTTGGAGGTTGTAGCCATCAGAAAAGCAAGTATATGAAAGGGAGTTCCACAGGCGGAAAACGCGAGTAAAGAAGCTGATGGAGTAGAATTTGGTTGATCAAACTGCAAAAGGATGGGACATTGTTGCCAGTCTGGTTGCCCGAGTAAATACTTGTGGAGGGGGCATCAGTGACCTAAGTTCGTCGGAGCAGAAGCCTTGAAAATATTTATAGAAGAGACATAGGGAAGCCACATCCCACCGTTGAGAAAGTGGCTGGAGTCGAGCTGCCAGGTCGGGACCATTGACATTACAGATTCTCCTTTGGAGCCTGTCGAGAACACTGAAACGAACAGCAGGGGCGACTAACCAGATATGACAACAGTATTCCATGCACGGTCGGATGGTTGTTTTGTATATGTGCAAAATGGATTTGGCTGCAAGCATATATAGTTTTTATTTTATATATATATATATATATATATATATATATATATATAGCGTCTGTAATATTTAAAAAAAATTTTTTCTTTAGTTTCTTTCTTTTTCCCTCCCTTCCTTCTTTTATCTCTCTTACCACCTTTTTTCCGTGTTGCTTAAACTTACGTCGATTTAACACGGCTGTCTGTTAATTTTTAGTTACATTCTCCCTTTTTTTTGCGAACCCAGACGATGTCAATTTTTTTTCTTTTCTTATTTATTTGATTTTATTCTATCTTTTTCGTTTTCTTTTTCGTTTTCTTTTTCTTTTTCTTTCCCTTTATTTTTATTTTTATTTTATTTTATTATTTATTTTTTAATTTCTTTGCAATCTATTTAAAAAGGAAAAGTAGACTAATTTTTCTCCAGTTTCTGAAAGGTTTTTTCTGTTGCTGAGATGATGTGTCGTCCCCCGTGGGGATCTTCATATCGAAATGGCCATTCAACATCTTTGAATTAATCCTTTTTTAATATATATATATATATATATATATATATATATATATATAATGTTGCTGCCGCGCCTACTATAAAAATGTATCTTTACACCCGTCACAGCGTTTTGCTCTTGTTTGGAGAGAGTATTTTTTTTTTTTTTTTTTTTGAGAATTTCTTACTTTGCCAAACACTACCAGCTATCAATATAATTTTGACGTCTTTAAGTCTTGAGCTAACTGTTCTTTCCTTCATAACCCTCTTCTTGCCCTTTCTTAAGCTCACACAACACCACGCAGTAACCCTCTACCTTGAGTGGCACTTGTGTCTTGTGTTGGTTAAACATTATTAAAATAAATAAATCCGCCAACCAATTTTTTTTTCATTGTGATTAAATATTTTTGCTGTAATGAATATGGATACACTTTGGTCTCCCCTCACTGGAATGTGATTGGCTAGTGTCAGTCATAAATATTGACTAAGGTGAGGACGTCCAGAGATCTTCCACTAGAGGTCTACAAACTATTATTGACGACGTCTCAGGATACTACATACAACGAGTACCGTACATTACGCCTACTTACTAGATCAGGGGGTTTCAAACTGTGGTCCGCGGAACACAGGGGGTCCGCAAGAATAAAATAAGGGGGCCGGTGGATTAACTCATCACATGAAATTCAAAGTATAAATTTTCAATGTCTGGATATTTATTTTTACTTATTAATGTTATCAAATGACAAAAGCTGATTACTGTTTTCATTTACATGAAATTTTAATTTTTAAATAAAACAAAATTTAATTTTGTTACATTTTGCATCAATATGCAGTATTAATTAATTTTATTTGAACACTTATGTAAAAAGTAAGCTTAAAAACAGTTTTTACGACGTTAATGAAAAACTATAAGCTATTTTAAGTAAAAATTTATGTATCAATTTCATAAGCGTTTATAGTGGAAACTAGCAGTACAGCCCGGCGTTGCTCGGGTGTAATGAAAGCTTTAAAACTAATCCATGGTCCTGGAGTTCAGACTCTTTGAACGTTGGCATGAAAGACTAAAAAGCAATAGTTGCTTCCAGTTAAAGTGAAACCGTAGACTGAAAGAAAAATGAATGGCTGTAAGTCAAATTTTCATTTCCTGGTATCGATATCAAATTAGTTTTTTTCGTCATAAACTGAATTTTGAAGACTAAATAAGTCCTCTGAGTAAATGGTATCATGGCTGAGACTAAGAACTACAATTATACCTACTTAGAGAGAGAGAGAGAGAGATAAGATAAATATATGGATCATAAAATAAAGAAAGAATATATATATATATATATATATATATATATATATATATATATATATAGAGAGAGAGAGAGAGAGATAAGATAAATGCATGGATGATAAAATAAAGAACGAACAACATATTTCACTTTAATTAAAGCTTCTTTTCCGGGATTGAAAGAAAGAAAAAACAAAGAAAAAAGTGACAAAGAATACTGGTATGTTGTGCCAATGATTTTCAAACTGTGGTCCGCGGAACACAGGGGGTCCGCAAGAATAAGATAAGGGGGTCCGTGGATTAACTCATCACGTGAAATTCAAAGCATAAATTTTCAATGTCTGGATATTTATTTTTACTTATTAATGTTATCAAATGAGAGAAGCTTGGACTATCACCCATTACATGTCAATGTAATTTATACAAAAAAATATTTTACACATGCAAGTGCTTGAAGTTCAAATTTCCTTTTTTTTTTTTCTTTTTTTTTAGGGTGCAAGTGTCACCCATGGATAAATTTTTAAAACGGAAACCTCATGATGAAATCAACACAGAATCCAGAATCCACTATAGAGACAGAAGGGATTGTTAAAAAAAAAAACAACAACAAATTAAGAAAGTATGATGTAGATTATATTCGATTTAGATTCATTGAAAGTGGATCTAATACGAACAGACCACAATGTTTATTTTGTCATAAGCTGTTGTCGAATGAAGCCGTGAAACCAGCTAAATTACAGCGATAGTAAAAGTTTATGTACAAATTTCATAAGCGTTTCTAGTGGGTCCCTAGACTAAAACTTGAAATATAAAGGGGTCCGTAAGTCAAAAATTTTGAAAACCCCTGTACTAAATTGTTCTACTCGATTACATTTGCCTTAACAACTATATATATATATATATATATATCCCTTCCCGGGACACATCAGTATTTAATATTGTTTACTCTTAAATCTCTAATCATTGAATAGCTGATTGAAAATGAGCATTCGATAACACTTGGCATGATATGTCTCTTATGGAGAGCTTACTGGGACATAAACTCTTCTCATAGTCTCTTCATAACAAGCTTTAAGTGTTCTGTATTGATGCTCAGCCGCCATATTGCGACGGAAACGAGAACAATAGACAGGATACCCAGCATTATTATTTTTCTTTTTTAAAGAAGGGTTTATTAAATTTGAAGATGTTCACCTCCATGTAAAGAGACTAAACAAAAGCTCTCATGTGAATTGGATTTAAAAACAATGACAATAAAGCAAACAGGAAGTTACAAATAAAATTGCATTTTATTTTACATTCACCGTTTGTAAAATCAAGATTTCAATACCCCGGTCGTGAGAATAATATGAAAAGAATTTCATTGGCCGTCAAATAATGAATTTAAGTCCAGCCAGTATTCGGCATTGGCGGCCCCAATCTGACCAATATAAACTTATTTATAAATGGAACTGTGTGTGTGTGTGTGTGTGTGTGTGTGTGTGTGTGTGTGTGTCCGTTACCTATAGATTCCGAAACGGCTGAACCGATTTTTATGAAAATTTACACAGTTGTACTATAAGCGTCTGCGAGTGTTTGTGTCGAGGTACCACCGATAAATATCGATAATCGAAAAAAAATCAGATTATAGGAGTGGTCCGATTTTAATCAAATTTCATACACTCATAGACAAAGACATAAGAAACGATATTCAGAAGTTTCAGGGTTGCAGTTCTTACAATAGTGCAGAAAATCGATTATATTTATATATAAAAGGCAAGATGTTTGTGTGTGTATCTGTTTATCTGCCTGTATGTCTGTAGTCTGTATTTTTTCAGCCCTTTTATTTTAGTTTTTGCTTCGGGTTTGGCTCTAAGTAGGTATATAATTCTAGTTCTTAGTCTCAGCCATGATACCATTTACTCAGAGGAACTTATTTAGCCTTCAAAATTCAGTTTTCGACAAAAAAAAACAAACTTGATATCGATACCAGGAAACCAAAATTTGACTTACATCCATCCATTCATTTTTCTTTCAGTCTATGGTTTCGCTTGAACTGGAAACAACTATTGCTTTTTAGTCATTTGTGCCAACGTCCAAAGAGTTTGAGCTCCAGGACCATGGATTAGTTTTAAAGCTTTCATTACACGCGAGCAACGCCGGGCTATACTGCAAGTATATATATAATCGCCTCTTGAAGTGGCTGTATGCAGTATGTTGGTAATAACTGTAGAGAAATTCCTTGGATTTGAAAACTGAATATAGGTGGCAGCAATGTATCAAAAAAATGTGATACCAGATGTCTCTTCAAGTCAACTTATCTTATTATCTCGGTTTTCCCAGCAGAATGCGGTAAGTGATGAATATGAAGATAGATTCCGCTAGAATATATCTGAAATATAATCAAGGTATCAAGGCCGCTTCTACCGATATATAATAGGTTCTGGTTTATACAACGAGAAACTAGTTCAACGCAGAAGCAAGTGAGTGCCTCAAATAGTTTTGAAGGTAACAGAATTAAGCAGTTTATATTGACACGGTGATCTGCTATCGTTATCTACATTTTCCTTGAATATAAACGTGCCATTTTATCAACACAGCATATTTGCCTTGAATATCAGTCAGTTAAGTGCCATACATGATACACGCTTGGGCGATCATGTCTCGAAAGAGACATGACTGACTGGACAGAAGATTATCCCGCAGTAGGTTGCCATTGCTTTCTGCGGTAGACTGGTTGCCAGCCAAGGCTATAGAACCCAATCTGTCCTGTTATTTGACTCATAGCTAGAGGGAGAAGATATGTATTATATTATTAATTAGTAATTAGTGGGGGATCAGTTTATTAGTTCATGACAATATAAAACTGATCCCCCACTTTATGCACAGTAAAAACCTAAATCATATTTTCAACAACTATATTCAGTCAGGTGTCATACATGATACACGCTTGGGCGATCATGTTACAAAAGAGACATGACTGACTGGGCAGAAGATTATCCCGCAGTAGATTACCATTGCTTTCTGCGGTAGACTGGTTACCAGCCAAGGCTATAGAACTCAATCTGTCCTGCTATTTAATCCATAACTGGAAGGAAGAGACAGATTAATATTTTTCCCAAGGGTTTTTGTACGTAAGTGAATGCAAGGAATTCAACTGGAATTTGAACTCGGTTCCCCGGTTTGTCGTTCCGACTCGATATCCATTGCACCACAACGCACATCTGACATACGACAATTCTAAAAAGAAAATTTAAATTTTGAGTGATGTTTATTTACATATTCGTAAAAAGATCATCTGAACCATGTAACGCAATTCTGTCTTGTAAACTGATGTAACCTGCTCATACGAATAGGAAGAAAATTGGAGACCACAAAATAACACTTTTCGTATAGAGGCCATGGAAGATTCAGTAGAGGGCGTGGATATGCGGTTGGTGTCATCATCAGCTGCTCCGAATGAATCTACTCAACCCAGCTATGGTAGAGCTTGTAACACTAGAACTTGTAACAGAAAATCATTGTTATTCTAAAAATGGTTCATGCACTATTCACTCGCCAATATACGGAGTGATTGAAAAGTAACTCCCCATTTTAAAATACTCATAATTTATTTCATAACTATACATTTTGCGAGAAATAAATATGAGAGGAAAACGTTTAGCATGAGGTTTTATTTAATATTCGATATGGTTACTAGATTTCGCGAGAAACTCTTGTGGTATCGAAGACGTAACTTATTTTACTCGCCCTTCAAGTGCCTCCAAAGTCTTTGGCGTAGTACACTTGCTCCTTTAACTAGCCACAAAGTCACAGGGTGTTAAATCTAGACTCCTGAACACTCATGCATAGAATAGGGAGTTACCTTTAAATCTTTCTCTCTCTCTCTATATATATATATATTGTCATCCGCAGACAGACCCGCTTCGCCGCATCACAGCCCACCAGCATGGTTAGACTCCGATTGCTTTTTTTACCCAGGATTGAAACCCGACCGAAATGGCGTCAGTCGGCGACTCTACCCCTGGGCTATGGGCGTTCGGTGGAAGTATGCAGACTTTTTAGCGCATATCATTATACGCGCCCAATAGCTAGAGTGGTCTAATTCATTTCACTGAATGAGCGATGCATACACGCCAGAGTAGCTACCGTCCATCAAAGTGTACTATTTTTCCAGAGTGCTATATATCCGAGTGTGTACAGAACGAAGAAAGAATTTATATTTATATTTATTAAGAATATATATATAATTACATATCTGTCAGATAATGGTCATACGTAATACTTGGGCGATCCTATCTCGAAAGAGACATGACTGACTGGGTAGAAGATTTTTCCCGCAGTAGGTTGCCATTATGTTCTGCGATAGACTGGTTTCCAACCAAGACTATAGAATCCAATATGTTCTACTATTTAACCCATATGGAGGGAGAAAGACGGATTCATACCTTTTCCAAGGGTATTTGCGCATAAATGAATACAAGGAATTCAACTGGAATTTGAATTTGACTCTCTGATTTCTCATTCTAAGCTGATATCCCCTGCACCACAATGCACATCACATTCATATATATATATATATATATATATATATATATATATATATTCTCTCGTTACATTAATCAATCGTTTATCTTTACTTTATCCTTGCTTTCCTCTTTCTTTGGGGTTCTTTTTCGAATGAGGGAGAAATTTTGTTAAATAACCGTTACAAATGTCTATTCTAATATGGACATGTGAGCGTCTACGTAAAATTAAATAAAAGAGGAGAAATTTTTGGGCGAGGGATATTTTGAGGACCAACTGTAATAATCATTTGTAATAATCTAAAATCTTTTATAAATTATATTACTCTATTTAATTAAATAAATGAATTTAACATTGAGTTCTCTTGAGTTCGTTTCTATCGGAATTTACCTGGTTTGTATACTAAGTGTACTATATATATATATATATATATATATATATATATATATATATATATATATATATATTCTTATATTGGCTAGCCATTTTGACAGGTAAATTTAACCACCAATCTCATCAGCGAAACCAAACTATTATGGGAAAAAAATTATTTGTGTATACAAAAACAGAAATAAGGGTAAGGGGGCGGGGAAATCTTTTTTTTTTCTTTACCCACATACAAACAAAAATAAACGTATTTTCCATAATGTTTTGGTATATCTGATGAAATAGTTAAATTTACCCGTCAAAATGACCATCCGATATAAGAGTTTGAATTTCAATATTTAATAAATATTATCTCTTTAATTAAATAAATTTAATTACATTGAGCCCTCTGGCTGAATCAGTATTAATATCGAATACTAATAGGATCCTTTGGGATTTACCACCAAGCTGTTTTTTGTTTTTTTTCGGATTTATGATATCTATATGTATGTATGTATGTATGTAATAGGACAAATTCGCTATACTAAAAATCATTAAACACCATATTTCTGTTGTAATTATTTTATTATTTCAAATATTCTTTAGGCTGAGTCTGAGCTCCAGGACCAGGGATTAGTTTTAAAGCTTTCATTACACCCGAGCAACGCCGGACTATACTGCTAGTGTTAAATAAATGTAGGCATAGAAAGCCTTGGTTATATATGAAATATGTTTTCTTAATAAAGTTCTCCCCTATTTGTGTTTGGTGTTTTCTTTCATGGTCACGTGGGTGGATTGAATTTCCTTTATACATGTCGTTTGTTTTTTTCCTTGTTAGCCAGCTTTCCCTGACGATCCGTTTAGATGAAATCTAGGTTGGTTGTCTGGCACTCTAGGTATTCTTTATTTATTCGGCACTACCTAAGTATTGGGCGCTTTTGTGTTAGTTGATTGCTCGTGTCGGGTTTTTTTCTTTGGGCTCCGTGCTGACTCGGTCCGAACTCTTTTGAGTGATGTTCATGTACTTAGCTCTTTCTTTTTTTAAAACCATTTTTCCTTCTTCATAGATCCGTGGAAGGTTTTTCGACACGAGTATAGTTATTATCTCTTTTATAGATATAACAAAGGCTTCCTGGCTGTCTTGTAAAATTTTGCAAAGTAATAATAACAAAAGAACCATTCTATTTTCATTTAGAATTATTCACTTGGCAATAAATACTAAAAAAAATAGTATGAAATACATCGTTTCATTTTAAAAATTGGTGTGGCCCAATCATTATGGCCGGTAGTGTTTATATATATATATATATATATATATATATATATATATATATATATAAAATCTACAGGATGCGATGGGTAAATTGTCGCTATGTGCCTTGTAAATTTTTTGCAAAGTAATAATAACAAAAGAACCATTCTAGTTTTCATTTAGAATTATCCACTTGGCAATAATTACTAAAAATAGTATGAAATACATCGTTTCTTTTAAAAACTGGTGTGGCCCAATCATTATGGCCGGTAATGTTTATATATATATATATATATATATATATATATATGCGCAGGTGCGTAGCTACTGTTTTCAAATCTACCATTTCCCCAGAGAGCAAATAGTCATTAGCAGACACTCTGGTTTCGATGTATCACAGCTCATCAGTACGGCGAGACACCCGATTTCTTCCAGACAGGATTGAAACCCGACCGATTTGTCGTCAGTCGGTGATTTTACCTCTAAGCGCGCGGTAGAGAAAAGCAGATTTAAGCGTATTATATACACAATATATACAAACCGTTTAGGTGAAACTTAGGTAGGTCTGTCTGGCTCACTAGGTATTCCGCTCTACCTAAGTATTGGGGGCTTTTTTGTTAGTTGATTGCTTGTGTCGGGCTTTTTTCTTTGGGCTCCGTGCTGACTCGGTCTGAGCTCTTTTGAGTGATGTTCATGTACTTAGCCCTTACTTTTTTAAAACCATTTTCCCCCTTCTTCGTAGTTACGTGGAAGATTTATCGACACGAGTATATATATATATATATATATATATATATATATATATATATAGTGTAGAACATGTACAAATTATTATCCACTACAAAGTGTACATTTTGTTTCGACATTGAAATGACAATGTCTCATCAGGTATTTTGGCAAGGAATGAAAAGTCTTTTCTTATATTTGGCGAGTTGTGTGTGAGATGTGGGTGGGGTGAGGGATAAGGGAATCAGTCTTGGAAATTGTCCGTTTAAAATTTTGAGGAAATAAGTATGGGATAGAGTTCATTAATGAGTGTGTCGAAAATTTTATAGACTGATTTAACATTAAAAGCTAAGGTATAGTCTTTTATAGATTAATGGCTGGTTTTCTTAGGATTAATAAAAGGGGAAAATAAGGAAATGTACAAAGGGTGGGGGGAGTACGAGTAAATGCGATGAAGTGGGAATGGTAATTAACATTTTTCAAATGAAATACGAGTAAATGAATTTGAATGTTCGTATGATTAAATATTTTTCTAGACATTTTAAAGTTACACTGATATTTCCGCTTGTCTCTTTTGCTAAACATGTTCAGTCGATTATAGACTTATATCACTTGAGAGAAAGGTATTTTTTTAAAAATTCAGTTTCTACGTCAAACCTATTAAAGTCTGAGGTGGAAATATTCCTATTGATTCAGCCTTCATTAATCTATTACCTGAACTTTGCGTTCAAGCTTGATATAAGCGACAGCCGCTTGGTATTGACCGCAGTGTCCACTTCTTTATTTACATATCCTCTATCCCTGAAATTGAGCACTTTTACCTATGACTATAAAACTATATTTTTACTTAGACCTTTTAAACTATATATATATATATATATATATATATATATATATATATATATATATATATATATTAGTACTTAAGTTATCATCAAAATCAGATGAGGAAACGAAATAATGGTAAAATTAAGACATACATAAATATTTACTTAATTTTAATGCTTAAATTCAATTGGAATAAAAAAAACGAGATACAAGTTTCCTAACTCAAGAAAAACTAGAATGCTCAAGTATTAACAACGTACGTCTAGATAACAAGAAGTCAAATGACAACATTTGGAAGAATAAGGGAGAAAATATTAAGGAGTAAGTAGCAAAGAAAGAACAATAAAGACATATAATCCCGACATTCAACACGATATGCGGAGTGATATAAAAAGGACTGGAGTCAAGTGAACAAGCGATGGGAATTGACATTGCATTTAAATTCCTGGAGTTTGTAGCCGTCAGGAAAGCAAATATACGGAAGGAAGTTCCACAGGCAGGAAATGCCAGAAAGCTGCTGGAGAATTGTCGGCTACATTTGGTAGGTTTAACTGTGAATGGGTTTAACTGGTTGCTCAAGTAAGTTCTTGTTGAGGGGTCACCGGTGACCTAATTTCGTCGATACAGAAGCCATGAAAATATTTGTAGAAGAGACATTGGGAAGCCACATCCCACCGGTGAGAAAGTGGCTGGAGTCGGGACCGATCACATTACAGATTCTCTTTTGGAGACTGTCGAGAACACTGATATGAACAGCAGGGGCTCCTGACCAGATACAGCATTCTATGCACGGTCGGTTGGTTGATATGTGCAAGATGGATTCAGGCGGAAAAAAACTTCCTGGCCCAACACAGTGACCCAACCTTTCTATCAGTGGATTTAGCTATTGATTCAATGTAATGATTCCACTTGAGGTTGGAAGATAGGGTGAGGCCGAGGAGGCGCAGTATATTGCTTTCAGGGAGACTCACTTGGTCCATGCTTATGGAGTCCAGAAGAGACTGCCTGCGATGGTTGACAGATAGCAGGTTTGTTTTAGAAGCATTGAAATTTACAAACCATTTTTTTACCCCAGTCTACCACAGAGTAGAGGTCCTTCTCGAGAACAGCAGCGAGGTTATCTTTTGACCGCCTCGCCAAATCTCTTACTGAGAGCCGAAGTAAATGATGGTGTCATCAGCGTAGATGCCTACATGGAATTTGATCACGTCAGGGAGATCATTTATGAAGATCAGAAAGAGCGTCGGGCCTAGGATAGAGCCTTTGGGGACACCAGCGTTCGTGTGGTAGGATATGGTGGCATGCTCATTTAAGACGACCATTATTATGCGGTTTGATAGAAAAGATTGGATCAGATCAAGTAAGCGTCCAGTCATACCATAACCCTGTAGCTTGCGCATAAGGCCAGCGTGCAAAAAGAAAAATCGAGAAGTACAAGCAGTGAATTACTGATACCTCCTGATGAATGGACGGTGTAATTTCCGGGGGTACGTCTACGACACTCTGGAGTGGGGATGCTGAAACTAACATCAATCATTTGTGACTCCAGAGTGTCGTAGACGTACCCCCTGGAATTATACCGTCCATTTATCAGGAGGTATTAGTAATTCACTGCTTGTACTTCTCGATGTTTCTTATCTCTCTCTCTCTCTCTCTCTATCTCTATCTCTATCTCTCTATCTCTCTCTCTCTTTCTATCTCTCTATCTCTCTCTCTCTCTCTCTCTTTTATATATATATATATATATATATATATATAAACGAGATTATAATTATACTCGTCTCGAAAACTATCGAGCGAAAAAAAAATGGTTGTGAAGAAAAGGTTGTAAAAAAAAAAACGCTGAGGACATGAAAGTCCGTCAAAAGTGTTCGGACCGAAATCAGCACGAAGCCCAAAGAAAAAACCCGACACGAGTAACCATCTAACAGAAAGCGCTCAGTACAAAGGTAGAGCAAACTAAATAGTACCTAATGAGCCACACAAACCTACCTAGGTTTCAACTAAACGGATTGTTAGGGAAAGCTGGCTTTCCCTTACGATCCGTTTAAGTGAAACACCTCGATAGGTTTGTCTGGCTCATTAGGTGCTATTATATATATGTGCAGGGCCGTAGCCGATGCTAAAAACAACACCGGGCACAGAGAAAATTGCCCGGATTTATTAGTTGACAATGTGATGACGTCATCAGTGTCATCCGTTTCCAGAAACTATGATTTTTGCGGATTTTTTCGGCTATTCCAATGGAAATTAGGCAGAAAACTTCCCAACATCTTTCTTTTAGATTCCCATTTGTGTCATATTTAACCTTTGGCGATCATGTCTCTTTCGAGGCATGACTGACTGGACAGAAGATTTTCCCGGAGTGGGTTGCTGTTACTTTCTGTATACTGGTTGCCAACCAAGGCTATAGAATTCAATGTCTTGTTATTTGACCCATAACTCAAGGGAAATGTCCGAGTAATATCTTTCCCAAGGGTATTTTCGTGTAAGAAAATGCAACGAATTCAACTGAAATTCGAACTCAGCTCCCCAATTTCTCATTCCGAGTCGATATCCACTGCACTACAACACACATAATTTACCTATTTTGAAACTGCTGCGGATATCATGGATCAAGCATAGAAGCAATGATGAGATTTTAGAAAGGATGGAAACGAAAAAGAAATTAATACTTAGCATTAGGAAGAGACAGCTAAGTGCCTTTGCCTTTCTCCCGCCTTTGCCTTTCTCCCGCCTTTGCCTTTCTCCCGCCTTTCTTTTTTTCTATCTTCCTATTTCCATTCATCTCTCACTCTTTCTTCTACTTCCCTTCCACTATCTCTATCTTCTTAGTCCCTCTATTTCACATCCTATCACTCAAATTCCCTTTCCTTTTATTTCTCTTTGTTTTTCTATTGTTGCCTTTTTATTCTTTTCCTTCTCTCTTTCCAATTCACATAGTCATTGAATTTTTTCTGCCATCTTCACCTCCTCTTTGACAGTACACTTACTTTCTCACACTTTTTCTGATACTTAGTACTTCTATCTCTCTTTCTCTTGACTTCCACACACACACACACACACATTCGTGCTCGTTATCTATTAAGGATTTTTAATAAAATATTTGTGAGAGAGAGAGATAAACAGACAGACACACACAAGCAACACTGTCCTCGTTAACAAAAGTGTTTGCATCTAACAAGTTCTGAAATCTATTTGTCGCCGCTAGTGCCAAGAGCCGAAGCGAACCGGTTGACCACTGAAGTGGACAGAGGTTGAAATTTCAATCAATAATAGCTGGCTACTCAAAATAATTTCAATGGCTCTTGAGCTTTTACACACACACACACACACACACACACACACACACACACACGTAAGAGATTTTTTATTTCATTTACTCACGTATTAGGTCTGTTGACATAAGTCTTTCTGCTTACTATTCAATCCTAACAGACTGATAGGAACACAGGCACTTCAGTTCAAGTTAACTTTTACGCAAATCTACAACTGGAGCAAAACTAATGATAGTCGAGTGTGCTAGAGTAGCAGACAGAAACCCAGAAAAGAACATTTCTTCATTTTAACTAAAACATCCTACCTCGATATTATCATTAGTTTTTTTTTATCTAATTGTTCTTACTGGTTGTATCATGCTTTTGCACCGCACGACAATGTCAGTCAGTCAGTTGAGTGCCATACGTGAAACACGCCTGGGCGATCATGTCTCGAAAGAGACATGACTGACTGGGCAGAAGATTATCCCGCAGTAGGTTGCCATTGCTTTCTGCGGTAGACTGGTTGCCAGCCAAGGCTATAGAACCCAATCTGTTCTGTTATTTAACCCATAACTGGAGGGAAGAGACGGATTAATACCTTTCCCAAGGGTATTTGCGCGTAAGTGAATACAATCGATTCAACTGGAATTCGAACTCGGCTCTCCGATTTCTTGTTCCGAGCCGATATCCACTGTACCACAACACACAACGACAATGTAGTACTTCTAAATTGCGTGAAAGTTATGTGACAAAGGTGTAAATAGAAGATTGATTTTGTTTAGCGGCATATTGACATCGCTATCGGCTATTTAATGTCAAAATCTAAATTTTTTTACATAGTTTTTTGGTTTCGATTAAATATATTTTGAACGGAATTGCATATCTTCATTTACAGATTTTTTTTATCGTAGATCCACAAACGGTTACAGGGTTTGGAAGAGTTAGGAACAGAAACATTAATAATAAGCGAGAAGAGGAAATAGTGATCTGGAGGACAGTAGATAGCGATTAATATTGCATTTAATTTATGTCAAATTAAAGTTGGCAGGAAAGAATGGAGAAAGAAGTTCGACAGAAGGAACTGTTAGCATAGAACTTACGGTTACATCTAACAGTTAATTGATGAGATCTCGACGCCAGTCTTGTTAAATTAAAAAAAGTCAAGGCACCATAGCGATGATCTTATCCGCACAATTATCATGATGGTATTTATAGAAAAGGCACAGGGAAGTAATCTTACGGCGGTGAGACGGTGACTGATGTATTGTCGGTCATTTTGCTATAAACATGCATTGCTTTAATATCCGGTCAGCAGTTGAGAGGTGGTTCTGTGCTCTTCAAAATCTCTGGAATGCCCGATCAGACGCCTTGCTGCCGGATGTAGTTTATCGTCATGCCTCTGGACTTTAAGCAATTCGACGTATTTTAATGGTTAGCAAGCTTGTCCCGCTAGATTTTTTTTTACCATTGAATACTGAGTTCGATCTTCACTGGGTGCCGCGTAATTTCGGCCTTGCGCCATATCTAAGCTACGCTTAGAAAATGTAAATCATTTGCACAACCAACATCCAACATTACTTGATAAAGAGAATCTATCTCGAAATATAGAAATTTCCGTATCGAAATGTACAATTAATTCATAATTATATGATTTGAGATATATATATATATATATATGGAACTTTGTCTGTGTGTGGTCTGTGTGTGTATGTGTGTGTGTCCGTTACCGATAGATTTTCTTGAAAATTTGCACAGTTGTACTATAAGCGTCTGCGAGTGTTCTTAGCTAGGTTTTGGGTCGAGGTACCCTCGATAAATATCGAAAACTTATAATCGAAAAAATCGGGTTATAGAAGGAGTGGTCCGATTTTAATCAAATTTGATACACTCATAGACAAAGACATAACAAACGATATTCAGAAGTTTCAAGGTTGTAAGTTCTTACAATAGTGCAGAAAATTGATTATATATATATATATATATATATATATATATATATATATATAAAAGGCAAGATGTTTGTGTGTCTGTTTATCTGCCTGTATGTCTATTTTTTCAGCTCTTTTATTTTAGTTTTTGCTTCCGGTTTGGCTCTAAGTAGGTATAATAGTAGTTCTTAGTCTCAGCCATCATACCATTTACTCAGAGGACTTATTTAGCCTTCAAAATTCAGTTTACGACGAAAAAAACTTATTTGATATCGATACCAGGAAATCAAGATTTGATTTACATCCATTCATTTTTCTTTCAGTCTATGGTTTCGCTTTAACTGGAAACAACTATTGCTTTTTAGTCTTTCGTGCCAACGTCCAAAGAGTCTGAGCTCCAGGACCATGGATTAGTTTTAAAGCTTTCATTACACCCGAGCAACACCGGGCTATACTGCTAGTTAAAAACAACTTAGTTGAAATAATAGCAGCGTCAGAATGTCTTTTTGACATTCTTTATTTGCGGACAGGAATTTCCAAATTTGCCAAAAAATAGTATCATTTATCCTCATAGCATTTAGTTTTAATTACAGTGAGGAAATTATTTAAGGTAGATGTTTTGAAGAATATAGAATTAATGCAAGTAAAATGTTTGTCACTTAGTTGATTGAAATTACCTTCAGCATCCCGACTCCAGAGATTCGTAGACTGAACTTTGAAGAATAATAAACGGTTATAAACTTATGCTTTGACATTTATTTCTGTTTTCCCGAGAATCAGTATTCTTCGGGTTTACATTATTCTCAGAAGGGAGTGGAGTCTTAGATGTGGTACAAGGCCAAAAGAATGTAGCACCCAATGAGGATCAAACCCACTATTCAGTTGTAATTGTTTTAGCGAGACAAACTTGCTAACCATTACACCACATAAAGTTGACCCTGAAGCAATGCATGGACCAACAGCTCATATGATGGATGATTACTCTGAAGAGTTTATGTGGCGTCGAAAAATCAAAATCTTGTAATTTTGGGCATCAAATTACCATACATATACGCGTGGATGTTCGTTGTGATGCAGTGGTAATCGGTTCGGAACGAGAAATCGGTGAGACGTGTTCAAATTCCAGTTGAATTCCTTGCATTGACTTACGCGCAAATACCCTTGAGAAAGGTATTGACCCCTCTCTTCCCTCCAGTTATGGGTTAAATATCAGAATGAATTGGGTTCTATAGCCTTGGTCGGCAACCAGTCTACCGTAGAAAGCAATGGCAACCTACTGTGGGATAATCTTCTGCCCAGTCAGTCATGTCTCTTTCGAGATATGATCGCCCAAGCGTGTTTCACGTATGACATTTAACTGACTGACTGAATATAATAGTTGGAAACATGATTAAGGCTTCTACTGATCATAAAGTGAGGGATCAGTTTCATATTGTTATGAAGTAATAAACTGATCCCCCGCTAATTACTACTTTATAATATAATAAATTTCTTCACCCTTTAGCTATGAGTCAAATAACAGGATAGATTGGGTTCTATAGCCTTGGCTGGCAATCAGTCTACCGTAGAAAGCAATGACAACCTACTGTGGAATAATCTTCTGCCCAGTCAGTCATGTCTCTTTCGAGACATGTTCGCCCAAATCGTGTATCACTTATGGCACTTAACTAACTAGACTGACGTCAAGACCTCATCAATTTACAGACTGACTGAATATAATAGATGGAAACATGATTCAAGTTTCTACTGGTTATAAAGTGGAGGATCTGTTTTTTATCGTTATGAAGTAATAAACTGATCCCCCACTAATTACTAAATAATATAATACATATCTTCTCCCTCTAGCTATGAGTCAATAATAGGACAGATTGGCTAGCAACCAATCTACTGCAGAAAGCAATGGCAATCTACTGCGAGATAATCTTCTGCCCAGTCAGCCATGTCTCTTTCGAGACAAGATCGCCCAAATCGTGTATCACTTATGGCACTTAACTGACTGAATATAATAGTTGGAAACATGATTCAAACTTCTACTGGTCATAAAGTGGGGGATCTGTGTTCTATTATTATGATGTGATAAACTGATCCCCGACTAATTACTAAATAATATAATACATCTCTTCCCACTCTAGCTATGAGTCAAATAATAGGGCAAATTGGGTTCTATAGCCTTGGCTAGCAACCAGTCTACTGCAGAAAGCAATGGCAACCTAGTTCGGGAAAATCTTCTGCCCAGTCAGTCATGTCTCTTTCGAGACATGATCGCCCAAGCGTGTATCACGTATGGCACCTAACTGACTGATACACGTACCATGCGATTTCTGAAGACCTAATTTTGAAGTTGATTTTAAAAGAACTGCATCATTCATAAAATTATCGTATATACTGCTGGCCCTGGCTACAACAATGACCAAACTATCGATATCGATTTACTGTAGACAGTGGCAGTGATCTCCGTAAAATCCGTCTACGAATGTCTGGAGTCAGGATACTGAAGTTAACACTCCCGTATTCTTGCTTTCCTGACGGCTACAACCTCCAGAAATTTAAATGCAAAGTCAATACTCATCTATTAACTACTGGCCTCTAGCTCTCTCCCCTCCCCTGTATAACCTTCCATTTCTCTCCACCTATGTATCTGTCATCGCACCTGCTTTCTCAGCTTTCTATTGTTCCTTTCTAACTAGTTTGTACTCCTCACTCTCTTTTAATTAATCTTGTTACATTTATGTAACCCCCTGCACATCAGTGGCGTTTCCGCCTTGCTCGGGGTGAAATGATTAAAAAAAAAAAAAAAAAACATCAATCACTTAAATGACAAACATTGTGCTTGCATTAATTATATATTTCAGTTTGAAATATGCATCGGACAATTGCGTAATGCATGAAACTTCGAGTTGTGCCACTGACACAGAATAATGTATATTTATTAATGAGTGATTTTTTTTTAATGAGACGGGAGTAAATGGTAGTATCGTCAGCGTATACGTTTCAAATCAGATTAATTAAACCTTAAATCAGCTAATCTTCCTTAAACAAAGTTTCAGAAAAATATATTTTATTTTTGAAAAAAAAAAGTTAAGAATAAAGAGAATTACATTGTGCTGAATTATGGCTAACATATCAGCGATTTTTTGTGATTTTAAAAACGAAAACTCCTTCCAGTCAATTTAAATTATTTTGAAATATTTTCGCAGTGGATTGTTTTCTGGGAGACTAGCGTCACCCATACGAATGGGAGGGAAGAGAGTTTGTCTATGGTGATTAAAGGAAAGCAGCTTTGTTTTACAAGGATTAAAATTGACGATCCATTTCTTGCCCCCGTCTACCACTGAGTGGAGGTCCTTAAACTCCATGTTTCCGCTTCTTTAGGATAGCTGATCATGTTTATGATGATGGTGAAGTCAGCTTCCTTTGAACGTCAGAATACGAATCTGGGCTCGAAACCTAACTATATATATATATATATATATATATATATATATATAATGCATAAACTTCGAGTTCTGCCACCGACATAGGATAATGTATATTTATTAATGAGTGAGCTCATAATAACAAAATATTTATATATATATATATTTTTTATAATCGTTTCACCCCGAGCAAGGCATTCCACTGCCACTATTGCGCAGGGGGTTGCATAGGGGGGGGGAAGTGATGAGAAAGGATTGTTGGGTATAGGAAATGTCAGAAGGAGGGTGATAGACGGGTAAGGATACCGAGAATGAGGGTTGGGTAGATGGTGAGAGTGTTGAGAGAATAGATGCAAGTTAGTGTGATAGGAGGTGTCTATTGACCTTACATTTAAACTCCTGGAGATTATCGATATGCCGTCTAAAATGACGGTAGTATATATATATACTGATGCAACTACTATTGAGTATCTTACATTCAGACATAAGAAAAAAAAACGTAATCCAAATCCCTGAGCGAGACAAGAAGGAAGTATATATATATATATATATATATATATATATATATATATATATATAATTTTAAATACTTTAATCCAAACGGAAAAGTAGGAAGGTAAATCCCAAAAACCTGATCCTAATTAATATTAAATTTTAATATAAAAAATGATACAGGAGGAGAGCTCAATATAATTAAAATTACAGAGCTAATATAAAATTAAAATAAATTTTCAATCTTCAAAATTGTTGAATGATCATTTCGACATGAAATACCTAAGAGAGATTTCACATCTCCTCAGCAACGGTACATATTTCAAAATGGAAATCAAAATAAGAATGAAAAAGGAGAATAAAAAATAAAAATAAAAAAGGGAAATAAAAAAAATAAATAAAAAAATGACGGTTAAGATTTGAGAAATTTACGTCACAAAAAATTTCGGAAGCAAATCATGTCTATTTTTAGATTTTAACTTTTAGATAGAGTTGTAAGTGAAGAAATGGAAAATTTGGCTTCGTCTTGCTTTACAAAGGAAAGGGGTTAAAAGAATTGGAAGCGGTGTTAAATTGAGAATTGGGTTAAACAAAATAGACGCACACACACACACACACACACACACACACACACACACACACACACACACACACACACACACACACAGATGAAGAAGACCAACAGTTTTACAATTCAGAGTTCTCCGGCATTTACTGTTTTTATAAAAGTACTCAATACAACAAATATTTAGAGCGTAGTAAAAATAGTATAATTACACTTAAAGATCCCTTTAAATGAAATTGAAAATTTAAAATCTTTTCTTTCTTTTCATTTTTCATTTTTGTGTTAGAAATGTTATTAGAAATGTTAGAAATGTTGTTAGAAAATGTTATTAGAAAATGTTGTTAGAAATGTTATTAGAAAATGTTATTAGAAAATGTTGTTAGAAAATGTTATTAGAAAATGTTGTTAGAAAATGTTGTTAGAAATGTTATTAGAAAATGTTGTTAGAAATGTATTTAGAAAATGTTGTTAGAAATGTTATTAGAAATGTTGTTAGAAATGTTATTAGAAAATGTTATTAGAAAATGTTATTAGAAAATGTTGTTAGAAATGTTGGGTTAAAGAGAAAACTAAAAGAAAACTTTCGTAACAATAAAGGATACATCAACGGAGATGCAGTCAAGACATGGGCTTTAAAATCGGCTGACCCTTTGCCGTTAAGATCGAAAGAAGAAATCATGTATTCCCCCCAAATATAAAGTTTTTTCAAATTTAAAATGAATCTCTTTTCTGATTAGTTAAATTGAATATAGATTATTTTTTTCTGTCTTCCCGCATACATAAATAACAAACGTCGTGTTTCTTACATTCAAATGACAATCATTTTCACAACAATGAACTTACATTGCCTGATTACGAGGTAAAAATCTCGAAACATAGAAATTTCTGTGCTGCAATGTAAACTATATTAATTTTAAATAAAAAACAAATTTAATTTTATATATATATTCACTACTCGACGACATAATTATTGCAGAAACAAAAAATAAAAAGATAAGACACTGTTAAAAAGAAAACATGCAGCAAGAGCTTTCATAGCTGGTAGTAAAGTTTAATAACTGGTAGTAAAGAGAATGAACTCAGCCGACGCTACATAAGCGTAGGGATATATATATATATATATATATATATATATATATATATATATAGTCATCCGTAGACAGATCTGTTTCGCTGTATCACAGCTCATCAGTACGGTTAGCCTCCGATTGTCTTCAACCCAAGACTGAAACCCGACCGAATCGGCGTCAGTCGGCGACTCCACCTCTGGGCCATGGGCGTTCGGTAGAAGAAGGAAAACTTTTTAGCGTGTATATTGTCATTATACCAGCCCAATAGCCAGAGTACTCTAATCCATTACTGAATGAGCGATACGTACATGCCAGAGTAGCTATATAAAGACCGTTATATATATAAGGATAGGAGGAAATATATATATATATATATATATATATATATATATATATATATTCCTCCTATCCTTATATATATAACGGTCTTTATTATAAGAGAGAGAATAGTTAATCGCTCTGTTTATAATACATTGAGCACTGTTTTATTAACACTAGAAAAATATTTTTTTTATAAATGTGTGTATTACCATATGTATGTTTATATATGCGTATGTGTATTAATAATGTGGACAAAGGAATTCTGCTTACTTCATAGGCACCTCCTTGGATCTTCAAAATGACTTCATACAGTTTACCTATAATTATGATCACAATACACAAAACATTCAAAATTTGTAATACATATATAAGCTAATTTTAAGGGGGTCACATCATACACAAAATATAAAATTAGCTTGTGTCCTTGGGAGGTTGTCGTGAATGTTCTACGAGTTGATAATAAAATAGAAGGGCATGCGACAAATGAGGAAGTTCTCAGGAGAATAATAACTAAAGAGAAATCGCTTATAACAATCACAAAGAGACATTTAGGACGCAGAATAAGGAAAGAATGCTTGGAGAATTTAACACTCATCTGGCACATCGGATGTAAGAAAACGACAAAACAGTAATATTCTTATTAAATTTATGAAAATAGATGAGGGAACAAGTTTTATAAAGGCGGGGCCACAAAGAGCAAAGTATTGTCAAGAGCAGTGAGAGAGAGAGAGAGAGAGAGAGAGAGAGAGAGAGAGAGTGTGTGTGTTCTGAAAAGACAGAATTGCTCAGATTTTAATCAATATATATATATATATATATATATTAGAAAAAGAGAATCAAGAAGCGGAAGCCAAAGCAATCGGTTTAAACAGTGAAAAGAAGGGAAAATTAAGTAAAAAAGCGACATGGCTCATTACCCTTAACCAGCGGTCGGCAACCCCAGGCCCGCGAGTGAATCTTGTCCGGCCCGCGTACCACATCCGGCCCTCGAGTGAATCTTGTCCGGCCCGCGTACCACATCCGGCCCTCGAGTGAATCTTGTCCGGCCCGCGTACCACATCCGGCCCTCGAGTGAATCTTGTCCGGCCCGCGTACCACATCCGGCCCTCGAGTGAATCTTGTCCGGTCCGCTACCTTACTCTGGACACGATGTAAATATAGGTAAAACAAACCAAAGTGACAGTTGATAGTCTGAATATATTGCATCGAAATTTAAAAAAAAACATTTCTTTTTACCTGGAGAATGTGTTTTACTTTAATTTCTTTATTTGTAAGGATCGCCAAAATTAGCCCCCGGCCTCACTTTCACTTTTTCTGTGAGTGGGCATTTTTAAATGAATATAAAATAGTGTTTTCAACCGATTTTAATGATTTTTTTTTCAATAGTGATTTATGAAGCATTTATTTAAAGATGTAACATTTTTTTTAACAAAATTCCCTTCAAATACTTTCTTTTTTTCATGCTTTAGTAACTTTTTTTTTTATCGGATTAAGAAAGAGATTAAATATTTTCTATAACTAGAAATTATTCGCTTCCTGGTGATACAGTTTGTTTTATTTTTACAGTAAAATAAAGATTTATTTGTTTTTTTTTATTTCTGTAGTAAAATAAATGACATTGTTTAAATACAATACAATTAAATTAGATTGAATTCGTGCTTTTTTCAAATAAAATATTCATTTTGAGGGAGAAAGAGAGGAAAAAGTTGAAGAGGGACAAAGTGGGGAGTTGAAGATGGAGAAAGTGGGGTGTTGAAGAGAGGCAAAGGAGAGAAAGTTGAAGAGGGGGTGGATATTGAAGAAGGAGAAAAGGGGGTGTTGAAAAGGGAGAAAGGGGGAAAAGTTGAAGAAGGAGAAAATAAGCGTTGAAGAGGGAGAAAGCAGCACATAGGCGAGAAAGAGGGAGAAAGAGGTAAAGGCGAAGACGAAGAAGATGCAGGGGGGGGGGTGAAGGATAAAAAGGAAAAAAAAGCAAAAAAAGCAAAAGGAATACAAAAAAGCAAAATTTAAAGCTAAAACGTGTCTTCAATTGTATCCGTCGACATTTAACTTTTAATGTTAACTTTACAATTACCGCATTCGCTTGTGCTGGTTATTCTTCTTCTTTATGATCCGTGTCCTTTCAGGACGTAGGCGATCATGAACCTCCACTTGCTTCTGTCCTTTGTCGCTTTTAACATTTTTCCTTTCTGTATCTCTCCCAAACACCTCTCTACCTTCCACTCGCTCAAGCCTATCAAGTATGTCTCGTGATGCTTTCCGCTGTCTCTTTCCCTCTATCCGTCCTGTGGGTATTAGATTCTCCAAGCCCTCCTTCCTCATTATGTTTCTAAGAAATCACAGCAGTCTCTTTCTGATACAAAGTATAATATTGTTTTTGTTTGGATTCTCTCCAAAGCTGCATCGTTGCTCACATGATCTGTTCATGGTATCCTCAGTTGTAGAAGTACATTTCTGTTCCTTGGAGTCTCTTCTTCATCTTTGAATAGATTGTCCAGCATTCGCTGCTTTGATACCGACTCCTAAAGTTCCATTCTATTAAATTACGTTTCTTTCGATTGTTAAGAAGATCGTATAGCGTACCAAATTTAACCACGCGAAATAATCCGTGTCTTTTTTGTTCAAGGGTTTGTTGCTGTTCTTTTCTGGATTGCATCTTTCTTTTTGACATTTTATGGTTTAGGGCAAGGGTCGGCAACCTTTTGGACAGTGAGGGCCAAAAATCTACGTAGAGTCATGGAGGAGGACCAAACAGATATGGCTCCAGTGTCATGGAGAAAAACCTTCTTATTAAATATGTGAATAAATTTTATCCCTCTTCAACATTTCCCCCTTCTCCCTCTTCAACATTTCCCCTCTTTCTCCCACTTCAACTTTCCCCTCTTTCTCCCACTTCAACTTTCCCCTCTTTCTCCCACTTCAACTTTCCCCTCTTTCTCCCACTTCAACTTTCCCCTATTTCTCCCTCTTCAACATTTCCCCTCTTTCTCCCACTTCAACTTTCCCCTCTTTCTCCCACTTCAACTCTTTTTCCCCCTTCCTCCCTCTTCAACTCTTTTCCCCCTTCCCCCCACTTCAACTCTTTTTCCCCCTTCCTCCTTCTTCAACTCTTTTCCCCCCTTCCTCCCTCTTGAACTCTTTTCCCCCCTTCCTCCCTCTTGAACTCTTTCCCCCCTTCCTCCCTCTTGAACTCTTTTCCCCCCTTCCTCCCTCTTGAACTCTTTTCCCCCCTTCCTCCCTCTTGAACTCTTTTCCCCCTTCCTCCCTCTTGAACTCTTTTCCCCCCTTCCTCCCTCTTGAACTCTTTTTCCCCCTTCCTCCCTCTTGAACTCTTTTCCTCCCTCTTGAACTCTTTTCCTCCCTCTTGAACTCTTTTCCTCCCTCTTGAACTCTTTTCCTCCCTCTTGAACTCTTTTCCCCCTTCCTCCCTCTTGAACTCTTTTCCCCTCTTCCTCCCTCTTTAACTCCTTTTCTTCCTCTTCAACGCCATTTTTTACTTTTCTCTCTTTTCTGACATCGATAATGGTTGGTTGAAATAACTGTAGACATGAAATGCGAAATAAAGTCACACTACAAACACACGATTTGTAATCCGACCTTCTTTTAATCCGACCAAAGTTTGATGAAAATCCTTTATTCGTATTTATTAGCTGTCTTTCCATTTGTCATTTTTAACCGACAAACTAAATGGGCCAAACAATGAGCATACTATTTTAATCGATGTCTGCAACCTCGTTTTGGTTTCTTTGATCTTCAATCTACCAGAACAATACGATAACTTCTTTTTATAAAGACAGCATATCTCTTATTCGTCTAGTAACTTTCTTTATCCAGAATAAACTTTCTATTTCCTTTCCTTTCGGGGGAGGGGGTGCTTAGCAACGCGTATTGATCAATGTTCAGCTTCAGCTGAGATCAGTAAGACATTTTTTTGTTATAAATCTAATCTTTTCTATTACACGTGTCAATAAATAGTTTTTCAACAAACGCGAGAATCGTTAACAAAAGATCCCCCCCCCTTAAGTAAATATAAAAGTCGATCATAATTCGTTTCTCATTGTTTATTTTAATATCTTTAAAGGATATATTTTGGAAGTCGTTTCCTTTTTCGACATTTTTTTTTCGAACATTTCAGTTAATGTCTTTATTTTCATTTATTCATTTTTTTGCATTTTGTTTTTTAATCAACAGTTTACGCAATCGGATCGAGTTTTGAGTTTGAGTTTCGTTTAACGGCATGTCAACACCTCTGTGGGTTATTTCATGCCAAAAAGGTAGGGTTTTAAGATATTTATTTTTTAATGTTCGGTTATATTGAGAAGGCTGATTTAATTAGATTTTGATGAAAAATTTTATTTTATTTTATTTTAGAAAACTGAAGATGTCTTTTAGTTATGTATTCAAAAATGTATTATTTTTTTTATAATCGTTTCATCCCGAGCAAGGCATTCCACTGTCACTATTGCGCAGGGGGTTGCATAGGGGGGAAAGTGGTGAGAAAGGATGATTAGATATAGGAAATGTCAGAAGGAGGGTGATAGACGGGTAAGGATACCGAGAATAATGGTTGGGTAGATGGTGAGAGTGTTGGGAGAATAGATGTAAGTTAGTGTGATAGGAGGTGTCTATTGAACTTACATTTAAACTCCTGGAGATTGTAGCTGTCGGGAAAGCAGACATGTGGAAGGGAATTCCACAGGCGGGAAGCGCGAGAAAAGAAGCTGTTGGAGTAGAAATTACGGTTACATCTTATCTGTTTCACTGTAAAAGGGTGGGACCTAGGTTGCTGAGTAATAATTTTTTCCTTCAAAAATGTACTATGGTAATTTTTTTATGTATATTTCTCTATAAAAGTCTACTTTTATGTATATATATTTTTATAAAAGTCTATTTTTATACTTTTATAGTGTTTTGACCCCAATTTGGGGGTTAACTATTTGCCCATAGCTGGAACCCTAACAGGTGCTACCACTCCGGGTCAGAGTGGACCTGGGAACAACAACAATTAAGAGGTAATTGTTGTTCCCAGGTCCACTCTGGTCCACTCTGGTTCACTCTGGTTCCATGCTCCCCACAACCCCCAATCAGAAGCTTTGCTGCTGGATGCAGTTTACCGTCATACCCAGGACCCAATCTGATCGAACTCGGTCGTTAAATGAAAATTCAGAATAAGGAAATAGCTTATGATATGACTTGAGATTAAACCGAAATAGAATTGATTTTTTTGTAATTGCTTTAATTCTAAGATCAAGTGATTAATAGATCAAGTGATTAGGTTAATCCTTTAATAGCGTTTTCGCTGTCTTTCTGACTCCGATTGTTTAACTGCCTCTTCTGCAAGCATCACAACCGATTGGTGAACGCGAAGTGAAATACGTCAACTTTAAAGACATCATTTAAAATCTTTTTCTCAGACACACACACACACACACACACACACACACACACACACTGGAAAGGTATTTCGAACCAAGAGAAAGATTTCCTTTCTTCATTAGGACACAATGAAAATACGAGTGGGCCCGTGCTGTCAAAAAATGACGGCAAAATATTTATGTCTATATGCCGTCTAAAATGACGGCAACATATATATATATCGATGAACCAACTATTGAGTATCTTACATTAAAACATGGTCCTGGGTATGACGGTAAACTGCATCCGACAGCAAGATTTCTGATTGGGAGGTTTGAGGAACATGGAATCACCTCTTAATTGCTGTTGTTCCCAGATCCACCCTGACTCGGAGTGGTAGCACCTGTGAGGGTCCAAGATATGGGCAAATAGTTAACCCCTAAACTGAGGGTCAAAACACTATAGACTTTATAAAAATATATATATATATGTCTTTTATAGAAAAATATACATTTTTGAAGGAAAAAAAATTCTCAGCAAAGCATTTTTGAGTACAAGACTAGAAAATATTTTCAGTTTTCTAAAATAAAAAAGAATAAAAACTAAAATTTTCATTAAAATTTGATTAAATCAACCTTCTCACTATAACTGAGCATTAAAAATACCATAAAACCCCACCTTAAATAACCCACAGAGGTGTTGATATGCCGTTAAACAAAGCTCAAACTCTACTACAAACTCTATACATTAAGACATAAGGATAAAAATCCAAACCACTGAGTGTGATAGGAGGGAAAAACACAACGGTATTATTATAATAGAAAGGATATATATATATATATATATATATATATATATATCATCGATTTTCTGCACTATTGTAAAAACTGCAACCTTGAAACTTCTGAATATCGTTTCTTATGTTTTTGTGTATATATATATATATATATATATATATATATATATATATATATAAAAGAAAAGATGTTTGTGTATCAATCTACGGTTTCGCTTCAACTAGAAACGACTATTGCTTTTTAGTCTTTCGTGTTAACATCCAAAGAGTCTGAGCTCCATGACCATAGATTAGTTTTAAAGCTTTCATTACACCCGAGCAACATATATATATATATATATATATATATATATATATATATATATAATTATTACAAAATAATAAAATAATAACGCACTGTTATAGAGCTAACATGCGACAAGAGCTTTAATAGCTGATAGTAAAGAGAATGATTTGAACCAAAGTTACCTTGTGTTGTTTCTCTGTCTCTCTTCGAGTTAGTGACAGGAGTGATATATATATATATATATATATATATATATATATATGTGTGTGTGTGTGTGTGTGCACACATTGGTTTTTATTATAATAGAGGATAACTTATCTGACGAGCTTGAGTGATTGAATGGTAGGGTATGGTTTAAGACAAACTTTATTATGAGCTACAAAGGTCAGGTAATTGTGGAGAGCCATGATCGCCTACAAGCTGAAGGCACATAGAAGAAAATAAAGAATGAGCTTGAGTAAATGGATGGCAGGACAAGGTTTAGAAGAGATAACAAAAAGACAAAATTTATTAAGAGCTACAATGGACAGGAAATTGTGGAGAGCCATGATCACCTATGACATGAAGGGACATGGTACATAGAAGAAAAAGAATGAGCTTGAGTAAATGGATGGCAGGGCAAGGCTTAGAAGAGATAACAAAAAGACTAAATTTATTAAGTGCTACAAAAAACAGGAAATTGTGGAGAGCCATGATCACCTATGACATGAAGGGACATGGTACATAGAAGAAAAAGAATGAGCTTGAATAAATGGATGGCAGGGCAAGGTTTAGAAGAGATAACAAAAAGACCAAATTTATTAAGTGCTACAAAAAACAGGAAATTGTGGAGAGCCATGATCGCCTACTTCCTGAAGGGACACAGAACAAAGAAAAAAAAGAATGAGCTTGAGTAAATGGATGGCAGGGCAAGGTTTAGAAGAGATAACAAAAAGACCAAATTTATTAAGAGCTACAAAAAAAAAGGAAATTGTGGAGAGCCATGATCACCTACGATATGATGGGACATGGTACATAGAAGAAAAAGAATGAGCTTGAATAAATGGATGGTGGAACAAGGTTTAGGAGAGACAACCAAAAGACAAATTTTATTAAGAACTATAAAAGACGGGAAGTTGTGGACAGCCATGATCGACAACATTCTGAATGGAAATAAAAGAAAAAGCGAATTCATTGATTTAGTTACCAGTGTAAGCGAATTATATTCCCTCACCCGTCTCCTTATTTTTATAATGTTCCTCTGAAAAGAATGACGAATACAAAGCTAAGGTAGTTTATTTGTCAGAAGAGAGTTCTTCAAAACCGGAACAGTAACGAAAATATAGCAGTCCCTGAACTCGATACTGGACGCCAAAATAGGCAAGTCGATTCCCTCGTCAGTCTGAAAATAACGCTGCTGACCCTGGATTATATCTCTTTTCTCTGCTACCGGTGAAATTCTTATTAACAGCGGCTTACAGAGGGGCATACCTAACCACATACCAGTCATACACAATAATTTATGTTTTTACTATTCTCTCATATCAGCCTACACTCGAGATGTTAAGGCAAACGAAACTTTTGCCTCTGTAATCGCAGACCGAATGATAGAACAGTTTTTCATTGTTGTAAAGCCGCCATTTTGATATGCCTCCTCTGGTTCTGATAGTATGTGATCAGCCGTATTGAGTGTCATTATTATTATTATTATTATTATTATTATTATTATTATTATTATGTCAGCTTTCATTATAATTCTATTTCTGCTATGGTCGCACTACCTACCAAGTCTGTGAGAAGACCTAAGGCAACTCGTGGTATGTTGTTATGGCTCCATTTCATGTTTTTTCATATCTCCCTAACATCCCTAGCGTGACATACACAAAGTTCTCCTTAGTGTTTGAGCTGTACTTAACAAGACAATTTTTGTATATCTCTTAAGCTGGGGTTTCCAGGAATTCTTTCAATGTGTTGTTTTGTTCTATTTTTTGTCATTCCAAGTGCACCCACTATCACTGGTACGATACTTGTTTTCAATTTCTACATTTTTCTATTTCAATTTCCAGGTTTTTATATTTTGACAGTTTTTCGAATTCCTTGGTTGCTATGTTACAATCCGCTGGGCAAGACATATCGATTAATAGGCAAGTTTTTTCTTTCTGGTTTTTAACAATAATGTCCGGCCTATTTGCTTCAATTTTTCTGTCTGTATAGATGGTGTAATCCCATTGAATGGTGACATCTTTTATTTCTGTAACCGGTGCTGGGTGATGTTCATGCCAGTGTTTGTTTACATATTTTCCATACTGTTTGCACATTGTCCAGTGTAAATATTGACCCACGAGGAGAGTGACGATTTTTATATTCATTTGGGGCAAGTACAGAACATCCTGAAATTAGATGGTCTATTGTTTCTTGGTATTTATCACAGAACCTGCATTTTGGATCCACATTATTATGTATAATCTTTGCCTGAAAGTTCCTAGTGAAAAGACTTTGGTCTTGCGCAGCAAGAATAAAGCCTTCGGTTTCAGACTTTAATCCAGATTCACGTAACCATCAATGAGTATTAACTTTATCAACATTGGATTTATTAGCACGTTCTAGATATTGGCCATGCAGAGGTTTGTCTTGCCAGCGTTGTTTCATCTGTTCAAGAGCTTTATCCTTGGCTTTCTTGTCATAATTCTTCTTCTTCTTCTAATTATTATTATTATTATTATTATTATTTGGTTGGCGATTTTGTTAGAAACAAGACGAAGAAAAGACTTGGAGCAACAGAGATGTTATTCTACAGAAGGATGCTGAGCATATATGTGAGCCACAACCAATTTTATAGAAAATGAAAACAAAAAGGAAACTCCTACTTAACATCAGGAAGAAACAGTTGAAATTTCTAGGGCATGTGATGAGGAAAGAAAGCTTGGAAAATCTGATACACACAAGGCAGACTGGAATCAAGGACATAGGAAAACAACGTATAATCTACTTAGTGAGCTTGAGTAAATGGAAAGTGTAACAAGGTTTAGGAGAGATAACAAAAAGATAAAATGAAAAACTACAAAGGATAGGAAATTGTGGAGAGCCATGATCGCCTACAACTATACGGGACATGGCACATAGAATGAGGTTGAGTAAGTGGATGGTGGAACAAGGTTTAGAAGAGATAACAAGATAACATTTATTAAGAGCTACAAAGGATGGGAAATTGTGGAGAGCCATGATCGCCTACGTCCTGAAGGGCATGGCACATAAAGAAGATAGATATCAGTGATTAAAGAGAGAGTAAAGAATATATATATATATATATATATATATATAGTGGAAAAGGGAACTTACACAACATCACCCTCACTCTAAACAGTGATGGACTGTAAAATTTTCTAAATTTCGAATAGAACCCTTTATTTCGATCACTGAGGTATATCAATCCATGTGCGAACTCCTGCCACCTTAAGAAGGCCGGAGCATACAACGGCCGAAACGTCGTAAACATGGCAATAAAGATTAGGACAATAGCCTGAACAATGTAAATAATGTAATATCTGTTGAGCTCTCTCTATATATCTATTTTTTAATATTTTATATTAAATTGATCTGTTTGGTCTATCCTCTCTGTTTAGCCTTTGCATCATGATTATATAGGAGTAATGTGAAGAAGTTTGTCACTTAACTGAGCAGAATCATGCCGTCTTCGAAGTTTCGTGAAGGCGCCACTATAATATTCTCACTCGTCAGGGCGTATTTTTCGATCTCATAATGGTCCTGTGTATGACGGTAGACTGCATCCGACAGAAAGGCCTCTGATTGGGAGGATGTGAGGAGCATGGAACCACCTCTTAATTGCTGTTGTTTCCAGGTCCACTCTGACTTGGAGTGGTAGCACCTGTTAGGGACCTAGCTATGAGCAAATAGTTAACACCCAAAATGAGGCCAAAACACTATGAAAGTATAAAAATAGACTTTTGAAATGATTTTTTGAGCATTATTTTGACCGATACTCGTATTTAAGTAGATATTCTGTTTATAATCAAACATTATCATATATTTATTTCTACCGGCCTGGTTATTTACGATAAATTTTTGTTACGAAAATGTGTGTCACTCTGCAGGATTCGAACCTATGACCCCTATCCACATAGGGGAAGCCACCATGTGATCTGGCGCTTCTGAGACCTCTCGACCACGAATGACGATCAGTCTAAACGAAGTCAAATTAAGCCTTTAACACAATTTTCGGATTCATCGTAATAACCATCTCTGCTCTGAAATGTATCGTAATGTCAACAATTGTAAACATATTACGGAATTTAACGAAGATTAACGAAACTGGTTATAAGCAACCGACAATTTGAAATGATTTGTTTGAACATTATTTTTGATCGATACTCGTATTTATTGTATTTTGTTTTATTATAAGCATAATATCTACTTAAATACAAGTATCGATCAAAAATAATGTTCGAACAAATCATTTCAAATTGTCTGCTGTTTATAGCCAGGTTCGTTAATTTTCGTTAATTTCCGTAACATGTTTATATACTGTTTGATTATAAACGGAATATCTACTTAAATACGAGTATCGATCAAAAATAATGTTCAAACAAACCATTTCAAATTGTCGGTTGTTTATAACCAAGTTTCGTTAATCTTCGTTAATTTCCGTAACATGTTTACATTTGTTGACATTGATACATTTCAGAGCAGATATGGTTGTTGCGATGAATCGAAAATTGTGTTATATAGGCTTGATTAAAACCTCGTTTAGACTGGAGATCATTCGTGGTCGAGAGGTCTAAGACGTTGCCAGATCAAATGGTAGCTTCTCCTAGGTAGATAGGGGTCGCAGCTTCGAATCCTGCCGAATGACACACATTTTCGTAATAAAAATTTATCGTAAATAATCAGGCCAGTAGATATAAATATATAATACTGTTTAATTAAAAACAGAATATCTACTTAAATATGAGTATGGAACAAAAATAATGTTCAAGCAAATCATTTCATATGTATGTATATATATATATATATATATATATATATATATATATATATATATAAAGGAAAACTCAACATGTCATCTAAAGTGGTTATGAATTATAATTTATTTCGACGGGTGTGTAGACCCATCACTTCAGGCCAGGATTTTCATTTGGTTCATACTAGTCTGATGAAATGGGCTTTTACACCAGTCGAAATAGATTATAATTTATAGCCACTTTAGATAATCTGTTGGGTTTTCCTTTGTGTATATCTTATTGCTCTGGATAATATCCATTGAGCTCTCAATACAGATATCTCTCTTAATATTTTATATTCAATAGATCTATTTGGATTATCCTCTTAGTTTACGAATTTGGCATCTCTCTCGCTGTTTGTCCTTCTTTTAGTGTGAGGAACCGCCCCCAAAGTTTGTAAAAGTATTTTTGATACACCCATAAACAAACATTTATTCTCCCACAATTTACAAGAACCCTTAAAGAAAATTCTGATCGAAAACACAAGAATTGTATATAAATCATATCAAAAACAGTTCATTATCACGCAGGTCCTATATATCCAAAACTTCTCTCCTACCATCAACATTACATTATTTAATTGTGGAAAGTGTGTATTGAAAGTTTTTTTTAATAAAAAAAATGTTCGTGCAAACTCCAGTCGTGCACAACATGTGAGAATAAACGCTCCTTTTTCAAAAACAAAATAAAATATATTACTAAATAACAGTTAAAGAATAAGTAAAAAATAATCACCACAAACACCCTTATAAATGGCTATAGAAGTGGCTGAAAGCGCTTGGATAATAAAAATTATGGACAGCTTTTTATATTCCTGAACTCCAACAAAACTAGAAAATGCTAGGATGCCGGAAAGTTTTCCTTGTTGGCTCAATTTAATGAAACATTTTTGAAAGAAAGGTTACAGTCCATATATATATATATATATATATATATATATATAACATAGTGATGATCCACGTATACTGTCTTAATATGTATAGAAAAAACTACTAAAAAGTTGTAAGTTTAAAAATGTATTTTTTGACAGTATTTATTTATTTCTATTATTATATTTGATATTTCAGACCGTCCTCGGCTTTTCATCAGAAACAAATGATTTTAAAATTTAAATTAGAAACGTTTTCTCGAGGAGCGTTCGTCCGAGAGATTGTTTACATCACGTGACGCAGAAAGCGACAGATTTTTTAATATTTGTAAACGCAGACCCATCCCTAACAATATCTACAAATGTTGTTTTAAAGAAAATTTTTTTAAGTGTATCTAAAAAATGTTTAACTATTGAAATATTTATAAAGATTCAAATCACCTAAGTCCCTATTTAACCCTAGCCTGTATGTATTTAATTTTAAAATCCAGTATTTTTCTTTCTTTCTGCGTGAGTATGTAGAACTAAAATCAGAATATATTAGTAAACATTTACAGTTTTCTAATGTGTCCCGGTTGATTGAAGTGTACTGCTATGGGGGAATACGGGTTGTTTTAGCGTTTTTTTTTTGTTTTTTTTTAATCATATCACCCCAAGCAAGGTGAAAACGCCACTGATGCGCAGGGGGCTACGTAAGAGTGAAAAGATTGGAAAAGAGAAAAACCGGAAACCACATCCTAAACAGGAAACAATGGATGAGCCTCTTCACCTGTTCAATAGACGTGGGTGGAGTGTGAACCGGGCGATAGTTTAGTCTATCTACTCCAATTCGTATGCTAAGTTTGTGATTATTGAAACGGAATCTGAAATATCAAATATAATAATAGAAAAAAATAAATACTGTCAAAAAAATACATTTTTAAACTTACAACTTTTTAGTAGTTTTTCCTATATATATATATATATATATATATATATATATATAAACAAACGACCGGCCGGTTGAACGTTTTCAAGTACACCTGTCTGCTACTGTGGCTGACTAATACTTTTTGCAGCCTCCTGGCGAGGTAGACCACCTCACAGTCAATCTAGTAGTATATCTAAATTCACACAGTCAAGATAAAGGAGAGAGCTCATCAGAAAAAAAAAAGTGCCGAAAAATATTTTAGAAAATGACAGGGAATCTACTTAATGAAATTTGGAAAATAACTAAAGTCGAAACGCCTGGTCAGTGCCGATAACATAACAAATTCTTCTCTGAATTTTATAAAAAAATCACAAGATATATAATAGGAGCACCAGAACATTTGTCGCAAGAATATTCAATGTACGGAAGAATAGTACAGGGGTGTGCACTACAATCTGGAAAAAAAACATATACTGAAAGAAAAATTGTGTTTATTCAGAATGACAAGTATTTACATAATTGGAGTAGATAGATCTATCTATCGCCCGGTTCACACTCCATCCACGTCTATTGAACAGGTTAAGAGGCTCATCCCTTGTTCCCTGTTTAGGATGTGGATTCCGGCTTTCTGTTTTCCAATCTTTTCACTATTACGTAGCCCCCTGCACATCAGTGGCGTTACCGCCTTTGCTCGGGGTGATACGATTAAAAAAAAAAAAAAAATTGCTATATAACATTGTTGTCTGATCTCTCCTCTACCATATTATTGAATCATGCCCCCTCCAGCTTCAATCACAGCCTCCACACGAGGTCGAAAACTCATACAGGGGTTGGTCACTGGACAAGTTGACCACGGTCTCAATGATGACAGTCCTCAGGGAGTAGACAGTATTATGCACGTTTGTTGGTCTCTCAAATACGCCCCATAGGTAATAGTCGCAAGTTTATTTGTAGTCCCTTTTTGTCACTCTCCATTGCTCCCTGTTGCCAAACATAAGGTCTTTCAGAAGCCACCCTCTTGACCAAGGGTAGTACACTACCTCCTCAAGCCACTTGATGTCGGCCCCCGTGTTGACCCTGAGACCCTGTGGGAAGATGAATGGAGGCATAACGTCACCATCACTAGTAATCATACACCTTCGTAATCACCATGACACTCATCCAACTCTTTCAGAATTTTCTATATTGTCTTCAGATTGACACCCAAACACACACAAATGTTCGCATTAGAGATTCCGGTGCGAATGCCAAGCAGTATAAAATACCGTTTCCAAATTTCTGGCGTAGTGAATTGTTGTGTCATGGTGATTTTTTTTTCTCACATACGGTGTCCAACTATTATATTTTGCAGTCGAAAAAATAAACGCGCATGCGTGAATTTGAAAATAGTGACAGTTTACCCATCGCACCCTGTATAGGTGTGTGTGTCTTTGACTTCTCAGTCCCCCTTTTACTAAAATTATTTCGTTATCTCATGTCTGATATTCACAGCTACAACACTTATACTCTACTCAATTAAAACTGACTTAACCTGCTTATTAACAAAACTGTTATCGCTAAGACTAATCTCAGCTCTAACCATAAATATGAGAAGTATGCATTCGCTCTACTATCTATAGTGTAAGCACGCTTACTTTCCCTCCCAAGGGATGATGATGGTTCCTTTCAAGACGGAACGGCGTGTGGTGGTGATTTTTAGGTGAGTAAGCGGTTGCACAGGTCCAGATCCACCCACTCAGCATCTTCTCCCAGCTCCAGCGGAAAGGTGGGGGCCTAGGAAGGCTGGTGGAGTATCAGTTGAAGTGAATACCATTCTATCGCTTCACCGCACGAGTTTTAAATTCGGAACTATCCCCTTAACTGGTTACCCCAAGAAAGGCTGACGATCCAAATCTGTGCTAATTTTTACACCAGTTTTTTTTTTTTCAGAACGTCGACGATTATGACTCTCTACTTCATCTTTTACGTGCCATGTCCTTTCAGGACGTAGGCGATCATGGCTTTCCCTATCTCCTTGTCCCTGGTGACTCTTAGCACGCTTTCTCCTGTTGCACCATGCAACCCTCGTTCCGTCATCCACCTGATCAGGTCCTTTAAATATGTTATCAGCTGCTTTCCTCTGTCTCTTTTCCCCTCTATCTGGCCTGTTAGTAACAGGTTCTCTAAGCCCTCTTTCCTCATTGCATGTCCCAGGAACTTTAGTTGTCTCTTCCTGATGCTCAGTATTAGTTTTCTTTTCGTCTCCATCCTTTATAAAACTTCGATACTCGGTCCATGATATCCACAGCATCCTTCTGTAGAACCACATTTCAGCTGCTTCAAGTTTTTCCTTCATCTTCGAAAATATTGTCCAACACTCACTGCCATATTGAAGAACCGACATGACATAGCAATCCAGTACTCTCTTCTTTGTTTCTAGTGAAATTGTCCTGTTTCTTACTACTTTAAGTCTTTTGTTAGAACACTTTCTAGGTATTCTGTACCTGCTTGATTTTAGAGTCCCTCACCTGTAATTGGGATATTGGGCTGCACTTTTTGCTGATGACCATGCATTCGGTTTTCTTGCAGTTTGTTTGTAGTCCTTTTTTGTCACTCTCTTCAGCTACCTTCTGTAGGGGGTCTTGTAGATTTAGATTCCTTTGATCATTTGTGAATTACGATGACTTGTTGGGAAAGTTATGATCGTAGATAAACGCAGCTTATTCGGTCGGAATTTAATTCGATTTGTTAATTCTATTTTCTCACTCTATTTCAAGTCTAGGTGAAATCAAAGGGAAGATATGGCTACTGGTCAATGTTGCACTGTGGAGAAGGAGAAGGTGGACAGCTCTGACTTTCGAACTTTGGAAACAGGACAGGGGCAATACGGAGGAGTAGGAGGAGCACAGTTCTGAATTCAGAACTTTGGAAAAGGAAGGGGACATCTCTAAATTCCGATACGTGGAGCAGGAGGAGGAGGACAACTCTGAATTCCGAAATGCGGAGAAATAAATCACTTCAGTATCTTTTCCATGTGAAATCATTGCAATGTTCAGTTGACAAATATTAGAGGAATCAGTTGACATATTTGATACACGCTTGGGCGATCATGTCTCGAAAGAGACATGACTGACTGGGCAAAATATTTTCCTTCAGTAGGTTGCCATTACTTTCTGCGGTAGACTGGTTGCCAATCAAGGTTATAGAATCCAATCTGTTCTCTTATTTAACCCATAGCTACAGGGAAAAGTGACGGAGTATTTGAAGAGTATTTGCACGTAAGGAAATGCAACGAATTCAACTGGAATTCGAACTCGGCTCTCCGATTTCTCGTTCCGAGACGATATCTAATGCACCACAATATGCATAAAAGAACATGTATCTAAACTTATTTATAAATGAAACTTTGTCTGTGTGTGTCTGTGTGTCTGTTACCTATAGACTCCGAAACTGCTGAACCGATTTTCTTGAAAATTTACACAGTTGTACTATTAGCGTTTGCGAGTGTTCTTAGCTAGGTTTTGTGTCGAGGTACTCCCGATAAATATGGAAAATCGATAATAAAAAAAATCGGGTTATACAAGGAGTGGTCCGATTTTAATCAAATTTGTTACACTCATAGACAAAGACATAAGAAACGATATTCAGAAGTTTCAAGTTTGCAGTTCTTACAATAGTGCAGAAAATTGATAATATATATATATATATATATATATATATATATATATATATATATATATATATATAAGGCAAGATGTTTGTGTGTGTTTATCTGCCTGTATGTCTGTATTTTTTCAGCCCTTTTATTTTAGTTTTTGCTTCCGGTTTGGCTCTAAGTAGGTATAATTGTAGTTCTTAGTCTCAGCCATGATAGCATTTACTCAGAGGACTTACTTAGCCTTCAGAATTCAGTTTACGACGAAAAAGGAAATCAAAATTTGACTTACATCTATTCATTATTCTTTCAGTCTACGGTTTCGCTTTAACTCGAAACAACTATTGCTTTTTAGTCTTTCGTGCCAACGTCCAAAGAGTCTGAGCTCCAGGACCACGGATTAGTTTTAAAGCTTTCATTACACCCGAGCAACGCCAGGCTATACTGCTAGTAAAGAAATAAGGCGCTGTCATTAACAACATCCTGAAGTAGCAATTATTTAAAAAAAGAACAAAAGGCGGTTAGAGTTGATATAAATTGCTTAAGTAGAATGACCCGGAAATATTAGCATATTTTGTTAATACAGTGGTACCTCTACTTACAAAATTAATAGAGCTTTCTCCTAGCCAATGAGATGCCAGGAAGATGCTTGGCGATAACCAGTGGCAGAGCAGCTCGGGCGCGCCACTTTTAAACTAAGATACAGGATGCTACAAATAGGTTTTCGTTCGGTGGACTCTGGGAGCTTCAACCAGCAGCACGTATTTTGAAATTTTTTCTTTTCGTATCCTGAAATTTATTTCGGAACAAGACGCGCTATTTTTCTGATGAGGCGTTTTCTAACCTGAAAATTTCGTATGTATAGCCTTTCGTAAGTAGAGGTACCACTGTAGTAAATTTGGTTCTAACATAAAAATTAAAATCTTTCTTATTACAAGAGTTTAAAAGAAAGTCAGTCAGTCAGTTAAGTGCCACACGCTTGGGCGATCATGTCTCGAAAGAGACATAACTGACTGGGCAGAAGATTATCCCGCAGTAGGTTGCCATTGCTTTCTGCGGTAGACTGGTTGCCGACCAAGGCTATAGAACCCAATTTGTCCTGTTATTTAACCCATAACTGGAGGGAAGAGACGGATTAATATCTTTCCAAGGGTATTTGCGCGTAAGTGAATGCAAGGAATTTGACTGGAATTCGAATTCGGCTTCCTAATTTCTCGTTCCGAGCCGATATCCACTGCACCACGACACACATCCAGAAAGACATTTTCATAACTGCATACTTGCTTCAGTAAATCCTGTCAAATGATAAAAATCTCATTTTACACAAATATTTATTTTTCAGTATTCTTTATTTTCTGAAAACGACAGTGTTTATTGATCCCATTGATTGAACATTACGCAGTAAACGTTTCAGATCAAAATTCAGCTATTGCCAAACTACGGCCTTATTGATTGAACTTCGAATGTTTCGAAAAAAAAAAAGGGAGTTATACGTAAATGATGCTTGCCGACATTGAAAATTTTTAAAAGTTCTAAGCTAATAAAATGTCCAGAGAGGTAACGAGCTGACATTTTTAATTGAAGAGAATTAACTTATTACAATAAATATGCTAAGTGATGATGATTATATGATTTGTTCGTTATATGGAAGTATTTAGTTAACTTTGGGCAATAATCCATGCTGCTCTCAGCACCTCCCCACCATCTCTCTCTCTCTCTCTCTCTCTCTCTCTCTCTCTCTCTCTCTCTCTCTCAAACATTAATTTGTGAATATTTTGTTTTTAATGATGTAAATTGACACAAAAATAGTTCAATGAAAAATCTGTTTGTTTTTTTTTAATCATTTTTAATAAAGGAAATCGAAATGTCATGAATTATTTTTATAAAGAATAATTTACGATTTTTTTTTTTTTTAATCATATCACCCCAAGCAAGGCGGTAATGCCACTGATGCACAGGGGGCTATGTAAGAGTGAAAATATTGGAAAAGAGAAAGCCGGAAACCACATCCTAAACAGGAAACAAGGGATGAGCCTCTTCACCTGTTCAATAAACGTGGGTGGAGTGTGAATTGGGCGATAGTTTATTTACTTAATAAAAAATAATTTAAAAACTAAAAACTGGTTCATATTCTGTCTCTCTGTTTCTCCATCTCTCTCTCTCTCAAGGAACATCCTAACACTACTGACTGAGTGCCATGACAACTCAACGCGAGAAGAACGTAGTTTTTTTTATGACTGAATAATTCATTAAGGATTAAAACATTAATAACTGAATATTCTTTCTTTAAATAAGTCATTTGGAAAAGCATTATGTACAGCTAGCAGTATAGCCCGGCGTTGCTCGGGTGTAATGAAAGCTTTAAAACTAATCCATGGTCCTGGAGCTCTTTGGACGTTGGCACAAAAGACTAAAAAGCAATAGTTGTTTCCAGTTAAAGCGAAACCGTAGACTGAAAGAAAAATGAATGGATGTAAGTCAAATTTTCATTTCCTGGTATCGATATCAAATAAGTTTTTTTCGTCGTAAACTGAATTTTGAAGGCGAAATAAGTCCTCTGAGTAAATGGTATCATGGCTGAGACTAAGAACTACAAGTATACCTACTTAGAGCCAAACCCGAAGCAAAAACTAAAATAAAAGGGCTGAAAAAATACAGACATACAGGCAGATAAACACACACACACAAACATCTTGCCTTATTTATATATATATATATATATATTATCAATTTTCTGCACTATTGTAAGAACTGCAAACTTGAAACTTCTGAATATCGTTTCTTATGTCTTTGTCTATGAGTGTAACAAATTTGATTAAAATCGGACCACTCCTTCTATAACCCGATTTTTTTTATTATCGATTTTCCATATTTATCGGGAGTACCTCGACACAAAACCTAGCTAAGAACACTCGCAGACGCTTATAGTACAAATGTGTAAATTTTCAAGAAAATCAGTTCAGCAGTTTCGGAGTCTTTAGGTAACGGACACACACACACACACACACACACAGAGTTCCATTTATAAATAAGTTTAGATTAGATTAGATATGAACCAGTTTTTGGTTTTAAATTATTTTTTCATAAAAATAATTTATAGCATTGCGATTTTCTTTAATAAATAATTAGAAACAAAAAAGTTGCTTAATTTTCTTATACAGTGTTAGGCGAACGTCTACGACATTACCACCACCTGTAAATTTGTTGATTATCAATATTTTTTTTTAATTTTTTCAGTGTAATATCGTCGATTAGACCCTAAGCTTCCCGATTATCAAAAAAAAAAAAATGAAAAAAAAATTCATTATTTAAGATTTTTAGTGGATGCTCAGTTTCTTATACAACCTTATAGTAAATCGATCCCCCATTTTGTAAACACTCACGTTGGGGGTCGCTTTGATGTAGCTGAGACCATGTATAGAGAAGCTTGCAATTTGAAGATCGACAGACCCATGGAAAATTTTTAATTATCCCTACTTCATATCAATGAAAAAAAGTTATTTGAAACATTAAAAAATGTTTTGGAAAGAGTTTCTTTAAAATAATTCCTGTTGTAAAAAAATTTGGAATGAAAAAAAAATATGACATGTAAAACATTTAAGAAAAAAGACAACTTTTTTCCTTCTCTCGCCTCTTTTCTTCCTTTACTCTCCTTTCTCTTTTCTTCCTTTTCTCCTTTATTTACTTCTTTTTCTTCATCACTTTCTCGCTCATATATAATATGCGTGTTTTACATGTATTTTTCATCTCTCAACGTTGGCGCAGTTAAAAATCACTTGTTTGTAAATCCAACTAAGATTTTTGTTTTTTGTTTTTAATTCAACTCTAATGATAAAGAAACGATTCTCCGTTTTAAAATAAAAACGGGAAAAATTGTTCCATGCAATTTCTTTCACGATGCCTGCCGATTTGATTCAATGTAGGAACAATAAGTTTCAAACCTTTATTCATGGCTTTTACACGGCAGTCGTTTTAACAGCATGACCATATTTGGACCTCTTTAAACACTGCCATCTCCCGAGTTGTAACTCTTTGCTTCAATTTGTTTTCTCTTTCTCTCTCTCTCTCTCTCTCTCTCTCTCTCTCTCTCTCTCTCTATCAATCTCTCTCTCTCTCTCTATCAATCTCTCTCTCAATCTCTCTCTCTATCAATCTCTCGTCTATCAATCTCTTCTCTCTCTCTATCAATCTCTGTCTATCAATCTCTCTCTCTCTATCAATCTCTCTCTCTATCAATCTCTCTCTCTCTATCAATCTCTCTCTCTATCAATCTCTCTCTCTCTCTCTCTCTCTCTCTCTCTCTCTCTCTCTCTATCAATCTCTCTAACTATCTATCTATCTATTGTAATTATTTGCATTGTTCGGACCATTGCTATATTGATGTCATTTCGGCCGTTGATATATGACCATATTTGGACTTTTAAACATTTCCATCTCCTGAGTAGTAACTCCTTGCTTCAATACTCTCTCTCTGTCTCTCTCTCTCTCTCTCTCTCTCTCACACACACTTGTTTATATTTCAGAGATGTGGTATTGTAATTATTTGCCTTGTTAGGACCGCTGTCATCTTTGTTGCCATATTCACCTCATTTCGGCCGTTACATGATCCGGTCTTCTTCAGCTGATTGGTAGATTGTTCTATGAGCCATGCCACTACGAATGTTTCAGTTATCTCTATGTAGCCCAACTAAGACATCCGGGAGTGACATGACTCATTGAACGAGAACAATCGACCCCAGAGATCGAAATATAGGGTTCTGTTCAAACTTTCAATTACCTGAAGAAGGTCCAAGTGTACAACGGCCGAAAACTCGTGAATATGACGACAAAGATTAGGACAACGATGTAAATAAAAACATACATTATATCCATTTTTTTTATAAAATAATGAGTTGTTCCTCACTAGGTGCGCAGTATGTGTTACCTTGTGATCTGCTAAACTTAGTAACAGTGGAGAGTGTTCAATCGGTTTTTCTAATGCAGGCTGACATTCTAAACTGTATTTTTCTACAGAATTCATCTTGACTGGGTACTTCACTAACAGGTTCGTCACCAGTTTTTTTCAGATAGGGTTGGTTTGATTGGTTGTTTTGTTTTATGGCATGCTAACAGTATAGCCCAGCGTTGCCTTGGTGTAATGACAGCTTTAAAACTAATCCATGGTCCTGGAGCTCAGACTCTTTCAACGTTGGCACGAAAGACTAAAAAGCAATAGTTGTTTCCAGTTAAAGCGAAACCGTAGACTGAAAGAAAAATGAATGGATGTAAGTCAAATTTTGATTTCCTTGTATCGATATCAAAGAAGTTTTTTTCATCGTAAACTGAATTTTGAAGGCTAAATAAGTCCTCTGAGTAAATGGTATCATGGCTGAAACTAAGAACTACAATTATATCTACTTAGAGCCAAACCCGAAGCAAAAACTAAAATAAAAGGGCTGAAAAAAATACAGACATACAGGCACACACACAAACATCTTGCCTTTTCTATATATATATTATCGATTTCCTGCACTATTGTAAGAACTGCAACCTTGAAACTTCTGAATATCGTTTCTTGTGTCTTTGTCTATGAGTGTATCAAATTTGATTAAAATCGGACCACTTCTTCTATAACCCGATTTTTTCGATTATCGATTTTCAATATTTATCGGGGGTATCTCGACACAAAACCTAGCTAAGAACACTCGCAGATGCTTATAGTACAACTGTGTAAATTTTCAAGAAAATCGGTTCAGCCGTTTTGGAATCTATAGGTAACGGACACACACACAGACACACACACAGACACAAAGTTCCATTTATAAATATGTTTAGATCAACATCAGTCGGTCATTTAATGCCAACAAAATTTTGAAATACATAGGTATATGTTTCGATTTTCATAATTTCATAGTGTTTTTGACCCCAGTTTGGGTGGGGGTTAACTATTTGCCCCTAGCTGGGACCCAAACAGGTGTTACCATCCCCGGGCCAGGGTGAACCTGAAAACAACAGCAATTAAGAAGTGGTTCCATGCTTCTCACAACCTTGCAATCAGAGACCTTGCTGCCGGATGCAGTTTACCGTCATGCCCAAGACCAGACATGTAAATAACTGTCAAACGGGTAAATCTAGAAAAAATAAATATATACGCATATAATACTAGTTTAGTTTGAATAACAAGCAAACGAAAGGGTAACAAGAAATATGACAAAATCATGACGGAGACTTGAACATAAAAATAAAACAATTTGTCTACATGGGTAAGGGTGTGCGTTGTGGTGCATTGGATATCGGCTCGGAACGAAAAATCGGGGAGCAGAGTTCGAATTCCAGCTGAATTCATTGCATTCACTTACGCGCAAATACCCTTGGGAAAGGTATTAATCCGTCTCTTCCTTCCAGTTATGGGTTAAATAGCAGGACAGATTGGGTTCTATAGACTTGGTCAGCAACCAGTCTACCGCAGAAAGCAATGGCAGCCTACTGCGGGATAATCTTCTGCCCAGTCAGTCATGTCTCTCGCGAGACATGATCGCCCAAGCGTGTTTCATGTATGGCACTAAACTGACTGAATTCAAAGCACGAAACAGTAATATTCCATTAAATTATTTAACTAAATAAGAACCATTTTGTTTTACAACCTTTCTCCATTTTTTTCTTATCTTAAAAAATTCTATAATTTCTCGGTAAGGTGGATTTTTGTGTTATCCAAAGAATTAAAATTTTAGCATTGATATTATTTGGCAAGGACCTGAATAAATGAAAATCCGAAGAGCAATGTCTGGTGAATATAACGAGTGGGATAATACACCCCAGCCAAGCGTCAACAATTTTTGTCAGGTGGCCAAATAAATGTAAGGTGTGGCATTATCCTGGTGGAAAACAGCAACTTTCCTGTTCCCAAATTTTGGGCGTTTTTCTTCAATTGCTGCCTTAAATTCATGCAGTTGTGAGCAAGACTTTTCAGAATCAACTAAGTTACTTGGCAGAAGTTCCTAGTACAGGATTCTTTACCAATCCCACCAGAGGCACAGCACGACTTTCTTAGGATGAAGATGTGCTTTTGTGGTGGTTAAAGTTGTCTCATGACACTTACCCCAGGATGTTTTTCGTTTAACAATGCTGTAAACCAACAGTCGGTAAACCCCGGCTCGCGGGCCTCATCCAGCCCTCGAGTGAATCTTGTCCAGCCTGTAGGCTATATCCGGCTCTCGAGTGATTCTTGTCCGGTCCGCGGGCCACATACAGCCCTCGAGTGAATCTTGTCCCGCCTGTAGGCTATATCCGGCTCTCGAGTGATTCTTGTCCGGTCCGCGGGCCACATCCAGCCCTCGAGTGAATCTTGTCCAGCCTGTAGGCTATATCCGGCTCTCGAGTGATTCTTGTCCGGTCCACGGGCCACATCCAGCCCTCGAGTGAATCTTGTCCAGCCTGTAGGCTATATCCGGCTCTCGAGTGATTCTTGTCCGGTCCGCGGGCCACATCCAGCCCTCGAGTGAATCTTGTCCAGCCTGTAGGCTATATCCGGCTCTCGAGTGATTCTTGTCCGGTCCGCGGGCCACATCCGGCCCTCGAGTGAATCCTGTTCGGCCTGCTATCTTGCTCTGGACACGATATAAATATAGGCAAACCAAACCAATGTGACAGCTCATAGTCTGAATATATTGTGTCGAAATTTAATTTTTTTTTTTACCTGGAGAATGTTTTTTACTTTTGTTTTTTATTTATAGGGATCGCCAAAATTTTTTATTTGTAGGGATCGCCAAAATTTTTTATTTATAGGGATCGCCAAAATTAACGTACGGTCTCACTTTCACTTTTTCTGTGAAATTGCTTTCGTGAGCTGGCACTTTTAAATGAATATAAAATAGTGTTTTCAAATGATTTTAATGGAAGTTTTTTTCAATACTGATTTATGAAACATTTATTTTTAAGATGTAATATTTTTTAACAAAATTCCCGTCAGATATTAAATTATATTGAATACATGCTTTCTTCAAATAAAGAAAATTTATTCACATATTTAATAATATGGTTCTCCTCCATGACACTGGAGCCGTATCAGTTTAGACCCTCCTCCATGACTCTACATAGCTTTTTGGCCCTCACTCTCCAAAAGGTTGCCGACCCCCGCTGTAAACGATCCTTTTCTCATCACTCGTCAAAATTTGCTTAAAAATGGTGCATTTCATTCAGTTTATACAGAAATTTACAGAAATGCGACCCAAAATAAAATGTTTTCCCTCAAATTACGTGGTACCCAAAGCTTCTCTAAGTGCTCATGGATGGTAGATTTTAATAAATTTACTGTTTCTGACAAGTGACGCCTTGATTTGGTCTTCATTTGTAGTGGGCGGTGGGCCTGTTTGAGTGTTCTTCATCGATAAGGCTTCAAGCATCAACTCTAAACTTAGCGAACCACTTTCACAGAGTTCTGTCAGCTAAAGCACCTTCACTGTAGACGGCACCTACTTATTTTGTCACTTGCCAGACATTTTTTGCTTTTACGGTAATAAAAACGCAACAAGTGTGTAAAATTAACCTTATGATCTTCCATACTTATAGTGATGTAAAATTGACACGAATTAAGTCATTCTAAACTGTTTTTCCCAAGAGATAGTTTGAAGTGTGCTCTAATTGGAAATGTAAGGAAAATATATCTGTCGGGAAATTTAATGTGTTCTAATATGTTGGAACATGAAAGACTAAAAATCACCATGAACTTTCTAGAAAACCCAATACTTCCTCATCTCAGACGTATAGACAAATAATGAAAAATAATTCATTCTTTATTGTATATAAGCAAAGTTTATGCAATAATATTTAAGAATTAAAAGCAAATATTAGCCTAGTCCTTGTAAAATTAACTCTCTTGTCAATAAATACTGACTACTTTATATGCATGCAAATTCTACTACATCAGTTTCTTTTCTCGCACTTCCTGCCTGTGGAATTCCCTTCCGTTTACTTGCTTCCTCGGCGGCTATAATCTCCAAGAATTTAAATATAAAGTCAATAGTCATCTCCTATCTCACTAACCTGCATCCTCTCTCTCATGCTCTTTTCTCGGTCCACTTCACACTCATCAGTATTTTTATCCTTCACTTACCCACTTCCTGACACCACCTATAACCTGTCACTCTTTCTCATAACTTTCCTCCTATGTAACCCCCTGCAAAACAGTGGCAGTAAAATGCCTTGCTTTGGGCGATATGATTATAAACAAAAAATAATTAAAATGTTACTCTCGTCTAAGAAAGAATACCTGCAAAACAGTAGAGTAACATTTTAATTATTTTTTGTTTATAATCATATCGCCAAAAGCAAGGCATTTTACTGCCACTGTTTTGCAGGGGGTTCAAACAGTGGCAGTAAAATGCCTTGCTTTGGGCGATATGATTATAAACAAAAAATAATTAAAATGTTACTCTTGTCTAAGGAAGAATACCAAAGATATAAGGATGCACTAGAGTGTAAAGAACACTTATTTTAATTTATCCAGTCAGGGCTACAAGTCCTGTATTTAAAATCTATTTTCTCAGTTTTCGGTAAATGTCGGAGACGGACCGAGCCAAATCTTTCAGTGTACACTCTCATCATTCCAAGTGTGGTCGCCAACGAAACAATTGGTTGGATATCATCAAGTTCTGGATGCTGAGAACTTTGCGTTTTCAGTATTGTTTGTCCCTGACGGCTAACAAATTCCTCATCATTTTCCGAGACACTTTTTATGAAGTTTAATTTTTTCAACCCCCTCCTCTCACTCACTCTCACATACTTTCTTCAAAGAAAGTATAAGGCAATGTCGGATCTCTGCGTACCGTACCCATCCATTTCCATAACCGATGGGGGAATTTCAAAAGGATTTCTTCATATCTAAATCTAAATCTATCTAAACTTATTTATAAATGGAACTTTGTCTGTGTGTGTATGTGAGTGTGTGTGTGTGTGTGTGTGTGTGTGTGTGTATCCGTTACCTATAGACTCCGAAACGACTGAACCGATTTTCTTGAAAATTTACACAGTTGTACTATAAGCGTCTGCGAGTGTTCTTAGCTAGGTTTTGTGTCGAGGTACCCCCGATAAATATAGAAAATCGATAATCGAATAAATCGGGTTATAGAAGGAATGGTCCGATTTTAATCAAATTTGATGCACTCATAGACAAAGACATAAGAAACGATATTCAGAAGTTTCAAGGTTGCTGTTCTTACAATAGTGCATAAAATCGATAATATATATATATATATATATAAAAAGCAAGATGTTTGTGTGTGTGTCTGTTTATCTGCCTGTATGTCTGTATTTTTTTTTCAGCACTTTTATTTTAGTTTTTGCTTCGGGTTTGGCTCTAGGTAGGTATAATTGTAGTTCTTAGTCTCAGCCATGATACCATTTACTCAAAGGACTTATTTAGCCTTCAAAATTCAGTTTACGACGAAAAAGACTTATTTGATATCGATACCAGGAAATGAAAATTTGACTTACATCCATTCATTTTTCTTTCAGTCGACAATAATCGACAAATAACCAAATAATTCAACAATGCCGCTCAAAAGGAATATGAATACATTGAAATACTTTTTAGTATTTCACGATATTTTCTTACAATAGTGCAGAAAATCGATAATATATATATATATATATATGTTTTCAATACACCCGAGAAACGCCGGGCTATACTGCTAGTCACTGCATAACTGAATTTTTCGTACGTAATCAATCACCGAATTTATTCTGATAAACACACACAAAAAAATCCTTAACGGATCACGCTGGATGATTCTGTGAACCGTATTTTGTGCAGGCCTCAACCTCATCACCACCCTTCTAAAATATCTGGAGACAGTTTCTGATTCCCACCAACTTCAAGATACTCTTTCTCGTTCTTGACCAGTCAGTCAGTTAACTGCCATACGTGATACACGCTTGGGCGATCATGTCTCGAAAGAGAGAGAAGACCGACTGGGCAGAAGATTATCCCGCAGTAAGTTGCCATTGCTTTCTGCGGTAGAATGGTTGCCGACCAAGGCTATAGAACCCAATCTGTCCTGTTATTTAACCCATAACTGGAAGGAATAGGCGGATTAATGCCTTTCCCAAGGGTGTTTGCGCGTAAGTGAATGCAATGAATTCAGCTGGAATTCGAACTCGGCTCCCCGATTTCTCGTTCCGAGCCGATATCCAATGCACTGACAATACCAAAACATGAAAATTAGGCTAGTCAATCTTACGTTCATCACGTTTGAAACGAAAATAAGCTGAGAGAAATTAAATAAAACCAATAAATAAATATTTAATTGGAGTAGATAGACGAAACTATCGCCCGGTTCACACTCCACCCACGTCTATTGAAAAGGTGAAGAGGCTCATCCCTTGTTTCATTTTTAGAATGTGGTTTCCGGTTTTTCTCTTTTCCAATCTTTTCACTCTTACGTAGCCCCCTGCGCATCAGTGGCGTTTTCGCCTTGCTTGGGGTGATATGATTAAAAAAAATAAATAAGTAAAAAAATAATTTTTTTGTATAACCCGGATATAAGAGAAACCAGGATATAAGATAACTTTTATCCTGTCCCGACAACTCTCTTATATTGGGGGTAATAATTTCGTTGTCCCATGATGCAGGTTATAAAGAAACCGGAAAGATTTTCTGATCACATGAGCGATTTTATGGTCCCACTGCCGGAAAAGGCAAAATTTTTCTCTTTCCACTCACCAACGGAGATCATCCGGGCGTGTTTTCATCAGCCTTGCTCGACCATCCCATCAAGGTTGACTTGAGCTCAACCATCTTTACCTGTTCATATCCTTACTCTCCAATTATTATTTTAGACCCCCCCCCCACAAAAGTAGACATACTCAAGCAACATTTCACTTTGTTTCAATACAGTCAACATAAAATATACGCCCGTAGCAGAAACACAAGTTTGTGTGTGTGTGTGTGTGTGTGTGTGTGTGCTTCTTCTAACTTCTTTATTAATATATTGAACACGCAACTCCACCTAAAAATATGCATAAAACCCACAAGTTTGTTAACATTCGTAATTCCTCACTAACAGGCTCGTTGCCATTTTTTTAGGTGGGGCCAGCGTTTAAGTTGACTGGTGTCTGAAAATATTTGCACACTAAAATTAGATCGCATTATTTCCATCGTGGTTGTAAATGATTTGTGCAAACGCCCCATAAAAGTAATTTATTAAGGAATTAGTTTGCAGGGGATATAGCTATACTAAGTGTAAGGCCATAAATTAGGAGCACCCAGTGAGGAACACACTCACTACTCAGTTGTAAATGATCTATCGAGACAAGCTCGCTAGCGATTACACCACATCGAATTACCCCATTACTCACCCTCCATACCACGGTGAATGGGGAGCTTTGATCTCGCGCAAGGGTCAGCATCAATGAACTATCCATTTCACCAAGCTTGTCTCGCTAGATCATGGTGGATTTAGGCTCGAAACTAGAGATTCGAATCCGTTGCATTCACTTAAGCGCGAATACTCTTGAGGAAGGTATGCATCTATCTCTTTTCTTTCCAGCTATGGGTTAAATAATAAACTGGGTGCTATAGCATTGGTTTGACAAAGCCCGGTTCACACTCCACCCACGTCTATTGAACAGGTGAAGAGGCTCATCCCTTGCTTCCTGTTTAGGATGCGGTTTCCAGTTTTCTCTTCCCACTTTTTTTTTTCAATTAGAGCAGATAGACTAAACTATCGCCCGGTTCACACTCCACCCACGTCTATTGAACAGGTGAAGAGGCTCATCCCTTGTTTCCTGTTTAGGATGCGGTTTCCAGTTTTCTCTTCCCACTTTTTTTTTTCAATTAGAGCAGATAGACTAAACTATCGCCCGGTTCACACTCCACCCACGTCTATTGAACAGGTGAAGAGGTTCATCCCTTGTTTCCTGTTTAGGATGCGGTTTCCGGTTTTCTCTTTTCCAATCTTTTCACACCTATGTAGCCCCTTTCACATCAGTAGCGTTACCGCCTTGCTCGGGGTGATATGATTAAAAAAAAACAAAAAAAAAAACAGTCTACCGCAAAAAGTAATGGCAACCTACTGAAGGAAAATCTGCCCTGTCAGTCATGATCACCCGAACGTGAATAACGTCAGTCAGTCAAGTGCCATATGTGATACACGCTTAGTCGATCATGTCTCGAAAGTGACATGACTGACTGAACAGAAGATTATCCCGCAGTAGGTTGCCATTGATTCTTGTGATAGACTGGTTGCCATCCAAGGCTATAGAACTCAATCTGTCCTGCTATTTAACCCATAACTGGAAGGAAGAGACGGATTAATACTTTTCCTAAGGGTATTTGCGCGTAAGTAGATGCAAGATATTCAACTGGAATTTGAACTCGGCTCCCCGATTTCTCGTTCCGAGCCGATATCCACTGCACCATAACGCACATCCCCACTGTACCACGACACACATACATCACGTATGGCACTTAATTCGATCCTCACTGGGTTCTCCATACTTATGGCCTTGTGCCACTATGAAGCTACGCTTAGTATAGCTTTATCACACTTCAGATACCTTTCTTCATCAGAGGCTTTTTTTTTCTCAGTCAAGCCTAACTCCAGTAGGCTGTTTTTTCCTATCTCGTATATCATCTTCTCATCCACAAGGCAATGATATTTATCATTTACGAGTTTTATCTGTATCCTTTTCCCACATCACTTCTCGTCATTTTATCTTCGTGTGTGTATGTGTGCCAGACCAGAGGTTATTCTCTAATCAGAACTCAATGTCCAAATTATTCTATGTATAGCTCACCAAATCCAGATGACCAACTCTTGTCTCTCATCTTTCTCCTTTTTTTTTCTTTTCACTAATATTTCGATAATCTTATCATTTGAACCCTCAGCTCTTAGTGTCAGTGAAAGATATATATATATATATTTATTTGACTTCTTGTATTTCACAACCGGGGAACTTGTCTACAAATACAGCAAACCTATTTGCTACGCATTACCGTTTATCCCTCGCTGAGAAACGATCGTCTTGAAGAATCCCTGCCATCACGAGATAATTTTCTAAAAAAAGAAAAAAAAATATCACTTCCACTGAATCTTATCCAAGTGTCTTTGCTTCAAGGAATTTTAAAGTTTGTTTTATGCTTCAAGCTGACAATAATAATAATTTAATATTTGAGAATTAATAATAATTTAATATTTGAATTACTTTACAATTCTTCTCACAACTACACGTTGTTATTACAGCAACATTTCTTTTGTAAAAGCGGTCTACCTTTTGTCTCTGTGCAGAGATACTTATGGACATTTTTTTCCTCGACGTGTATGTAAGAGATTAAAAAAAAAAAATGAAAAACAACGTAAAAATTTAATCCGGATTCATCATTACGAAATAAGACCATGAGAGAAAGTATATGATGCTGATAATATTGAAGCAACAATCGTTTTAAACTACCGACATTTTGATTAATGAAAAAACTGAATTGTACATACAAAACTGAAACAAAATATGTTTTATGCATGAAAGAACACATTCGCGATTTTAAAAAAAAGTACGAAAATAACTTTTACAATTTTTTTTTCTTTCCTTCAAATATAACTACAAACATGGCTCTCTTTTTCGTCCAAAATCTAAGGTAAGAATTCACTTGATCGATTTTGCGTTTTGTTTAACTACCGAAGTTTCAAAATAACAACGGGCAATTCAGAAGAACTCTTACTTCTTACAAGCAGTGCCGGAAAAAAATAAAAAATAAAAATAAAACCCCAAATCAGATGGTAAAAGTTGAATTTATATATATATATATATATATATATATATATATATATATATATATATATATACACAAAAAATAATAATAATAATATTATTATTATTTTTTATTTTTTATTTTATTTTTTGTGTTTATATATATCATCCTACTATAAATTCTTTTCAATTTTAAATACACACTTTTTGATTTCGCTTGGACTTTTTTTTTTCTGGAATGAGATCTATAGACTTTGCCCCCATAAAAAGGTTTCTTTTTATTTTATTTTTAGGAGCTAATGTTTGATATTATATATTTTTCAAATAAAATGATTTTAGACAAATGATGAACTCAATGGCATTGAATACAAATTCAATCTTCTTTTTCGCTCTCAGTCCCAGCATAAAAAAGGCGGGAGAGCTTCAGACCTCAGCCCTATAGCGTGTGGAAGAGTTAACTTACTTCTTTTTTTATTTTTATTTATCGACACATTTCAAAAAGATGCGAAAATAGGACAGTCAAAGATTCTCCTTCCAGACAAATTCGTAGGAGAACGCCACATTCGCCGATTATAGAATCGGTATTTTTTTTTTGTTTTTTTTAAAGCTGTAAAATTTTATAGCGTTTTATATTCTAAGATACATTTAATTCTAAAGTTGTTTTTTTTTAATATCATTATTTCAAGAGTTTTCTCTAGTAGCTTCACTTTTATTAAATAACTAGCAAAAAAAAAAAAAAATAGAGAGATAAGGTAGATAGGTAACTTGAGAATATATGATGGCATTCCTCATATATTTTCACGTCTATGGTTAGTGAAAGGGAATCGTTTAAGAAATTGAAAGTAACGTTATTGCAAACCCAAAAAAATGTCAGGGTAGTGTTATTACCCAGGAAGGAAGAAGAAAAAAACTCTTCTCAAATATAAAAAAAAAAAAAGTTTATCCCAAAAGAAACATCACAGATGGCTTGCGGAAGAGGTAATTTTTTTTCTTTTACTTCGTCACTAGAGACTAGTTTCTGACCCTGAAGAAATTTACTAGGTTATATGAGAGAACCTGGCCGTTGATAATTTGTGGAACAAAGAGATTGATGAGAGAGAGCAAGGAAGACGATGAGGGACAAAACGATAGATTTTTTTCTCTCCCCAGCTTCCCCACCTCTGTTACTTTTTCTTCTTTCCTTGACTGCCTTAATTTCCTTCTCTCTCTCTCTCTTTTTTCCTTCTCTCTCTCCCTTTTTCCTTCTTTATTTCTCTCCCTCTCTCTTTCCTTATTTATTTCTCTTTCATTCTTTCTCTCCCTCCCTTTTCCTTTTCTTTCTTTTCCTTCTTTTCTCCCCTTTTCCTTTTTCTCTTTCCTTCTTTTTTTCTCTCTCTCTCTTTCCTTCTTTTTTTCTCTCTCTCTCTTTCCTTCTTTTTCTCTCTCTCTTTCCTTCTTTATTTCTCTCTCTCTTTCCTTCTTTATTTCTCTCTCTCTTTACCCTCTTTATTTCTCTCTCTCTTTACCTTCTTTTGCTTTCATTCTTTCTCTCTCTGCTTTTCCTTCTCTTCTATTTTCCTTCTTTCCTCTCTCTCTCTCTCTTTCTACCTTCTCTTTCCTTTTCATTCTTTCTCTCTCCCCTTTTCCTTCTCTCTCTTATTTTCTTTTCTCTCTCTCTCTTTCCTTCTTTATGTCTCTTTCTTTACCTTCTCTTTCCCTTTCATTCTTTCTCTTTCTCTCTCTCCTTTTCATTCACTCTTTTCTTTCCTTATTTCTCTCTCCCCCTTCTCTTTCCCTTTCATTCTTTCTCTCTCCCCTTTTCCTTTTTTCTCTTTTAGTTCTTTTTCTCTGTTTCCATCTTTAATTTCTCTCTCTTCCTTCTTTTTCCGCCTTTCTCTCTTTCTTTTTCTCTCTCCTTCTTTCGCTCTCTCTTCTTTTCCTTCTTTCTCTCCCTTTTTCTTTCTCTCCCTTTTTCTTTCTCTCTCCTTTCCCTTTCTCTCTCCTTTTCCTTCTTTCTCTCTTTTCCTTTTCCTTTTCCTTTCTTTCTCTTTCTTTTTCTTTTTCTTTCTTTATCCTCTCACACACCCATTTTTCTTCTTTTTTCCTCGTTCTCCTTGGTATTCTTTTTCTGCCTCTCTTTCTTGTCTTCTCTTTTATAAAAATCCGATAAATCATTTTCACAATCCAGCCTTATCGATTAACCTAACAAAATGCTTATTAGTATATACTTACTAAGTACAGCTGAATAAGGTCCATAGTCGAATGCAGAAAAGACGCCAATCTGCTCGGGGAGGTCTACGTGTGATCCAAGTGTGAGTTCTTATTGAAGCACGGATAATGTCCACTTCAGATAAGCAGCAAGATTAATGAAGATCATAGGTAAGGGTGCTGAAACTTTCTCCGCACGATTCATTTACCAAAATCAGTATTCCAATTTCCAAATATCAATATTTTCGTGGGAAAGTTTAAAGAAACGTTTAAAATTACGTACAGAGTGCAATCGATAAATTGTCGTATAAATTATGCAAACAGATATATAACACTGACATCTCATTTTTAAAATTATTTCAATGTATTCATATTCCTTTTGAGCGGCATTGTTGAATATTTTGTTATTTGTCGATTATTGTCGACTGAAAGAAAAATGAATGGATGTAAGTCAAATTTTGATTTCCTGATATCGATATCAAATAAGTTTTTTCGTCGTAAACTGAATTTTGAAGGCTAAATAAGTCCTTTGAGTAAATGGTATCATGGCTGAGACTAAGAACTACAAGTATACCTACCTAGAGCCAAACCCGAAGCAAAAAGTAAAATAAAAGGGCTGAAAAAATACAGACATACAGACAGATAAACAGACACACACACAAACATCTTGCCTTTATTATCGATTTTCTGCACTATTGTAAGAACTGCAACCTTGAAACTTCTGAATATCGTTTCTTATGTCTTTGTCTATGAGTGTATCCAATTTGTTTAAAATCGGACCACTCCTTCTATAACCCTATTTTTTCGATTATCGATATTTATCGGGGGTACCTCGACACAAAACTTAGCTAAGATCACTCGCAGACGCTTATAGTACAACTGTGTAAAATTTCAAGAAAATCGGTTCAGCCGTTTAGGTAACGGACACAGAGACACACATGCACACACAGAGACAAAGACAGAGACATTTATAAATAAGTTTAGATTAAAAAAAAAATAATCACGCACACACACACACACACACACACACACATTCAGTAGATCTGCCGATTGCACTACAAATGGTTTTAACCTTTCGGTATCATCAAGCGTTATATATTAACTGTTTATCCAAAGCTTTTTGAACTCATAACAGGAAGTTCAAAATAAGGGAGGACCCGCTCAAGACACGCGAAATAATATTGTAAACACTTCCATCCGGGTTTGTACGAGCACAAAATGTATTTTATAAGGTGTGCACATCCTGACATTATTTCGGACATTTCATTTAGCAACCATTTACGTTCTGGAAATGATGCTATAGCCAATTTCTCTTCTTGACACAAACTGCAGACATCACAACCGTTGCAAGGTTTGGCCTTTTATTTTTCACATACTACAAGTTACATTACGATCTTTGCCATTTTTTTTCTTGTACCCTTTTTTTAATGTTTCACCAGATATCAATTAAGTGCCATACGTGATACACGCTTGGGCGATCATGTCTCGAAAGAGTCATGACTGACTGGGCAGAATATCTACTCCTATCGAGGAAAAAGTGTATATAAAAGTTCAGATTTTTAGGCGGAGACGTTAAAAATACAGAACTGAAGAAAACTTCAGAATGAACTGGAAACCCAATCCCAAACAGGAAACAAGAGATAACCATAGTTATCTCTCTCTCTCTCTCTCTAACAAAAATATAGTAGATATAATAGTTAATTAATAATGCTGATCTTAATTTTATAAAATTTTAATACCAATGCCCACCAAGATTAATTTCAAGTCTTCCCACATATTCTCCAAAGTAAAAGTTGCTTTACTCTGATTGGTCCACATTGTACATACAATAATGCCTCCCTGATGAAAGAGGTCTTGCTTGTTCTTAACCTTTTAAAGCCATTCATTTTGAAATAACCACATCACTTGATAAGACACAAAAAGTGTCGAAACAAAATAGCTACTTTTGTAGTGATATTCTAACATATCAATGTTATAATTTATTAATAAATATTATTATTATTATTAGCTCTACTTTGTATTGAGCACTTTTTTAAAAATAGTGTTTCTTTGGATGGGGAATATTATTCCACCCATACATGGATATATATATATATATATATATATATATATATATATATATATATATATATACGCACGAATGCTCTCATTACGATTGAGCTCAGTAGAGAAGAAAATTTTAAAAACAGTTTCCACTTCTGCGATATAAGCATTACTCTTTAGAAATAAAACGAGTTCTTTCGGTGACTGGGGTGTGTATACACTGCTTATATATACACCACGTTAAAATTTCCTTTCTCTTATTCCATGCGCCTATGGCTTAGGGGGTAGCGACTCCGACTAGACACCAAATCGGTCGAGTGTCGACCCCGGCCAGTGATACATCGAAACGTGCTTGTATGTGGATAACTAATATATATAACGCGCGTTTGGTTCAATAAAATTATGGACATGTTTTATGTTGCTTAACTTATACAAAACGGAAAAATGTTAGGATGCTGAACAAACTTAATGGAATATTCCTTGTTGGTCATATTTAATCAAATATGTTGGAAAGAGGGGTTGCTGCCCAAATATTGATTAATACACACGCACGCCAAATCTCAACTTTGGTTATATATATATATATATATAAAGATTAACGAAATGGTTATAAACAACCAACAATTTGAAATTATTCGTTTGAACATTATTTTTTGATCGATACTCGTAGTTAAGTAGATATTCCGTTTCTAATCAAATCTGATTGCTAGCAACAGCATTGAACCGTCTCTGTCTGATTGTTAGCAATAGCATTGAACCGTCTCTGTCTGATTGTTAGCAACAGCTTTGAATCGTCTCTGATTGTTAGCAACAGTTTTCAACCGTCTCTCTGATGACTGGCAAATATTCCTTTTGAAGTTTTTATTGTTCTGCCGACGTTCACATGAATCTTTTCCTCTCTAATCTTTCTCAGGCGTTTTCAATATTGGTCGGTAGAAGCACGTCTCTTTGGCCTCAATTCTTTCATTATTGACGAAATTGTTCGGCATCTAATGTTATATAGGAACGTAGACGTTACATAACAGCCCGGCTTTCGTAATTACATTACAAATATTTTTGACATTCTTTTGTTAATTGCAGCTTTTCTTTCACTATTCACATACCCAAATAAATTATTAGAGCGAGTGATAAGTTATCCCCCAGAATATCATGTTTTAGTGAAAGGTGTTGGTCTGAATGTTCGTTGGAGAAAGCCACTCAACTATAATTGCTTTCACGGATGCGCCGCTAATAAACATTGAATGGGTTTTGTTTTGATAACGATAAAACGTTCCGACTAGTTGCCTTACAACAAAAGCACATCGTCATTACATTAAAAGTGGAGAGCGATAAAAATGGGAATCCCAAGTTAATAAAACCTCTTGAAATAAAGACAAGACTGTGTCCTATAATCCAGTTCTTTTGAAACTATCTGATGGGACGTATCGGCAGTATTTTTTTTTATTTGTGGTACAGTGGGGGAGAGGGTTGTTTTTTGTTTTTTTTTTGTTTTTGTTTTTGTTTTTGTTTTTTAGATATGTTTTATTTCAGGGCCTTGTGGTGCAGTGGATATCGGCTTGGCAATTTGAATACTAATTTTGGTAAATGAACCTACTCCACCCACGTCTATTGGACAGGTTAAGAGGCTCATCCCTTATTCCCTGTTTAGGATGTGGTTTCCGGCTTTCTCTTTTCCAATCTTCTCACTTTTTCAATTGGAGTAGATAGATCTATCTATCGCCCGGTTCACACTCAACCTACGTCTATTGAACAGGTGTAGAGGCTCATTCCTTGTTCCCTGTTTAGGATGTGGTTTCCGGCTTTCTCTTTTCCAATCTTTTCACTTTTCTTTCTTTTTGTTTTTTTCAATTGGAGTAGATAGACTAAACTATTGCCCGGTTCACACTCCACCCACGTCCATTGAACAGGTGAAGAGGCTCGTTCCTTGTTCCCTGTTTAGGATGTGGTTTCCGGTTTTCTCTTTTCCAATCTTTTCACTCTTACGTAGCCCCCTGCACATCAGTGGCGTTACCGCCTTGCTCGGGGTGATATGATTTAAAAAAAAAACATAACTCCATTCCTTCCTCGTCCTTTCTACATCCCCCCGTGTATCTTGTTCTTTTCCTTTCTCTCTACCTTCGCAACTGTTTTTCACACCTATATTCCCATCCTTCTCTTGCCCTTTGTCAGACACCTTCTGACACCATTCTCTTCACTGTGCTCCTGTCTAAACTTTTACTCTCTTAGTAGCCCCCACTGCGCATCAGTGGCTTGCTTGGGTGAAACGATTAAAATTTTTTTAAAGTTATATAGGTGTTTCCTATTTTGATTCTTGATAGGACGACTTCTCTCTTCCGAGAAAGTGTGGGACCATCATTTCATTCATGTAGAACGGGATTAATTTTGTTTTGTGGGTGGTAGTTCCAAAACGGATGATGCAGTGGATATCGGCTCGGAACGAGAAATCGAGGAGCCGAGTTCGAATTCCAGTTAAATTCCTTGCATTCACTTACACGCAAATACCCTTGGAAAAGGTATTAGTCCGTATCTTTCTTCTAATTACAGGCTAAATAACAGGACAGGTTGGGATATATAGCCTTGGCTGGCAACCAGTCTACCGCAGAAAGTAATGGCAACCTTCTACGAGATAAGCTTCTACCCAGTCTCGAAAGAGACATGATCGCCCAAAGCGTGTATCACGTATGGCACTTAACTGAGTTCTAAAACGCTTACCACTTGTTTAGAATATATGAGCTGATAGTTTCTGAGGTAATGAATATGTAATAAATATGCATGCACCTTGATTCCCCCTCAAAGTAATGTGATTGGCTGGTGGCAGTCATAAATACAGGCAAAGGCGAGGACACATACAGGCCTACTCGTCTACGACTATTGATTTACGGCTGTTGACTACGCCTACGTCTCAGGATACTGCATAAGACGAGTACCGTCCATTACGTCTACGTCCTATCCGGTTACATTTGCCTAAACCGCTTAACTACCTCGAATTATATATATATATATATATATATATATATAGGATAAACTACTAAAAAGTTGTAAGTTCATAAATGTAATTTTTTGACAGTATTTATTTATTTCTATTATTATATATATATATATATATATATATATATATATATATATACAAATTTGTTTCTGAGGAAAGGCCGAGGCCGGTCTGAAATATATCATATATATATAATAGAAATAAATAAATACTGTCAAAAATACATTTTTAAATTTACAACATTTTAGTAGTGTATATATATATATATATATATATATACACTACTAAAAAGTTGTAAGTTTAAAAATGTATTATATGTACACACACTAAAAAGTTATATATACACACTACAAAAAGTTATATATACACACTACTAAAAAGTTGTGAATTTAAAAATGTAATTTTGACAGTATTTATTTATTTGTATTATATATATATATATATATATATATATATATATATATATATATATATATGATATTTCAGACCGGCCTCGGCCTTTCATCAGAAACAAATTTGTATATATATATATATATATATATATATATATAATAAAAGAAATAAATAAATACTGTCAAAAAAAAAAGTTGTAAGTTTAAAAATGTATTTTTTGACAGTATTTATTTATTTCTATTATATATATATATATATATATATATATATATATATATCCCTTTCCGAGACATATCAGTTTCATTTAAGTTTGTATGGGGGATTTTCAAATTGAAATGTTCACTTTTAAGGATTCCTTTTGCTACCGTGTCAATTTTTGAGTAGATATGAATAAAACGTTTTCATAGAATTTTGGTCGGATTAAACACGGTCGAAAGGTCATGGAAGGAAAGTAGAAAGTTGTAATTATTATCATAGCAACCATGTTGGCAAAAAGCAATCAACTTCTTTATTTATTTGATAATATTTTTTTTCTTTTGTGGAATAGGCTAAAATTTATATCGGCGCTGTAATATAGGTTAGTGTAGATTGCGTGGCAACCCAATATAGGAGCTACGTATCTGGTAGCGTGCTTATTATTAAAATCGAAACACTCTAGAAGTTGAGCAGCAGACAGAGAATGTTGGCAGCTTTCCCAGAATTCCCTGCTTTGCTTTTGCACGTAGCTCATCACGGGATTTTCTTATTTGTGTACCATATTACTTTTCTCTCGTTTCTTTCTTCACCCTCTCTCTATATCGCTTTATTTCCTATCCCAACCCCTTTCCTTTACCTAAGCTAACCCCTGGGCTTAGAATTTTTACACATTCTCTGTTTAAAAAGGGTCGAAGAAATATTCTTCTTCTATGTGCCCGGTCCCTTCACGACGTAGGCGATCATGGTTCTCCACGTCTCCCTATCCCTTGTGGCTCTTAGTATGTTTTCTCCTGTTACACCTCGAAACCCCCGTTCCTTCATCCACCTGATCAGGTCTTGCAAATATGTTATCCGCTGCCTTCCTCTGTCTCTTTTTCCTTCTATCTGGCCTGTCAGTATCAGGTTCTCCAAGCCCTCTTTCCTCATTGCATGTCCCAGGAACTTCAGTTGTCTCTTCCTTACGCTCACTATTAATTTCCTTTTTTGTTGCTATTCTCTCCAATACCTCATCGTTGCTCACATGCTCGGTCCACGATATCCGCAGCATCCTTCTGTAGAACCACATTTCCGCTGCTTCAAGTTTTGTTCTCATTTTCGACGATATTGTCCAGCATTCACTGCCGTATTGAAGAACTGACATCACATAGAAATCCAGCACTCTTTTCTTTGTTTCTAGTGAAAGGTCAAAGAATGCATGCCTTAAAATGATATGTTGAAAATGGCCATTTCCCCAATTTTTTTTACACACACTCACTCACATGTCACATTTTTAAAAAAAATTGGGGTGGGGGATATTTTGAGGATCAACTGTTGTACCATTTGGGTCTGACGAGCCGCAATAATAACATCATTATGCGGTGAAATATGTATTATCCATTGAAATTGTAGTAAATCAAAAATGTTTTCTAAATTATATTACTCTGTTAAATTAAATAAATGAATTTAACATTGAGTTCTTTTGAGTTCGTCTGTCTCGGAATTTACCTGGATAGTGTACCAAGTGTGCTACGTTATATATATAAAGTCATCTACATACGAGCCTTTTTCGCTATATCACAGCACACCATTGTGGCTAGACACATCCACTTGCTTCTGACCTGGATCAAAACTCGACCAATTTGGTGTCAGTCGGAGTCGCTACCCCACCAAAGCCATAGGCGCATGGAATCAAAGAGGGAAAATTTTAACGTGTTGTATATGAGCGTGGATATCGACACGGAACGCGACACCGGGGTGTCGAGTTCGAATTCTACTTGAATTCCTTGCATTCACTTATGCGCAAATAATCTCGGGAAAGGTATTAATCCTTCTCTTCCTTCCAGTTATGGGTTAAATAACAGGACAGATTCGGTTCTATAGCCTTGGCTGGCAACAAGTCTACCGCAGAAAGCAATGGCAACCTACTGCGGGATAATCTTTTGCCCAGTCAGTCATATCTCTTTCGAGACATGATCGCCCAAGCGTGTATCACGTATGGCACTTAACTGACTGACTGTATATAAGCAGTGCATAAACACGCCAGTCACCGAAAGAACTCACTTCATTTCTGAAGAGTGATGCGTATATCGCAGAAGTGGAAACAGTTTTTAAAATTTTCTTCTCTAGAGAGCTCAATCATAATGAGAGCATAATTAATATATATATATATATATATATATATATATATATATATATATATATTACAAGAAAGTGAAACAATACGTAGATTAAAAACTCACTGTTCAAGCATTTACTTTGATAAAGAGTGCTCGATACTGAATAGAGTTTAATATTGTAATTTTGTTCATACAATGGGTTATAAAAGCATAATATCACTACACAAAAATTTTCATGTTTCGGGACAATATATTTCTTCTTCAGGTGATATGTTAAAATAAATTTTATTTTATCACCTGAATAAATTTTAAATAAATTTCTTCTTCAGGTGATATGTTAAAATAAATTTTATTTTATCACCTGAATAAATTTTATTTTATCACCTGAAGAAGAACAGTATTGTTCTGAAATATGAACATTTTTGTGTAGTGATATGCTTTAATAAACCATTGTAATAACAAAATTACTATATATATAATGTGTGTTTGTGTGTGTAGTTTTCTTCTTTCCTCTCTTTCTTCACACTTTTCCTTTCTATCTTTTTTGCTTTCTACCTCTATACAATTTCTCTCCCTCTCTTTATCATGTAAACTCATGGGTTTTCTCACCCTATTGATGAGTTTCCATCTTTCAAGTTCGACACGACAGAGGCTCTTCTTATCGATTTCATTTTTCTGACATGCGATTTCTGCTTCTCACAGACATTCTCACTCCCCCCCCCGTCCTGCGCATGACGGTAATCTACACCCGGCAGTAAGTATATATATATATATATATATATGTGTGTGTGTGTGTGTGAGTGAAAGAGAGAGAAACGATATATGTGAGGGGGAGAGAAAGGAAGGAACGACATATATGAGAGGGAGAAAGGGAGGTACGATATATGTTAGGGAGAGAGTAATGAACGAGATGTCAGAGAGTGAGAGAGAGAATAACAGAGAGAGAGAGAGAGAGAGAGAGAAGAACGGTGCGTAAGAGAGCAAGAAATAAGCTGTGTATGAAAGATATCGGATTTGTCTGACAGAAACAATGTGTGTGTGGGTGTGGAGAGAGAGAGAGAGAGAGAGCAGGAAATTAATTTTGTGTGTGAGTATGTGAGAGAGAATAAGGATGTGTGGGCGTGAGAGAGAAAGTGTTGGGAGTATTGAGAGAGGAATAATGTGTCTGCGTGTGTGTGTGTGTGTGAGAGAGAAAGAGAGAGCGGGAGAGAGAAACGATATATGTGAGAGGAAGAGAAAGGAAGGAACGACATTTGTGAGAGAGAGAACGGCATATGTTAGAGGGAGAAAGTAATGAACGAGATGTCAGAGAGAAAGAGAGAGAGAGAGAGAGAAGAACGGTGTGCAAGAGAGCAAGAAATAAGCTGTGTGTGTGAGAGAGATATGATTTGTCTGAGAGAGACAATGTGTGTGTGAGAGAGAGAGAGAGAGAGAGAGAGAGCACGAAATAAATTTTGTGTGTGAGCATGTGGGAGAGAATAAGAATGTATGGGCGTGAGGGAGAAAGTATTGGGAGTATTGAGAGAGGAATAATTAAGTTTTAATCATATCACCCCGAGCAAGGCGGTAACGCCACTGATGTGCAGGGGGCTACGTAAGAGTGAAAAGATTAGAAAAGAGAAAGCCGGAAACCACATCTTCATTTTATTAGTACTCGTAAATAAAATAAAATGCATAAATAAGTTTAAGTTAATGTATCTTGATTAAATCGTAGTCGAGTTTTTTTCCTATTTTTTTTTTTTTTTTTTTTTTTTAGCCGTACAATAGGTAAATTGTTTCCCATTTTCGGACGAGCTCATGTACGGTTCGCCTCTAAATGGTAATTGTTGTTGTTCTCAGGCCCACCCTGACCCGGAGTGCTAGCACCTGTTAGGGTCCCAGCTATGAGCAAATAATTAACCCACTCAAACTGGAGTCGATACACTTTTATAGAAATATATACATAAAAAGACTTTTATAAAATAAATATAAATTTTTGAAGGAAAACTATTACCAAAAAATACATTTTGGAAGAAAAAATTATTACCATAACACATTTTTGAAGGAAAAAAAATTATTCTCAGCAAAACATTTTTGAATTCAAAACAAGAAAACATTTTTAGTTTTCTAAAATAAAAAGAATAAAAACAAAATTTTTCATTGAAATCTGACTAAATCAAACTTCTCACTATAACCGAACATTAAAAGAAAAACTATCTTAAAACTCCACCTTTTTGGCATTAAATAACCCACAGAGGTGTTGATACGCCTTTAAACAAAACTTAAACTCTAAACTCTCTCTCTCTTTCTCTCTCTCTCTCTCACACACACACACACATTATTCCTCTCTCAATACTCCCAATACTTTCTCCCTCACGCCCATACATTCTTATTCTCTCTCACATGCCCACACACAAAATTTATTTCGTGCTCTCTTTCTCTCTCACAGACACACACATTGTCTCTCTCAGACAAATCCTATCTCTCTCACACACACAGCTTATTTCTTGCTCTCTTGCACACCGTTCTTCTCTCTCTCTCTCTCTCTCTCTCTCTCTCTCACACACACACACACGCAGTGTTATTCTCTCTCTCTCTCTCTGACATCTCGTTCATTACTCTCTCCCTAACATATATCGTACCTCCCTTTCTCCCTCTCACATACGTCGTTCCTTCCTTTCTCTCCCTCTCACATATATCGTTTCTCTCTCTCTCACTCACACACACACACACACACACACATATATATATATATATATATGTATATATCGTTTCCCACGCGCGCATTTTGATGTCAATATATATTCATAGTATTATTTTCTTAAACATTACGTGTGAATATTGATCTTTATAAACTAATTTACCCATCATCCCGTCAAACTTACTGACATAGTTTTCAAATCATTCTTCTTCAGAACGTGGGCGATCATGGCTCTCCAAAAATTTCCATTCTTTGTTGATATGTTTTACCTGTCACTATCTCCCCCTCCCCGTCTCCCCGCTGTCCGTGTTTTACCATCCATTTACACAAATTCGTCAGGTAAACTTCTCATTCTTCTACCTGTAATGCCTTCAACATATCTCGTGTGTGTCAAGATTTCTGAGCCTTCTTTTCTCATAGTATCACCAAAATTTCAACTGTTTCTTTCTTGCTCTAAGTATCTTTTCCGTTACCATATTCCTAAAAAATTCCTCGTTGCTCACATGTTCCAATCTCAATATCCTACTGTAGAAACATCTCCGTTTACTTAAATCTCCTCTTCATTTGTGAGAAAATTGTCCAGCATTCTTTCTATTATATAAATATACCATGCCATGAAATTCATAGCGGTTTTTGCTACATCCTAAGTATTATTAGGTTTTCATATGTGGTTTTAAATATAAAACCATGCTAGTTTATATGAGACATCAAATATATATATATATATATGACAGCTTTTATTGGTATTTTGTTAAGTCCTTACTTTATTAGGTTTTCATGTGGCGGGGGTGTCTTCTAATATATTTTCACAATTATCGTGATTATAAATTACACAGTTACGAAATCGGTCTTTTCATTTAACGGATTCACTAGCATTTTCAAACGCCGCCACCTAGCGCCTCTAATTAAAGAGAGATAACTTTTGTAGAGAAAGATTTACATAGAAAAATATACAGCTATTTTTGGAGTAATATAGATAGGATGTGCGTTGTAGTAGATATCGGCTCGGAACGAGAAATCGGGGAGCCGAGTTCGAATTCCAGCTGAATTCATTGCTTTCACTTACGCGCAAATACCCTTGGGAAAGGTATTAATCCGTCTCTTCCTTCCAGTTATTGGTTAAATAACAGAACAGATTGGGTTCTATAGCCTTGGTCGGCAACCAGTCTACCGCAGAAAGCAATGGCAACTTACTGCGGGATAATCTTCTGCCCAGTCAGTCATGTCGCTTTCGAGACATGATCGTCCAAGCGTGTAGCATGTATGGCACCTAACTGAGTGATATATATTTAGAAGCCTGGGTAGCGAAATAACTCGTTTAAAAATGGATAATATATAATTTTTTTTTGTTGAGGACCAACTGTTGTACCATTTGGGTCTGACGAGTCGCGATAATAACATCAAAACGGTGAAATATGTATTACCCATTGTAATAATCTAAAATCTTTTATAAATTATATTACTTTGTTGAATTAAATAAATGAATTTAACATTGAGTTCTCTTGATTTCGTCTCTATTGGAATATACCTGGATTACATACCAAGTGTACTATGTTATATATATATATATATATATATATGAAGGAAATTCTCTCACGAGTATAAAATGTGATCTATTACCACACACAAACAAGACTATGACTGACAACCACTGTCTGCCTGAAGAAGGTCACGTGACCAGAATCACGTCTAAGAGAAGATAAATTAAAAAAAATAATATACAATATATATTCTGTAAGCAAACACTTGCGGTTTTTCTTTTTTATTTAAAACATAGACTTTTCTTTCGTTGGAACCACTGTAACATCCTCATTTTACACACACACACACACACACACACACACATATATATATAGACAGAAAATTAAGCAAGAGCCAACAACCGACCACGCTTTCGCCTAACGGCTCGTCAGGGAAATTGGCTGACAACAAAGATTTAAAATAGCAAATATATAGGAACTTAAATTAAAATGAAGACACCAAAACGCGAGAAATGGGAGAGACAATTTTATTACAAATATATATATATATATATATATAGAGAGAGAGAGAGAGAACAATTAAGCGAAAGGCTAATTTAGTAGGCAATTTTTCATGTTTGCATTTATGGAGAATCTCGGTGTTAGAATTTAGTAAATTCTGTGCGGGTTCAAATAACGCAATGCCTAATTTTCCCTCCCCGCATAAATTACAGAATTTACTACCTTTTTATATTTAGAACATCTTTTTAGTATTTCCAATTTCAAAATGGGGTCATTATTAGTAGTTTTTTTAATACTAGTGTTACTATTGGTATTGTTGTTGCTATAGTTAATATATATATATATATATATATATATATATATATATATATATATTATCTCCGAGTGAGTATAGAATGAGGAGAGAAAAAAAGAAATTTTTTTTCCGTCCAAAACATTAATTTAAAACAGTGCTCGATATAAGATGTATAGAGCTGTGAATATTTAAATTATGTTTTAGAACATGTACATAATTTCTTCTATGTCCTCTTCCCTACAATCATATGTTTGTTTCAGTGTTTGGATTTAAACACTTCTTCGGGGCATTTTCTAAAACATAATTTATATATATATATATATATATATATATATATATATATATATATATATATATATATATATATATAAAAACTTATCCGCACTTTTGGCTGAAGTTATCTTTAGACACGGGGACAGGAGTGCGGATAATTTTTTTTACTTTTCCTCATATATAGATTTCAAATTCTTTTCTTTCTCTATCGTTTCTAGATTAAGGAACGCATTTCTGTCACTCACACACACTCTCTCTCCCGCTATCACTCTATCACTTGTACACCTCTCTCTCTCTCTCTTTCTCTCTCTGTTTCTTATATATATAGAATGAAAGAGAGGTCCAAATAGACACTTTTTCTATCAATAACACCTGTGACTTCTGTCTATAAATTAATTGAGTTCTTTTCTATTGAAAAAAAAATGTTTAAATAATTTATTGTACTCGACGCAGTCAATATGTTAGAAATAATCTCACAAAGGATAAGCTGATAAACTCTGTAGACATATGTACCTACCATAGTCTGATGGTTAATGAGGTCATGTTGCAATCGAATTCGGGGCCACAGTCTGGCACAAGGCCATAATAGATAAGTCATTCTCTCTCTATTGGTATATGTCGGTGTTCAAGTTCAAGTAAAACACTAAGGTTTTGAATGCTTATTTTCAGTCAATATAATAAAGCAGGTATTCTAGTCCTGGCACCACACAATCATTAACAACTTGTGCTTAACTTTGTGGACGCGTCACATTCATTGCCAAGCAGTAGAGGAAGTTGTATGTCTTCATTACATACTTTTAGCGGAAAATGAGTGAAAGCTATGTGAAACAACGTGTTAACATCATATTTTTTGAGGAAAATTGGTAAGAGTTGTAGTGAAACGTTCACTTCGTCAGTTAAGGGTTATACGTGAGGAGTGGTAGTACCAGTTAGGGTATTAGCTATGGGCAAATAGCTAACCTCTAAATTGGGTCAAAACACTACGAAAGTATGAATTTTATGATAAAAATACCAGCAATATATATATTTTTTTGTAAAAACAAATATTAATGCTCCCAAGAAAATTAAATTTCGACATTAAATGATACACGATGTGTTGATATGTCGTAAAACAAAGTAAACCGAGTGGAAGCCATACGTGATGCCCACTTGAGCAATTATTATGATTCTTTCGATTTATGAGTAACTAAGCAGATTTTCTCGCAGTATATTGCCATTTCTTTCTGCGGTAGACTGGTTACCAACTTAAGCTATCGAAACCAGTCTGTCATGCTATTCAACTTATATCTGAAATGAATACATTGAACTCGACGGGAATTCGAACTCTGCTCTCCGATTTCGCATTACGAGCCGATATTGATTACACCACAATGCACATATATAACTGTTAGTTAAGTGCCATACGTGTTACACGCTCTGGGCGATCATGTCTCGAAAGAGACATCACTGACTGGGCAGAATATATTTCTGCAGTAGGTTGCTATTGCTTTCTGCGGTAGACTGGTTGCCAATCAAGGTTATAGAACCCAATCTGTCTTGTTATTTAACCTATAGCTGTAGGAAAGAAACGAGTTTACAACCTTTCCATAAGATATTTGTGCGTAAGTGAATGCAACAAATTAAACTGGAATTCGAACTCGGCTTTCCGATTTCATATCCGCTGCACTACAACGCATATCCGCTATATATACACATTTGCATATATCAGAAAATTTTAAGCAATTTAATAATAAAATGATGGAAAATCTATGTAACGTCTTTCGCCTTCAGAAATACTTCATCGGACTTAATTAATCGATAGAAATACATTTGAAAGAAAGGATATAATTTTGCCCCGAGGGGAAATGGCGAAGATGTGCCAACGCAAAATTTAAATCTTTTTTTTTTTTATCCTCAAATATGTCTGGATACACTAATAAAAAGAGTAAACAATTTATTCAGAAGAAAAATTCTCGAGAGCGCCGACATCCAGTGCTACCAAAACATCAATTTGCCCCCCGGATGTTTCCCAATCTCACCTTTACTTATTTTTTTTTTAATCATATCACCCCGAGCAAGGCAGTAATGCCACTGATGTGCAGGGGGCTACATAGGAGTGAAAAGATTGGAAAAGAGAAAACCGGAAACCACATCCTAAACAGGGAACAAGGGATGAGCCTCTTCACCTGTTCAATAGAAGTGGGTGGAGTGTGAACCGGGCAATAGTTTAGTCTATCTACTCCAATTGAAAAAAAAAAAAGAAAGAAAAGTGAAAAGATTGGAAAAGAGAAAGCCCTTAAACCACATCCTAAACAGGGAACAAGGGATGAGCCTCTTCACCTGTTCAATAGAAGTGGGTGGAGTGTGAACCGGGCAATAGTTTAATCTATCTACTCCAATTGAAAAAAAAAAAAAGAAAAGTGAAAAGATTGGAAAAGAGAAAGCCGGAAACCACATCCTAAACAGGGAACAAGGGATGAGCCTCTTCACCTGTTCAATGGAAATTATACTAAAACAGACTAACATATATAATAAAAAGTTAAAAGAAAACGGTTGAATTCCCGTCATTTTAACATCTCGTGACTTTGCACGACACATGAAGAAATTCTAAAACAGACTAACACACATAATATACAGTTTCAAAGAAAACGGTCGGATTCCCTTCATTTTAATATCTCGTGACTTTGAAGAAATTCTAAAAACTAAAATATTCTGTTAATCTTTTGAAATGATTTGTGAGCGTCTTTGTGGTTGCCAACACTGTTTGTTTATAGATACGTAATTTAGAATAAAGCTCATTTCGTCTTTTTGCCTTGATGAAGTCCATCACAGGACGAAACGCGTAGGCGATTTAAAATAGTTTTCCTCTTGTCTATTTTATTTAACCATACATTGTCTAGCCGATCTTATCCAGTTTTCTACTTAGAGACTTAGTTAATATCTTTTTTTTTTATTTTGTATTTATTATCCAAAACCTGAAGCAAAAATTTACCCTATAACCAATACTGACTGCCACGAATAATGCGTAGGAGAAACCTCGAGGAATCTAAATAAATAAATAAAAAATATATGAACGCAAAAGATCTTTTCCAAAACAACACACTCGATCGTAATGAACCTGACCATAAATTCAATTAAAAAGAAAATCGTACTTTAATTACTTTCCCTGTATCCGCCCTGCGAGTATCGGATTCTCCAAGTCCTCCTTCCTCGTTACGTGTCCCAGAAACTTCAGCTGTCACTTCCTGATGTTAAGTATAAGCTTCTTTTTCGTTTCTGTTTTCTTCAAAATCTCGTTGTTGCTCACATGTTCGGTTCTTGGTATCCTCAGCATCCTTCTGTAGAACCATATTTCTGTTGCTTCAAGTCTTTCCTTCATCTTTGAGAAAACTGTCCAGGTGGACACGTAACACTTAAATGACCTCCCTTTGATAACGTTATTTTTTTTAACGTAACTGAGCGCGTTCATGCGTGTTTAAAATTATTTTGTGTCTCAGCAATTCACCCCTGAAGATGTTCTTTGATAAGATTGAAAGTACTTGGAAAAATAAAAGATCCGAGAAAAACTACGGTGCCTTCCTTAATGCATTTAAAAACATTGTTAATTGCTTCTTTTTTGTCATTTCACCCTAATTAAAGCAAAAAAAAAGTAACGCACGCGCAAACACACACACACACACACACACACACACACACACACACACACACACACACACTAAGAAGCAAGGGAGTTACGGAGTGATCTAAACTTATTTATAAATGGAACTTTGTATGTGTGTGTGTGTGTGTCTGTGTGTCTGTGTGTATCCGTTACCTATAGACTCCGAAAGTTCTAAACCGATTTCCTTAAAAATGTACACAGTTCTTTTATAAGCGTCTGCGAGTGTTCTTAGCTAGGTTTTGCGTCGAGGTACCCCCGATAAATATCGATAATCGAAAAAATCGGGTTATAGAAGGAGTGGTCCGATTTTAATCAAATTTAATGCACTCACAGACAAAGACATAAGAAACGATATTCAGAAGTTTCAAGGTAGCAGTTCTTCCAATAGTGCAGAAAATCGATCATATATATATATATATATATATATATATATATATATATATATAAAAGGCAACGACGAAAAAAACTTATTTGATATCGATACCAGGAAATCAAAATTTGACTTACATCCATTCATTTTTCTTTCAGTCTACGGTTTCGCTTTAACTGGAAACAACTATTGCTTTTTAGTCTTTCGTGCCAATGTCCAAAGAGTCTGAGCTCCAGGACCATGGATTAGTTTTAAAGCTTTCATTACACCCGAGTAACACCGGGCTATACTGCTAGTGCTAGTATATTTGTCAATCCTGTTGCCACAGATGCAAATTGAAGGATGTGACTGTTTAGCACATCAGTTTCTGAAATGGTTGTTGGTGGCTGGTCGTTCGTATCCGGGTATGCCTGTCTGTTAGTGCGGCTAGTCAATCACGCTTATAGTAAAACTGTGTAAATTTTCAAGTGAATCGGTTTAGCCGTTTCGGAGTCTATAGGTAACGGACACACACGCAGTTACATTTATAAATAAGTTTAGATTTATAAGACAACCTGATCACAAACATACCTCCGACCGCGAGAAAGAAATTTCCACAAGATTATTTATTCTAATTTATTCAGCGCCATTTTTGGACAGGTAAAGTTGTAGGCGAACATTGCATAATGAAATGTAAAATCGGTGAATGTTGTCCCGTGACTGCGAAAAAAAGGATATCACTTCGAGATCTTGCAAAAACACGTTTGGCATTGTTGAGTTATTCTTAAATAAATTATTCAATTGTTGCTTAGAACAACGCTGTTTTGTAAAGCTAAACTGTAAGGCTCTCTTTTCGAAGAAAATACTATTCTAAATAATGACTCTTCTTCTTCTATGTGTCTTCAGGACGTAGGCGATCATGGATCTCCACGTCTCCCTATCCCTTGTGGCTCTTAGTATGTTTGCTCCTGTTGCTCCTGGCAACCCCCGTTCCGTCATCCACCTGATCAGACCCTGCAAATATGTTATCCGCTGCCTTCCTCTGTCTCTCTTTCCTTCTATCTAACCAGTCAGTATCAGGTTCTCCAGGCTCTCCTTCCTCATTGCGTGTCCCAGGAGCTTCAGTTGTCTCTTCCTGATGCTCATTATTAATTTCCTTTTTTGTTGCCATTCTTTCCAACACCTCATCGTTGCTTGCATGCTCAGTCCACGATATCCGCAGCATCCTTCTGTAGAACCACATATGTTATCTGCTGCCTTCCTCTGTCTCTTTTTCCTTCTATCTGACCAGTCAGTATCATGTTCTCCAGGCTCTCCTTCCTCATTGAGTGTCCCAGGAACTTCAGTTGTCTCTTCCTGATGCTCAGTATCAATTACCTTCAAAAATAAATGACTGAACTAACGATTATCGCAGAGATCTTTTGAGAACTAAACTTCCAGGCTATCAGTTGCAGAATGACTTCGATTTATGCTTAGCATTTTAACTCTATGCTTGGCGTTCATCACGAGTCGTAAAGGTATAGCGAGTATATCTTATTTGTTCTTTTTCTAGTTGTAATAGGATTCCGTTCTAGTGAAGGGTAATTGTATACCGTTGCAGGTTAACGGAATTTGGCCTTGTGATAGATAGCGCACTATAAGTCATAAAATGATTATGAAATCAAGAAAGGCAATTTGAGTATAAAATAACATTTATATACATGCACATATCAATTAATGTTTTACAAGTAAAGTAATGCTTGAAGGATAGGTCCAACGGAGGTTAGAGTGTTCATGGCAAATAATGAGCTGAAAGAGACAAAAGGCTTAGGAATGTGGAGGCGTCTTGTAGATAAGGAATGTTCATTTTGAAGTTGCCACTTCTAGGGTCCGTAAGTCAGTAAGTTGGTTTGTGAGGAAACAGTCTTTGAAGAGGTCAGTAAATACCTTTGAGACAGGGAAGAAGCGATGATAGGTGAAGGGAGGCGAATGTAGTAGCCACTCGACTTAAGTCAAGGGGATATTAATTACATTCTTCTCCTTGGCCTCTGCATCAGTCTGTCTGACGATGCTTTGTGTCTCCGCTTTTTATATCTGCTTTTTGGATCAAAAACCAGCTCGTTTTGAATTTCATACTTGTATTTGATTCTGGACTTCCCATTGGCTGGTAAATAAAATTCGCATAGGCTCGCGAAATGGAAATTTGATATTTGATTAATTTTTATTCTTCAACCGGAACATCTGCGCAAATAAACATGCACAGAGACGATTTTTGTTCATTTGCTTTCTGGTTGTTATAGAGCAAACATCCGGTCCCTCGCTTTTGATCGGTCGGTATCACCACAAAGGTACCATATGTACTTCACACATTGCAGTGGCTCGGGAATCATTTGGAAAATACTTTTTCTTTCCATTTGTTAACAATTATATCACCAGGTTGAATACGGCAGGAACACGAGTAAATACCCAAGGTAGAAGAGGGAGTAGTAGGAATAGTATCGGGAAAAGTTATAAGAAACTAGCAGTATAGCCCGGCGTTGCTTGAGTGAAATAAAAGCTTTAAAACTAATCCATGGTCCTGGAGCTCAGACTCTTTAGACGTTGGCATGAAAGACTAAAAAGCAATAGTTGTTTCCAGTTAAAGCGAAACCATAGACTGAAAGAAAAATGAATGGATGTAAGTCAAATTTTCATTTCTTGGTATCGATATCAAATAAGTCTTTTTCGTCGTAAACTGAATTTTGAAGGCTAAATAAGTCCTCTGAGTAATGGCATCATGGCTGAGATTAAGAACTACAATTATACCTTAGAGCCAAACCCGAAGTAAAAACTAAAATAAAAAGGCTGAAAAAAATACAGACATACAGACAGATAACCAGACACGCACACAAACATCTTGCCTTTTATATATATATATATATACATATTATCGATTTTCTGCACTATTGTAAGAACTGCAACCTTGAAACTTCTGAATATCGTTTCTTATGTCTTAGTCTATGAGTGTATCAAATTTGATTAAAATCGGACCACTCCTTCTATAACCCGATTTTTTCGATTATCGATTTTCGATATTTATCGGGGGTACCTCGACACAACACCTAGCTAAGAACACTCGCAGACGCTTATAGTACAACTGTGTAAATTTTCAAGAAAATCGGTCCTGCAGTTTTGGAGTCTATAGGTAACGGACGCACACACACACACACACACACACACACACACACAGACACACAGTTCCATTTATAAATAAGTTTAGATATTTTTCTTATATATAATCATATCGCCCCAATCAAGGTAGTTTACTGCCACTGGTGCGCAAGGGGTTACATAGGGGTAAAGTGATGAGAACGAGGGACAGGTTATCGGGGGTGTCAGGAATTGGGTAAGAGAAGGATAAGAATACTGATGAGAGTGGAGTGGATGGAGAAAGAAGCATGAGAGAGAGGATGCAGGTTAGTGAGATAGGAGAAGATTGATTTTACATTTAAATTCTTGGAGATTGTAGCTGTCGAGAAAGCAAGTAAATGGAAGGGAATTCCATAGGCAGGAAGTGCGAGAAAAGAAGCTGCCGAAGTAGAGTTTGTATTTACATTTTATTGGTTTCATAGTAAAGGGTCTGACCTAGTTGCTAATCTTGTGGCTCGAGTAAATTCATATATGGGGACACCAGGGAGCTAATTTCATCGGAGCAGAAAACGTGAAAGTATTTGTAGAAGAGACGCAAGGAAGCCACATTGCACCGGTGAGAAAGTGACTGTATCTGAGCTGCCAAGTCGGGATCGATCACATTACAGATTCTTCATTGGATTTTGTCAAGGACCCCTAGGTGGATAGCTGGGGTACCCGACCAGATATGGCAACAGTATCCAATGCACGGCCGGATGGTAGATTTATACCACAAAAAATGATTTTCTAAGCGTAGTTTAGATTTAACACAAGGTCTGAATTATGGGGCACCCAGTGAGGATCGAACTCACAACTCCGTCGTAATTGTTCTAGCGAGGCAATCTTGGTAAACACTATACCACATCGAAGTGACCAATTAGTTGATGCTATGGAATTTTAAAATTTACTGATTATTTATGCCATGGTATTTCTTTAATACTCGTAAAACTGCCACTGATGCGCAGGGGGCTACATAACAGAGTAAAAGTTTCGGCAAGAGGACAGTGTAGAGAAAAACGAACCAGTTACTGGGGGTGTCAAGAGAAGGATGGGATTAAAGGTGTCTAGACAGTTGCGAAGGTAGATTGAGAAAGGGAAAGAACAGTGTAATGCCGAGAGAAGGGCTTGAGTCAAGTGGATAAGAGATGGGAATTGACATTGCATTTAAATTCCTGTACGTTGTAGCTGTCAGGAAAGCAAGTATATGGAAGGGAGTTCCAGAGGTGGGAAGTATAGAAAAGAAGCTGATGGAGTAGAATTGTCGCTGCATTTGTTTGATTTAACTGTAAAATGGTGGGACCTAGTTGCCAGTCTGGTTGCACAAGTGTTCAGTTATGTTAAAAAATACAATTTTGCTGTTTATGAAACCTTTTAAAATTCGAACTTTTTATGCTCCAGTCAGTTAAGTGCCATACGTGAAACACGCTTGGGCGATCATGTCTCGAAAGAGAAATGATTGACTGGGCAGAAGATTATCCCGCAGTAGGTTACCATTGCTTTCTGCGGTAGACTGGTTGCCAGCCAAGGCTATAGAACACAATCTGTCCTGTTATTTGACTCATAGCTAGAGGGGCAAGAGATGTATTATATTATTAAGTAATAATTGATGGGGGATCAGTTTATTACTTCATAACAATATAAAACCGATCCCCCACTTTATACCCAGTAGACGCCTTAATCATGTTTTCAACTATTATATTCAGTCAGTCAGTTAAGTGCCATACGTGAAACACGCTTGGGCGATCATGTCTCGAAAGAGACATGACTGACTGGGCAGAAGATTATTTCAAAGTAGGTTACCATTGCTTTCTGCGGTAGACAACCAAGGCTATAGAACTCAATCTGTCTTGTTATTTAACCCATAACTGGAAGGAAGAGACGGATTAATACCTTTCCCAAGGGTATTTGTGCGTAAGTGAATGCAATGAATTCAACTGGAATTCGAACTCGGCTCCCCGATTTCTCGTTCCGAGCCGATATCCACTGCACAACAACGCACATTTTATGCTTAAGTGTTAAAAAAAAAAAATGAATTTCCTTTCAAAGTGGCTACAAATAAACCTCTGGTGTTTCTTAAGTAGTTTAAAATTAAGAACTGGGCCAAAGACGAGTGAACTCAACAAGTTTTTGCGTGAAATGGGTCAGTCTCAGTTGACTTTTGGAATCGTGTGTAATTGGAGTTACTTCCGGAAGTCTAACCCCAGCGGTTCGTTTAGTTAATATACATTAATCTTTCCTGAAAAAGAGCAGCATCCGGTCCGATTTCTTTTCAGCTTCCCTTTCATCAGTTCTTTTATGTCTCCGTGTTTTTAGAAGAGGTTCTGCTTGGTAGTATTTGAAAAGACGGCGGCATAAAAAAAAAAAAAACATTGACACACACAAAAAAAACCCCAAAACTGTCCTACCCTAAAACAGGCGGTTCACTACTAATTCAAGGATTAGTGTAAAATAAGTCGTTCTACAGTAAAATGTAGTTCTACAGAAGGATACTGGGGATACCATGGATCAAACATGTGAGCAATGACAAGATTTTGGTGAAGCTGGAAATGAAAAAGTAAACTTATGCTCCAGGAAGTTTCTGAGACATGTAATAAGGAAAGAGAGCTTGGAGAATCTAATGCTCACTCAATACTTACATTTCATGTTTAATTTTTTATCTATTTTTGTAGATATATCTAATCTAAGCTAAACTTATTTATAAATGGAACTTTGTCTGTGCGTGTCCTCGTTACATATAGACTCCGAAACGGCTGAACCGATTTTCTTGAAAATTTACACAGTTGTACTATAAGCGTCTGCGAGTGTTCTTAGCTAGGTTTTGTGTCGAGGTACCCCCAATAAATATTGATAATCGAAAAAATCGGGTTATAGAAGGAGTGGTCCGATTTTAATCAAATTTGATACACTTACAGACAAAGATATAAGAAACAATATTCAGAAGTTTCAAGGTTGCAGTTCTTACAATAGTGCAGAAAATCGATTATATATATATATATATATATATAAAGCAAGATGTTTGTGTGTGTGTCTGTTTATCTGTCTGTATGTCCTTTATACAAATCCACAATTTTTATCCGATTCTCACCAGACTTCACACAAATATTCTTTAGGCTGAGTCTGAGCTCCAGGACCATGGATTAGTTTTAAAGCTTTCATTACATCCGAGCAACGTCGGGATGTACTAAATAAAAGGTTCGTGGATTTTCATCGCCTTTTATCAGTTCCTTAATTCAGTAATTTTTATTTTGTACCGGTACGTAAAGTGGGGAATTGTTCTGTATTCTTATTGAAGCTCAGTTGCAAATAAGAAACAATAAATGCTTTATTCCGTCTGAATCTATCCTGCACATTTATAAATCTACCATCCGGCCGTGCATTGAATACTGTTGCCATATCTGGTCGGGTGCCCCTGCTATTCTCTTTGGGTTTCTCGACAAGGTACAGCGGAGGGTCTGTAATGTGATCAATACTGACTTAGCAGACCGCCTGCAGTCTCTCTCTCACCGGCGCAACGTGGCTTCCCTGTGTCTCTTCTATAAATACTTCCATGTCTTCTGCTCCGATGAACTTAGATCACTGGTGCCCACTAGGTTCGAATTTGCACGAGATACTAGATTAGCAACTAGATCCCACCCTTTTACAGTGAAATTGATAAACCGCCACTTCTATTCCAACAGTTTCTTTTCTCGTACTTCCCGCCTGTGGAATTCCCTTCCACATGACTGCTTCCCCGACGGCTTCAATCTCCAGGAGTTTAAATGTAAGGTCAATAGACACCTCCTAACACAATAACTCGCTTCCATTCTTTCAAACACTCTTCCCATCCTCCCAACTACCTATCACCCCCCTTCTGATATTTCCTATATCTAACCACTCTTTCTCTTTACCTTCCCCTATGTAGCCCCAAGCGCAATAGTAACAGTGGAATGCCTTGCTTGGGGTGAAACGATTAAAATTCAATTTCATATAATAAAGGGATTTATCCACTTTCCCACTCGAAAGAAACGTGCCACAAGACCGGGTTTAAAGTAGGAATCCCACGTCAGTGTCCGACGCAAAAACCAGGGCCCAGAAAGCGCTTAATCTCCTCAGCACTTCATCTTTTTGGGGACACCTCAGACGCCAGGGAATGACCCTAGCGCCTTCTCAACGAAGAGGTATCGCCCGAGAAGACGTACTCGCAATTTGGAACTGCATTTAAGTGGATATACTCTTCTCAGGCTAAGTTTCCTACGCCACAGATCATTTTAAGACGAGCATAGTGTCCGATTGCAATGGATATCGACTTGGAACGAGAGATCGAAGTGCCGAGTTCGAATTTCATTTGAATTCCTTGTATTCACTTACGCAAAATTACCCCTGAGAAAGGTATTAATCCAACTTTTCCTTCCAATTATGGGTTAAATAACAGGACAGACTGGATTCTATAGCCTTGGCTGGCAACCAGTCTACCGCAGAAATTAATGACAACCTACGGCGGGATAATCTTCTACCCAGTCAGTCATGTCGCGAAAGACTGGATTCTATAGCCTTGGCTGGCAACTAGTCTACCGCAGAAATCAATGACAACCTACGGCGGGATAATCTTCTACCCAGTCAGTCATGTCGCGAAAGACTGGATTCTATAGCCTTGGCTGGCAACCAGTCTACCGCAGAAATTAATAACAACCTACGGCGGGATAATCTTCTACCAAGTCAGTCATGTCTCGAAAGAGACATGATGGCCTAAGCGTGTATCATGTATGGCATTTAACTGACTGACTGAATATAATAGTTGGAAACATGATTAAGGCTTCTACTGAGCATAAAGTGGGGGATAATTTTTATATTGTTATGCAATAATAAATTGATCCCCCACTAATTACTATAATACATCTCTTGCCCCCTTAGCTATGAGTCAACAGCACAGATTGTGTTCTATAGCCTTGGCTGGCAACCAGTCTACCGCAGAAAGTAATGGTAACCTACTGCGGGACCTGATCACCCAAAGCGTGTATCACGTATGGCACTTAAATGACTGATAGTGTCCGATTCAGCGTATCCGAGAGCTGGGTAAATATTCCGCCTCGACCCTATTGTACGTGCTTGGGTGCTATACGTTAAAAAAACTGACCTTATGCTGTATCCCCCGCATCAATGGGAATGGTGTTGGGGGATGTGTCAATACCCAGTCAAACTTTGTGAAAAAAAAAAATGAAAGAAACATTCTCTCGTCATACGTCATCCTTTGTCAGACGTAATAATTATTGTACAGAAAGGTCGGCCTTTTTGTGTTCATCTGTGAAACAGTGGCCTTTGTGACGTCACAAGATTGCGACGTGAATTCAGAAGACGGTCGGCTGATGGGAATTTTCGATTTCAAATTCTAAAGAAAGGTAAAAAAAAGTACACGTGGGAATATATTAGTAGGTCTTTGAATAGAGATCGGATTTTAATCAAGAAACTTGCTGCCAGTTCAGGCCGGCTGAATAATAACAGTTGTTTTAGAATTTTCATATTCGATATTTGTTTTCATGTCTTTTTTGTTTTTCTCCTCAAGTTAAGCAAGTTAAAATGAGTTTTAAAATATATTTCAACGAGATTTAATTTATTACAAAGGACTTGAATTTTTTATTTTATCTTTATTTAACAAAAAGAAAAATAATGTCGTAATATTTTATGCATGAATAAAATCAACTAAAGGTAAATATTAACAAGTTTTTTCACCTTTTCTCCTTTATCTTATACAGACGAACAGGTATCAGAATTGGATAACGAGTTTTTCATATTCAAATACAATCGTCATGGTCTGCCGAATGTGTTTAAGTATAAAATAGCCTGTACAGTGTTGTACCGATGTCCATACTTATGTTTACATACGCTCTGTCCATGATATTGAGAATTTTCTTCCATAAATATCTTCTTCCTCTATGTGCCCTGTCCCTTCAGGGCGTAGGCGATCATGGTTCTCCACGTCTCCCTATCCCTTGTGGCTCTTAGTATGTTTGCTCCTGTTACACCTCTCAACCCCCGTTCCGTCATCCATCTGATCAGGCCCTGCAAATATGTTATCCGCTGCCTTCCTCTGTCTCTTTTTCCTTCTATCTGGCCAGTCAGTATCAGGTTCTCCAAGATCTCCTTCCTCATTGCGTGTCTCTTCCTGATGCTCAGTATTAATTTCCTTTTTGTTGCCATTCTTTCCAACACCTCATCATTGCTTGCATGCTCAGTCCATGATATCCGCAGCATCTTTCTGTAGAACCACATTTCCGCTGCTTCCAGTTTTGTCCTCATTTTCGATGATATTGTCCAGCATTCACTGCCGTATTGAAGAACTGACATCACATAGCAATCCAGTACTCTTTTCTTTGTTTCTAGTGAAATTTTCCTGTGTCTTAGTACTTTACTCAGCTTCTGGAACGCGTCATTTGCCATGCCAATTCGCCTTCGGATCTCTGTGTAGCACTTTCCATCTCCTATTAGAACACTTCCCAGGTATTTAAATTTTTGTACTTGCTTGATTCTGGTATCCCCACCTGTATTTGGCATTTTGGGTTGCACCTTTTGCTGATGGCCATGCATTCAGTTTTCTTAAAGTTTATTTGTAGTCCTTTTTGTCACTCTCCACCGCTACCTTCTGTAGGAGGTCTTGCAGTTTACTTTTCGTGTCTGCAATCAGCACTGCAAACTATAAAATGTATATTTTATCATATATAATTTCATTGTTGTCTTTAAAGGAAACATATTTTACTAAAATAATAAATATTTGGCTCCCAAAATAAAAACATCTCGTTGTATCCCAGGAATTGCTTTAGGGAATCGTCAGGAAATTTTCTTTTTTCCCAAATGAATTGTAGAGACTGACTAATATACGATCAACGACTTGGCACTCCTCACACAGAAAAGTACAGAAATGATGACATTGAAATTCGAAGGTTTGGAATAATAAATTGTCTTCCAGAAACTAAGCAAAGTAATAATAAACAGGGAAACACCATTACAAAGAAAGAGAAAAGTATTGAACTGCTTTGTAATATCGATCCCACCCCTATATGGCAGTGAATGTTGTGCAATTCTTTCACAGATGAAGAGGAGGCTTGATGTAAAAGATGTAGTTCTACAGAAGGATGCTAAGGATGAAACAAGTGAGTAAATCGGAAGTTTTTAAGAAAAACAGGGAAATAAAAAAATACTTAGAATCGGAAAGAAACAATTGAGAATTCTGGGACATAATGAGGAAAGAAGGAATGAAGAATTTGACACTCACAGGTCATATTAAAAGCAAGATTATCAAAGGGAAACATGGAATAACCTTCCTATCGATCTTGTAGTAAAACATGAATTGGAAAGAATGATACAAACATTGCTTCAATCTGCAAAAATAGAAAGTTGGGGAAAAGTAAAAGATGTAGTTCTACAGAAGGATGCTAAGGATGAAACAAGTGAGTAAATCGGAAGTTTTTAAGAAAAACAGGGAAATAAAAAAAATACTTAGAATCGGAAAGAAACAATTGAGAATTCTGGGACATAATGAGGAAAGAAGGAATGAAGAATTTGACACTCACAGGTCATATTAAAAGCAAGATTATCAAAGGGAAACATGGAATAACCTTCCTATCGATCTTGTAGTAAAACATGAATTGGAAAGAATGATACAAACATTGCTTCAATCTGCAAAAATAGAAAGTTGGGGAGAGTCACGATGGGTCACATCCTGAGGAAAGACGAAATATACCTATGTATTAATTTGAAGAAAACATGATTTCTGAGGGTTGGGATTAGTGCAATGTATATGAAATTTACGAATATTTATTTCGTAATATTAACAAATTTACTAACAAAAATCACTTAACATATGAAGGCCACATTTCTTTACACTAAATCTATCTTTTAGTACTTCATCTACATCTTATGATGCGAATCCCTACAATGACAGATGCTTACTCTAGAACAATAAGCCTACTAGTCTAACAACCATTTACTAATATAGAAAGCTTTACTCTTAGTATTTCATCACAGTGTTTTCATGCCAGTTTCAGCTAAGTATCTAAACTTCTAAACTTATTTATAAATGAAACTTTGTGTGTGTGTGAGTGTGTGTCTGTGTGTGTGTATCCGTTACCTATAGACTCCGAAACGGCTGAACCGATTTTCTTGAAAATTTACACAGTTGTACTATAAGCGTCTGCGAGTGTTCTTAGCTAGGTTTTGTGTCGAGGTACCCCCGATAAATATCGAAAATCGATAATCGAAAAACTCGGGTAATAGAAGGAGTGGTCCGATTTTAATCAAATTTGATACACTCATAGACAAAGACATAAGAAACGAGATTCAGAAATTTCAAGGTTGCAGTTCTTACAATAGTGCATAAAATCGATTATATATATATATATATATATATATATATATATAAAAGGCAAGATATTTGTGTGTGTGTCTGTTTATCTGCCTGTAGTTCTTTTTTTTTTTTTTCAGCCCTTTTATTTTAGTTTTTGCTTCGGGTTTGGCTCTATGTAGGTATAATTGTAGTTCTTAATCTCAGCCATGATAGCATTTGCTCAGAGGACTTATTTAGCCTTCAAAATTCAGTTTACGACGAAAAAGACTTATTTGATATCGATACCAGGAAATCAAAATTTGACTTACATCCATTCATTGTTCTTTCAGTCTACGGTTTCGCTTTAACTGGAAACAACTATTGCTTTTTACTCTTTCGTGCCAACGTCCAAGAGTCCAAGACCATAGATTAGTTTTAAAGCTTTCATTACACCCGAGCAATGCCGGGTTATACTGCTAATAGTGAATATTTACTAGGGCCAGTGTTTGTGAGCGGTGTTAAACGAGACCGTCTCCCAATTTGTTCGTATAATCACTTGAAAACTCTATTAAGGGTGACTCTGTACCAGACTAAATAACTGGCTTTTATCTAATAATGCCCGCCGTTGAAAGCATATCATGGTAGGCATTAACCTTTCATTAGAGGGTATTTGAAAATTCCACAAAATGAGTTTCCTTAGTGGCTAGTTAAAGACCCACCTTCAGTCAAGTAGCTTTTTCAATACCAATTAAGTAACAATAATCTTAATTGAAATCGTGTGAATTACAAGCAGGTTAATTTATTTTCTTCATATTTCAATTTTCGAAACTTATAAATTATTTTTTTAAAAATATTTACCTTTAGTTGGCTGTTTATCGAACGATATATATAAAATACTGTGACTTCCGTTAGTGGTCCTGGGCATGACGGTAAACTGTATCCGGCGGCAAGGCCTCTGATTGGGAGATGGTGAGGAGCATGGAACCACCTCTTAATTGCTATTCTTCCTAGGTCCACCCTAACCCGGTGTCGTAGCACCTGTTAGGGTCCCAGCTATGGGCAAATAATGTTTTGACCCCAGTTTGGGGGTTAACTATTAAAGTATAAAAATACACTTTTATAGAAATATATACATAAAAATAGTCTTTTATAGAAAAATATACAAAAAAAAAAAAACCAAAAAAAATACCAAAACACATATTTGAATAAAGAATTCTGCTCAGCAGAACTTTTTTGAATACAAAACTAGAAAATTTTTGGTTTTCTAAAATAAGAAAAGAATAAAAACAAAAACTTTTCATTAACATCTCACCAAATCAACCTTCTCACTATAACTAAGCATTAAAAAATACCTTAAAACCCCACCTTTTGGGGATTAAATAACCCACAGAGGTGTTGATATGCCGTTAAACAAAACTCAAACTGAAACTTCCGTGATTCTGTCAGTCTTCTTCTTCTTCTATGTGCCCTGTCCCTTCAGGACGTAGGCGATCATGGATCTCCACGTCTCCCTATCCCTTGTGGCTCTTAGTATGTTTGCTCCTGTTGCTCCTGGCAACCCCCGTTCCGTCATCCACCTGATCAGACCCTGCAAATATGTTATCCGCTGCCTTCCTCTGTCTCTCCTTCCTTCTATCTGTCCAGTCAGTATCAGGTTCTCCAGGCTCTCCTTCCTCATTGCATGTCCCAGGAACTTCAGTTGTCTCTTCCTGATGCTCAGCATCAATTTCCTTTTTGTTGCCATTCTTTCTAACACCTCGTCGTTGCTTGTATGCTCAGTCCACGATATCCGTAGCATCCTTCTGTAGAACCACATTTCGCCCGCTTCCAGTTTTGTCCTCATGATATTGTCCAGCATTCACAGCCGTATTGAAGAACTGACATCACGTAGCAGTCTAGCACTCTTTTCTTCGTTTCTATTGAGATTTTCCTGTGTGTTAGTATTTTGCTCATTTTCTGGAACGCGTCCTTTGCCATGCCAATTCACCTTCGGATCTCCGTGTCGCACTTTTCATCCCCTGTTAGAACACTTCCCAGGTACTTAAATTCTTGGACTTGTTTGATTCTGTTATCCCCCACCTGTATTTGGCATTTTGGGTTGTATCTTTTGCTGATGACCATGTAATCAGTTTTCTTACAGTCACATCCTCTAAAACAGTTTCACTCAAAGTGTGGAACGCATACCGTCGGCCGGTACGCGAGCCATCGTCTGCCGGTACGCGGAGATTTTCCAGAAAAGACACAATAGTAAAACTCTATGGCATTATTAAATTCAAATTGCTTACGAAGTATTAATATTAACTTTAAATATTTTTCTAGGATTTTAAAATATATATACCATCGAAACCAGTGGCCATAACTAATATAGCACAAATATGGTACCGGTCAATGGCACACTGGGAAGACTTGTTACATCAATGATGACTGACCTTAGAATGAAAAAGATATCATGCCCTCATGTTTATTACAGATAATCTCAAAATGTCCCTGAAATAGTGCATATCTCAAAGAAAAAAAAAATCCCGGGGTTCACAGCCCCTCCCCGCTCTTACTCAGCTGAACTGGCTTGCTTTGCTTGCCGGTCCCTGGCACATTGAAAAAAAATCTACCGGTCCGCCACATCAGATAGTTTGAGAAGCACTGCTTTGAAATAACCATATATTGACTGATCAAAACCAATTTTTGGTAGAAGTGCAAGTTTTCTTACGAGGACGGATAACTGAGTACAATAAATTTTCATTCATTTTTTTTATAATTATATAATAATTCTGCTTGTTCCTTCCTCATGGAAAGATAGCTGAAGTTTCTAGGACATGTAGTGAGGAAGGAGGGTTCAGAGAATCTAATGCTCACAGGACGGATAGAGGGAAAGGAAGACAAGAAAAAGCAACGCATGACATACTTGATGGATTTGAGCAAATTAACAACAGAAGGTATGTTAAGGGCTACAAGGGATGGATAGCTATGGAGGGCCATGATCGCCTACGTCCAGAAGGGACACGGCACATAAAAGAAAAAGATTATTAATTATAATATAGGTGAATATAGTACAATAATAGGCGAGGTTATCTTATCATATAATAATTCTGTTTGTTCCTTCCTTAGTTACTTAGTTCTCCCGTCCATTACGCCACTAAAGAAAGATAACACACTTACTCTCTACACGAGCTTTTCCTTCCCCTCTATCTTTTTATAAACGCTACTCTCCTCAGCCTTTCTCTCACCTTTACCAAACTTGAGGGTAGTAAAGAGTGAGAGAGTAGGAGGAAAGAGCCTATAGCATTACCGTATCAGTAGCAGCTTAAGCTGGTGCTTGTAGCAGTAATTGTGTGTGTATATATGTGTTTGTACTGTACAATATAGTAAACGTAGGTAGGTTTGTAGCCGTATCCCACAACCTAATAACGAAATTTCTGGCCTCTACACCCTTGGCCATTACTCAGTTGGTCTTTTCTGTTTACAATGAACACAGGAGCCATGAATTTTCAGTAATAAAGAAAACATTTTCTCTTTCAAAATCTCTCACAAAATAGCGTACAGTATTTTGGTTATGGTCTGTGCATACGCCGCTTAATATAATATAAGATTACAGTAAAGTAGCTTCTATGGACATTACTTTTATAGATATTTTGGTTATGGTCTGTGCATACGCCGCTTAATATAATATAAGATTACAGTAAAGTAGCTTCTATGGACATTACTTTTATAGATATTTTGGTTATGGTCTGTGCATACGCCGCTTAATATAATATAAGATTGCTAGATTTAATTATTTCACATCCAAAATGTTTCTATTATATTAAAAACAATGTAATTATTAAAACAACAAATACTTTTTTGATAAAAATGCAATATTGTTTTTGTTGTTGTTGTTGCTGTTTTTCTTTCTTTCTTTTTTCTTGCATATCTTTTTTTTTTTTTTTCGTTTTTATATATCGGACGTGCGTTCTGGTGCAGTGGATATTGGCTTGGAACGAGAAATCGGAGAGCCGAGTTCGAATTGAATTCCTTGCATTCACTTACGCGCAAATACCATTGGGAAAGATATTAATTAATCTCTTTCCTCTCGTTATGGGTTAAATAATAGAACAGATTGGGTTCTATAGCCTTGGTCGGCAAACATTCTACCGCAGAAAGCAGTGGCAACCTACTGCGGGATAATCATCTGCCCAGTTAGTCGTGTCTCTTCCGAGACATGATCGCTCGAGCGTTTATCACGTATGGCACTTAACTGACTGATATCGGCTCGAGGAGAGAAATCGGCGAGCCGATTTTGAATTCCAGTCGAATTAGTTTCATCCACTTACGCACTAATACCCTTGGGAAAAATATTAATCCATCTTTTCTCCCTCTAACTATGGGTCAAATAGCAAGACAGATTGGGTTCTATAGACTTGGTTGGCAACCATTCTACCGCAGAAAGTAACGGTATTCTACTGTGGGAAAATCTTCCGCCTAGACAGTTATGTCTCGAAAAAGACATGACCACCCAAGCGTGTATCAAGTAAGACAACTGACTGATAAATTTCATTCTGGTAAAATAAATTGCATAGTAGTTGTTCTTCAATGTACTGTGTCCCTTGAGGGCTTAGGCGGTCGTGGATCTCCACATCTTCCTATCCTTAGTGGCTCTTAACACACTTTCTCCTGTTACCCCACCCAAATCCCGCTCTGCCATCTACTTACTCAAGCCCATCAAGTATGTCACGCGTTGCTTTCCCTTGTCTCTCTTTCTGATCTGTGAGTATCAGATTCTCCGAGCCCTCCTTCCTTATTACATATCTCAGGAACTTTAGCTGTCTTGTCCTAATGTTAAATATTAGTTTCCTTTTCGTTTTCATCCTATCCAGAACCTTCTTGTTGATCACATGTTCGGTATATGGTATCCTCAGCATCCTTCTGTAGAACCACATTTCGGTTGCTTTATGTCTCTCTCATCTTTGAAGAGATTGTCCAGCATTCCCTGTCATATTGTAGAACAGGCATCCCATAACAATCCAGTACTCTCTTCTTTGTTTCCAGTGAAATTTTCCTGTCTCTTAATACTCTGCTCAGCTTCTGGAATGCATCCTTGTGATTTTGGATCTCAGGAATATAAATGTATAGAAACTTTTGACCACAAAATGAGGGATCAGTTTATGTATTGATTGTAATATGGAATTGATCACCCACTTTATATCCGGTATCGATTTTAGTATCTCTGGCCTGTAGTTGGCATTTTAGACTCCTCTTTCTACTGAGGACCATGTATTCAGTTTTCTTGTTTAAGTTTGAGTTTTGTTTAATGGCTTTTCAACACCTCTGTGGATTATATAATGTCGAAAAGGTGGGGTTTTAAGGAATTTGTTTCATAATGTTCGGTTATAGTGTGAAGGTTGATTTTTTTGTATTTATTCTTTTTTATTTTAGAAAACATAAAATGTTTTTTAGTTTCGTATTAAAAATGTTTTACTGATAAGTTTTTCCTTCAAAAATGTGTATTTTTCTATAAAAGTCTAGTTTTATACTTTCATAGAGTTTTGAACACAGTTTGGGGGTTTACTATTCGCCTATAGCTGGGACCCTAACAGGTGCTACCACTCCGGGTCAGGGTGGATCTGAGAACAACAGGAATTAGGAGGTGGTTCCATGCTCCTCACAACCTCCCCAGTGAGAGGCCCTTGATGCCGGATACAGTTTTCTTGTAGTTTATTTGTAGTTCTTTTCTTTCTGTTTTCTTCAGCTACCTTCTGTAGGGGGTCTTATGTTTTTCTTTTCAGTATCAGCAGTGTAAATATAAATACATTAGGGAGAGTTTGACATGAACAGAAGTGACAAATTCAACAAGACTAACACATTTATAAATGGAACTCTCTCTCTCTCTCTCTCTCTCTCTCTCTCTCTCTCTCTCTCTCTGTGTGTGTGTGTGTCTGGTGTGTGTCTGTTACCTATAGACTCCAAAACGGCTGAACAGATTTTCTTGAAAATTTGCACAGTTGTAATATAAGCGTCTGCGATTGTTCTTAGCTAGGTTTTGTGTCGAGGTACCCCCGATAAATATCGAAAATCGATAATCGAAAAAGTCGGGTTATAGAAGGAGTGGTCCGATTTTAATCAAATTTGATACACTCAAAGACATAACAAACGATATTCAGAAGTTTCAAGGTTGCAGTTCTTACAATAGTGCAGAAAATCGATGATATATATATATATATATATATATATATATATATATATATATATAAAAGGCAAGATGTTTGTGTGTGTGTCTGTTTACCTGCCTGTATGTCTGTATTTTTTCAGCCCTTTTCTTTTAGTTTTTGCTTCGGGTTTGGCTCTAAGTAAGTATAATTGTAGTTCTTAGTTTTAGCCATGATACCATTTACTCAGAGGACTTATTTAACCTTCAAAATTCAGTTTACGACGAAAAAACTTATTTGATATCGATACCAGGAAATCAAAATTTATCTTACATCCATTCACTTTTCTTTCAGTGCACGGTTTCGCTTTAACTGGAAACAACTATTGCTTTTTAGTCTTTCTTGCCAACGTCCAAAGAGTCTGAGCTCCAGGACCATGGATTAGTTTTAAAGCTTTCATTACACTCGAGCAACGTCGGGTTATACTTCTAGTCACTCAATAAGTCCCGGGTCTGACATATAGATGGCGCCACTAATAAAAAATCCATATGATTTTTATGAAGTACCAACCTTCAAATGACACGTGACAAAATTTGGGCCCAATTGGATTATTAGTTTGCAAATTATAGTTAAGTGAAGCTACTGTTGCAAATTTTCAAAACAATGGAAAAATCTGAATTTCGCGTGTTGATAAAGCATTGCTTTCTGATGGGGAAAATACTGTTTAAGCAAAGCAATGGCTGGATAAGTGTTATTCAGACTCTGCTCCGTCGGAAACAACGGTTATGCTGATTTTACATGCGGTCGTACAGACACAAATGATGCTGAACGCTTAGGTCGATCAAAATCAGCAGTTGTCCCGGAAAACACGAAAAAAATCTACAAACTCCTTCTGGTCGATCGTAAATTGAAGTTGCGTGAGATAGTGGAAGAGTTAAACATATCAGAAGGCAGTGTATTCACTATTTTGCAAGAACATTTGTCAATGAGAAACCTGTGTTTAAAGTGGGTGCCGCGTTTGCTTACAGTCGATTAAAAACAACAACGCGTCGACGATACAGAGCGTTGTTTGCAACTGTTTCGACGCAATAAGAAGGAGCTTTTACGAAAATATGACAATGACTGAAACATGGATCCACCACTTTACTCCAGACTCATGTAGGCTGAGTGGACAACAGCAGGTGAAAGCTGTTCAAAGCGACCAATGATGCAAACATCAGCAGGCAAGGTTTTGGCCTCCGTATTTCGGAATGTGCAAGATATTTTGTTCATCGATTACCTTGAGAAAGGAAGAACCATCAATAGCGAATATTATATAGCATTATTAGTGCGTTTGAAATGAAGAAGAAAAAGTGATCTTTCACCAAGACAACGCATCGTGTCACAAGTCAATCGCAACGATGGCAAAACTACATGAATTGTACTACGAATTGCTTCTGCATCCACATTATTTTCCAGATTTTGCACCCCAGCGACGACTGGTTGTTTGCAGACCTCAAAAGAAATTAGCTCGGGAAAGAGATATTGCTCCAACGAAGAAGTGATATCGGAAACTGGGTCGTATTTTGAGGCTAAATACAACGCATTCTACAAAAAAAGGCATCGATTTGTTAGAGAAGCGTTGGAATCAGTTTATCACCCTAAAAGGAGACTCAGTCAGTCAGTTAAGTGCCATACGTGATACACACTTGGGCGATCATGTCTCGAAAGAGACATGACTGACTGGGCAGAAGATTATCCCACAGTAGGTTGTTATTGCTTTCTACGGTAGACTGATCGCCAGCCAAGGCTATAGAACCCAATCTATCCTGTTATTTAACCCATAACTGGAAGGAAGAGACGGATTAATACCTTTCCCAAGGGTATTTGCGCGTAAGTGATTACAATGGATTCAGCTGGAATTCGAACTCGGCTCCCTGGTTTCTCGTTCCGAGCCGATATCCACTGGACCACAGCGCACATACGTTGATGAAAAACATCGAATTCTGCCTAACACTTGTTGCTTTATTAGTTAGGCCTTGGACTTATTGAGTGATATGCTAAATATTGCGAGGATTTCAATACGCGTTAGCGTGTTGCTAAAACAAATCTAGCTCTATAAAAGACTAGAACAAAATTAATGACAATTTATTACCAAAAAGTAATAGCTAAATAACATAATAATGTTTTAATGGGGTTTTTCAAACCCGTATAAGGTACACATTCTGTTACAATGACCCACAATACAAATGGAATATTAATGAGATATCAGCAGAAATCTACAATCTATAAGATGGGTCAATAAATAATTGATTTTAGTATCAGAAAGATATGATCAACACCGGATTTTTATTTCTATTTTTAGTCTATATATATAAAAGGCGATCTGTGAGTCTGTGTGTGACTGTTCCCTATGCACGCCTACATTTTTTAAGCTACGCCATTCAAACTTTCTAGTCCATATATATATAAAAGGCGATCTGTGAGTCTGTGTGTGACTGTTCCCTATGCACGCCTACATTTTTTAAGCTACGCCATTCAAACTTTCTAGGGACAGATATCTACAGGGAAGCCAGGTCGACACATACGTAAAACATCTAAAATCTAAAATGGTTGCTGAATTACGTCACAGAAATCAAAGCACATGTGTCAAACACGACTAAAATATCTTTTATTAAAAAAACTAAATGAGCCTTTATATTTAATTTTTATTCAACAAAAAATGTGAATATTTTTCCCCGTAATTTTGAAACAAAAGAAATATTTTAAAAAAAAAAGTGTTTTTTCAAACAAAAACAAAATATGTAAAATAAAAACTGACATCTTCTACTGCTAAAATCTTCTGAGTTGCACGGGCAACGCCGGGTTATGATGCTAGCATTTAACAATTGACGCAAATGATTTGAATTTTATTCTAGATTTTAACTACTTTTTTTTCTTTTGCAGATCTTTTAAAAACTTGAAAGAAAACGGCCCAAGATGTCTACCCGTATACCAATTTTCAAGGACGATTTAAGTTTTGAAGAACGCCAATCGAAAATTTGGGAATCCATGACTAGAGACATGGATCGACGTCGGCGAGAGTGGGAATCCGAAGTTGAAAACATGCGCAAGGGCTTCTTTTCGTTGAAACCGAACGGTAAGTTTGACAGCATCTCTAGCCGTCTCGGTGAAGATTTCGGCTTGGGCAGCCCCAGCACTGCCGGCAGCATTGGGGGTGGTATCACTGGCGGAGGGATTGATTATGAAGACGCTATTGGTACCGTGGAGAAGGATGCCGAAGGAAAACCTGTATTTAAAGCCCGGTTTGACGTGCGCGACTTCAAACCGGAAGAGGTCAACGTCAAAATGGATGCTGATAAAATCCAGGTTCATGCGAAACACGAATCAAAATCCGGTGGGTCTTCAGTGTCTCGGGAATATTCCCGATCGGTCAATATACCGAAGGATATCGACCCTATGAATCTTCAATGTACCATGTCTAATGATGGCATCTTGAGTATCGAAGCCCCATTGCCAGTCCCAGATTACGGGGCCCTTAAAGACGGCTCTGCTCGGAGTCCACTTGGGCCACAGATGACCAGTCCGATGCCGTCCGGTCAGTGTACTCCGCCGTCACGTCCTCTTATAGAAGAAAGAAGATACAAAGATGAGATTGATATTGAAGATTATAAACCCGAGGAGATAACAGTAAAAACTTTGGATCGGAAATTGGTAGTTACCGCGCGCCGGGAGGAGAAGATAGGAAACCGTACGACAACTCGTAATATGAGCAAAGAATCTACAATTCCGGATAATGTTGATCCGATGTCGGTTAAAGCCTTCTTTACTGAAAATGGTCGTCTGCTAATTGAGGCCACGTACAAAGCAGATATGGGAACCGGAAGTCCTCTTTTCCGCACAGATTCTCCGCTGACATGAAATTATCCAGCAATATTGAGCCTCAAGCCAAAAATAATAAACAATTAAAATAAGTCAGACAGCCATTAAAAATATATGTATAATGAAAAAAAAAAATAACAAAAAAGAGAAGCAATTCGATTTGTCATTATTATGATTAATCAATCAATTAAATCAACAAACATCAATGACGGATTATTTTTTTCTTTTTTGAATTTTTCTTTTTATTCTTTGGCCCTCCATCCCTATCCCGTCTCGTTTTTTTTTATTTTTATTTTTTGTGGCCTCCGTCAATTTATGGTTTTCTTGTTGAGATCAGCGGCCATATTGAGCTGCGGCATTGTGGGAACATTTCCAGTTGCCCATCAAAAATCTTGGATGGAGCGGGGAGCTTGTGTTTTGATTCGTAAATAAAATTTTAAAATATAAGATAAAAATAGCCACAACTTTACCAACAAATATATATGATTATAAAGACATACATTTTATATATATATATATATATATATATATATATATATATATATATTATTTTCATTCGGATGTCAGTCCATTACGCAACCTTGGTTTCAACCTGTCCGTGACTTCAAGGGTTTTATATCAACTGATTCTCAACAAATTTTTCAAACGCACAACAGAACAAGCAACTGGAAGTTTAAAATAAGGGAAGAGCCGGTCAAGAATGTTAAACACTTTCATCCAGGTTTTTATGATCGTAAAATATTTTATACAAACCAGGATAAAAGTGTTTAACATTCTTGACCGTTTTTCCTTATTTTGAACTGTGAGTTGTGTTCTAAAAGTTTCTGTGATGCATTTATTAAAAAAAAAAAACGTTAAAAATTAAGTTGATATAAAAAAAAAAAAAGCGTGAAGATACCGAAAGGTTGAAACCATGGTCGAGTAATCGCTTGACTTCGAATTTTATATATATATATATATATATATATATATATATATATATATATATATATAATTCCATTTCTCAACCATACATTCAATTTAAATGAATACAGAATTGTTTGTGGACTTCCTTGTCGAAAGAGATTGAAGAATTAAAATATTTGTTGGCTTTTTCAATTTAATTGGAATTAAATAATGATTATAATTAATTTTATATTCATTTTAATCCTAAGATTAATTATAAATTTAATTATAATCAGTGACTATAATTAATTCAATTAATATTTGTTTCGTCTGTTTTTTTAAATATGATTTCCTATGTGTGGACATTTATACTTTTGAACCATATAAGTTCATTTTAATTTTGTTTTTAATTTTTAAATTGAAGGGTTATTAAATTAAAATTAACTCTGTAGTCAATTCGATTTTAAAGCTAACATTTTATCAACAAAATAAAGTATTTATGTAGATTAAAATATTTAAAAAGCCGCTAATTTTTCACCCTCCCCAGAATCCTTCATTCTCTCCTCCACGATTTTCCCTAAGCAAGAAAAATTTTCAGTGAGACTTTTCTTTCTCAAATTTCAAATGTTCTTTGAAACTGAATTATTTAAATGGGCTTTGAAACAATATTTAAAAAATAAAAATAAAACTCATGTTTTTCTGCCTTTTGAATAAATAATTACCATGAAAAAAAAAAACTGAGTGACTTTATTTTTTTTTTGTTTGTTACGTATAGAACAGGGGTCGGCAACCTTTTGGAGAGTGAGGGCCAAAATGCTATGTAGAGTCATGGAGGAGGGTCAAACAGCTATGGCTCCAGTGTCATGGAGGAGAACCATCTTATTAAATATGTGAATAAATTTTCTACATGTTTGAAGAGAACAAGGATTCAGTACAATTTAATTGTATTTAAACAATATAACTTATTTTACTACGGGAATAACAAAAAAAAAAAAAAAAGAAAAAAGAAAAATACAATTACATTTAACAAATAATCTTTATTTTACTGTAGGAATAAAATAAGCTGCTATCACCAGGGAGTGAATAATTTTGGAGTTACAGAAAGTATTTAACCTCTTTCTCAATCCGATAAAAAACAGGTTCCTAAGGCATGAAAAAAAGAAAATATCTGACGGAAATTTTGTTAAAAAAATATTACACCTTTAACCCTCTAGGGCCATTCGTATCATATTTGATACAGTATTTCCCTATAAGGAAACATTTGGTATTTCCCTATAAGGAAACATTTGGTATTCATTGACTGAGCAGTCAGTACTGCTTTCATTTGAAATTTATAAAATATTTCTCTTAAAAAATTTTTCAGGAAAATATTTCTTTCAAGGCTTGTTTTCATACTGTATCAAATATGATACGAATGGCCCTAGAGGGTTAATAATATAATATGATTAAGGCTTCTACTTGTCATAAAGTGGGGGATCAGTTCTATATTGTTATGAAGTAATAAACAGATCCCCCACTAATATGATACGAATGGCCCTAGAGGGTTAATAATATAATATGATTCAGGCTTCTACTTGTCATAAAGTGGGGGATCAGTTCTATATTGTTATGAAGTAATAAACAGATCCCCCACTAATATGATACGAATGGCCCTAGAGGGTTAAATAAATGATTCATAAATAAGTATCGAAAAAAATTCCATTAAAATCGGTTGAAAAAACTATTTTATATTCACGAAAGCAATTTCACAGAAAAAGTGAAGGTGTGCCGTACGCTAATTTTGGCGATCCCTATAAATAAAAAAAATAAAAGTAAAACACATTCTTCAGGTAAAAAGAAATAATTTTTTAAAATTTCGGCGCAATATATTCAGACTGTCAACTGTCACTTTGGTTTACCGATATCTATATCGTGTCCAGAGTAAAGTAGCGGGTCGGACAAGATTCACTCAAGGATGTGGCCCGCGGGCCGGGGGTTGCCGACCGCTGGTATAGAACATCTACAAATAAAGGATTTTATTGTATTACCCACCAACCATGAGATACGCTAATTTAAATCAATATAATACAAATACATAAACATCGGTGAAGTCATAGCACCTTATCCTTTCTGTTATAATAAAGACCGCTGCATATTTCTTTATATATATATATATATATATATATATATATATATCCGCAGACAGTTCTCATTAGTGCGGTTAGACATCCGAATCCTTTAAGCCAGGATTGAAACCCGACAGGGTCGGTGATTCTAGCTCTGAGCTATGGGCGCTCGGCAGGGGAAGGCGTACTTTATCGTGTTATATACAGTGTAAAAATTAAAATTTAATGTATAATTATTATTAATTAGCGTATCCCAAACACATTATGTACATGTTCTAAAACATAATTTATAATAAATATTCACAGCTCTATACATCATATATCGAGCACTGTTTTAAATTAATGTTTTGGACGGAAAAAAAAGATTTTTCTTTTTTCTCTCCTCATTCTATACTCACTCGGATATATATATATATCAGTCAGTTAATTGCCATACGTGATACACGCTTGGGCGATCATTTCTCGAAAGAGACATGACTGACTGGGCAGAAGATTATCCCGCAGTATGTTGCCATTGCTTTCTGCGGTAGACTGGTTGCCGACCAAGGCTATAGAACCCAATCTGTCCTGCTATTTCACCCATAACTGGAAGGAATAGACGGATTAATACCTTTCCCAAGGGTATTTGCGCGTAAGTGAATACAATGGATTCAGCTGGAATTCGAACTCGGCTCCCCGGCTTCTCATTCCGAGCCGATATCCATTGTACCACAACGCACATATACTTAGTAGATAAACAGTCGCACCGAGCTACCCGGCTTTCAACCGTGCGGTATCATCAAGCAGAAATTGAAAAAGGCAAGACACCATTCCAAATATGCACGAACACCTGAAGTAGGACTTTTTTACTTCTGGTGTTCGTGCATATTTGGAATGGTGTCTTGGCTCTATCACCTTCTGTCTGAAGATTCCTCACGGTTGAAACTCGGCGTAACTATGTACTTGTAGATTTGCTCTACATTTTGCTTACTGAATTTTGTATCGATCATTTTCTTATTGTATTATACCTTGGGAGCGGAATGAGTTGGATGATATATCCAGTTAATATTAGGTTGTCCCAAAAGTTCGTAAACACTTGCAAATATTTGAAATTTTACCCGCCAAGTAATCTAAGGTTACCAGAAAACACTTGCAGAAAATTGCAATTTTACTCGCAAAAACAACAAAAATTATTGCTCAAAATTTATCAAAGCATACGGAAATTTTAAATCTCTTTTTCAAAAAAGTGGGTGAAGGAATAGTGCACCCAAACAAAAATAAAACATTATGAAAGTATAAATATGCATTTTTATAGTAAAACTAGCAGTATAGCCCGGCGTTGCTCGGGTGTAATGAAAGCTTAAAAACTAATCCATGGTCCTGGAGCTCAGACTATTTGGACGTTGGCAGGAAAGACTAAAAAGCAATAGTTGTTTCCAATTAAAGCGAAACTGTAGACTGAAAGAAATATGACTGGATGTAAGTCAAATTTTGATTTCCTGGTATCGATATCAAATAAGTTATTTTCGTCGTAAACTGAATTTTGAAGGCTAAATAAGTCCTCTGAGTAAATGGTATCATGGCTGAGACTAAGAACTACAATTATACCTACTTAGAGCCAAACCCGAAGCAAAAACTAAAATAAAAGGGCTGAAAAAATACAGACATACAGGCAGATAAACAGACACAGACACAAACATCTTGCCTTATATATATATATATATATATATATATATATATATATATATATTATCGATTTTCTGCACTATTGTAAGAACTGCAACCTTGAAACTTCCGAATATCGTTTCTTATGTCTTTGTTTATGAGTGTATCAAATTTGATTAAAATCGGACCACTCCTTCTATAACCCGATTTTTTCGACTATCGATTTTAGATATTTATTGAGGGTACTCGACACAAAACCTAGCTAAGAACACTCGCAGACGCTTATAGTACAACTGTGTAAATTTTCGAGTCGGAGTCTATAGCTAACGGACACACACACAGACAGAGACAAAGTTCGATTTATAAATAAGTTTAGATTATTAGCAATGCATTTATTATATAACAAAAATTACCAGCAGTACAATTTTAAAGCAAAATGACCAGCAATATAATTTTACAGTAGAATTATCAACAATATATTTTATAGTAAAAGCCAACAATGTATTTTATCAGTAATTGAAGGCATACACTTCGTTTCAAACTATATTTAGTTGAAGCCACAAAATTGTGTTCAAAATATTTATATTTTAGCATTAAATAACCCATAGAGATGTTGATATGCCGCTAAACAAAATCAACCAAATTTCCTTTTAAATGGCGATAGTGTCCGAGGTGTGTTTTGCGAAAAAATAATCCGAAAAAGTGCAAACGTTTTTCTTTCTTCCATGTGCTGTCGGTAACATCGCCCCCGGACATTCCATTAACCATCGTATTCGGTGCAGCCTTCCTCTCTCGACAAAGTTTCACGCTGCCGGAATTAAGCTCACTTCATTCTTTGCGAGATGAGTAACTGTTGTAGAATGTCGGCAGACACTTCAGATGTCTTTAAAATTAATAATATTGGCGGCCATTACGTCAGTGCCATTTTAGAAACCAAATGATTAAGACATTCATTTTTATGTCTAATTGTAACCAAACGAAAAAGGCTTCTTTTTTATATAAAAAAAAAATTCCTCAGATTGAATTTGGAAAGCAAAATGAATTATATTGAAAGTATATCTATCTCCTCACAAATGACTCAGAACTTTTGTACCTTCACATTTCACAAAAGAGAAAAAGCAATTATTCCCGAAGGTCCATATGAGCACTGTATTCATTATTGATTCTAACATTTAAAAAAAAAAAAAAAAAAAAAAAAGAAGAAAATATGCAAGACTAGCAGTATAGCCCGGTGTTGCTCGGGTGTAATGAAAGCTTTAAAATTAATCCATGGTCCTGGAACTCAGACTCAGACTAAAGATAATTTGTGTGAAGTTTGGTGAGACTCGGATAAAAATTGTGGATTTGTATAAAGGACATACAGACAGATAAACAGACACACACACACACAAACATCTTGTCTTATATATATATATATATATATATATATATATATTATCGATTTTCTGCACTAGTGTAAGAACTACAACCTTGAAACTTCTGGATATCGTTTCTTATGTCTTTGTCTATGAGTGTATCAAATTTTATTAAAATCGGACCACTCCTTTTATAACCCGATTTTTTCGATTATCGATTTTCGATATTTATCGGGAGTACCTGGATAAGAACACTCGCAGACGCTTATAGTACAACTGTGTAAATTTTCAAGAAAATCGGTTCAGCCGTTTCGGAGTCTATAGGTAATGGACACACATACACACACACAGACAAAGTTCCATTTATAAATATGTTTAGATATTCAGCATTCACCTTTCACGAGGTAAAATGCGAAGAGAAATGAAAAAAAATACTTTTCTTTTTTATTTTATTCTAACAGATGGAGATGTTCATGGGAATGAGTGTACGGATAATGTTTCGTTGGACGGTGCTGCATAAATGAATTCAGCAGTTGACTGGAATTATATAAAAACAGTTATTCTCTATATAATACAAACTCTCTAATATATTATATCTAATATAATATTATTATATCTAATAATACAAATTCTCTATATAATACAAACGAGATCAAAGGAAAAAGGTAGTACAATTTATAATATGAATAGAACCAAATTAAGTTGGTATTTCATTATTTAATATAAATGGAACCAAATTCAGTTGGTATTTCATTATTTAATATAAATGGAACCAAATTAAGTTGGTATTTCATTATTTAATATAAATGGAACCAAATTAAGTTGGTATTTCATTATTTAATATAAATGGAACCAAATTAAGTTGGTATTTCATTATTTAATATAAATGGAACCAAATTAAGTTGGTATTTCATTATTTAATATAAATGGAACCAAATTAAGTTGGTATTTCATTATTTAATATAAATGGAACCAAATTAAGTTGGTATTTCATTATTTAATATAAATGGAACCAAATTAAGTTGGTATTTCATTATTTAATATAAATGGAACCAAATTAAGTTGGTATTTCATTATTTAATATAAATGGAACCAAATTAAGTTGGTATTTCATTATTTAATATAAATGGAACCAAATTAAAACGGTATTTCATTATTTAATATAAATGGAACCAAATTAAAACGGTATTTCTTTATATGATATAACTGGAACCAAATGAGGAAGGTACGTCTTTATAAGATATAAATTGGGCCGAATTAAGAATGTACTTCATTATAGTCTAACAGTATAGCCCGGCGTTGCTCGGGTGTAATGAAAGCTTTAAAACTAATCCATGGTCCTGAAGCTCAGACTCTTTGGATGTTGCCACGAAAGACTAAAAAGCAGTAGTTGTTTCCAGTTAAAGGGAAACTGTAGACTGAAAGAAAAATGAATGGATGTAAGTCAAATTTTGATTTCCTGGTATCGATATAAAATTTTCTGCACTGTTGTAAGAACTGCAACCTTGAAACTTCCGAATATCGTTTCTTATGTCTTTGCCTATGAGTGTATCAAATTTGATTAAAATCGGACCACTCCTTCAAAACCCGATTTTTTCGATTATCGATTTTCGATATTTATCGGGGATACCTCGACACAACACCTAGCTAAGAACACTCGCAGACGCTTATAGTACAACTGTGTAAATTTTCAAGAAAATCGGTTCAGCCGTTTCGGAGCTAACTGACACACACACGCACACAGACCCACATAAACACAGACAAAGTTCCATTTATAAATAAGTTTAGATAAATAGGATTAAATTAAGAACGTACTTCATTAGATAATATCAATGAGACAAATAAAGAAGGTTCTTCATTATATAACATAAATGAGACCAAATGAAGAAGGTACTTCATTACACGATATAAATAGGACCGAATGAAAAAGGTACTTCATTATATAATATAAATGGGACCGGATGAAGAAATGTACTTCATTATATAATATAAATGGGATAAAAAAACAATGTACTTCATTACATAATATCAATTGGACCAATTAAAGAAAGTACCTGGTTATATAATATAAATGAGACCAAATGAAAAAGATACTTGTTTTTATAATATAAAAGCAACAAACGAACAATTTACTTCTTCAAACAATGTAAATGAAAACAAATGAAGAATTTACTTAATCAGAAAAAAATACACTTCATTACATAACATCAATTAAACTAAATAAAAAAAGTACATCACTACATAACATAAATAGGATTAAATTAAGAACGTGCTTCATTAGATAATATCAGTGGGACCAAATATAGATGGTACTTCCTTATATACTATAAGTAGGAGCAAATGAAGAAGGTACTTCATTATATGATACAAATGGGACCGGATGAAGAAATGTACTTCATTATATAATACAAATGGGATTAAAAAATAGTGTACTTTATTATATAATATAAATGAGATTAAATTAAGAACGTAATTCATTAGATAATATCAATAGAACCAAATGAAGAAGGTACATCATTATATGATTTGGGACCGAATGAAGAAGGTACTTCATTATATAATATAAATGGGACCAAAGGAAGTAGGTACTTCATTACATAATATAAATTTGTCTAAATTGAGAATGTAATTATATATAAATGTAACAAAAAGAAAATGGTACTTTATTATATGATATAAATGTGCCCAAATGAAAATGTACTTTATTATATGATATAAATGGGCCCAAATGAAAATATACTTTATTATATGATATAAATGGGCCCAAATGAAAATGAACTTTTATATGATATAAATGGAACCAAACAAAGAAAGTACTTCATTATATAATAAAAATGGGACCAAATGAAAAAGGTATTTAATTACATAATATAAATGAGACCAAACGAAGCAGGTACTCCATTATATAATATAAATGGGATCAAAGGAAGACAGTATTTCATTATATGATATAGATAAGATATTTCATTTTATAATATAAACGTGATCAAATAAAAAACGTATTGCCTTGCATAATATCAATTTAACCAAATCAACAAAGTACTTCATTAAATGGGACTAAATGAAGAAGGTACGTTATTATATGGTACAAAATGGGACCAAATTAAAGAGGTATATCATTATATGAAAATTAACGAAATGGTCCTTAAACAATCGACAATTTGAAATGATTTGTTTGAATATTATTTTTGATCGATACTCGTATTTAAGTAGATATTCTGTTTATAATCAAACAGTATATAAACATGTTACGGAAATTAACGAAGATTAACGAAACTGGTTATAAACAACCGACAATTTAAAATGATTTGTTTGAACATTTTTTTTGATCGATACTCGTATTTAAGTAGATATTCTGTTTATGATCAAACAGTATATAAACATGTTACGGAAATTAACGAAGATTAACGAAACTGGTTATAAACAACCGACAATTTAAAATGATTTGTTTGAACATTTTTTTTTTGATCGATACTCGTATTTAAGTAGATATTCTGTTTATAATCAAACAGTATTATATATTTATTTCTACCGGCCTGATTATTTAGGATAATCATCATGTTACGGAAAGTAACGAAACTGGTTATAAACAACCGACAATTTGAAATGATTTGTTTGAACATTATTTTTGATCGATACTCGTATTTAAGAAGATATCCTGTTTATCATCAAACAGTATTATATATTTATTTCTACCGGCCTGGTTATTTACGATGAATTTTTGTTACGAAAATGTGTGTCATTCAGCCGGATTCGAACCTGCGACCCCTATCTACGTAAGGGAAACCATCAATTGATCTGGCGCGTCTTAGACCTCTCAACCACGAATGAACAACAGTCTAAATGAAGTTAAATCAAGCCTATATAACACAATTTTCGATTCATCGTACATCATTATATAATACTATCAGTATAGCCCGACGTTGCTCGGGTGTAATGAAAGCTTTAAAACTAATCTACGGTCCTGAAGCTCAGACTCAGCCTAAAGTATCTTTGTGTGAAGTTTGGTGAGAATCGGATAAAAATTGTGGATTTGTACAAAGGACATACAGACACACACAAACATCCTGTTATATATATATATATATATATATATATATATATATATATATATATATATATATATATATCGATTTTTTGCACTATTGTAAGAACTGCAACCTTGAAACTTCTGAATATCGTTTCTTATGGCTTTGTCTATGAGTGTATCAAATTTGATTAAAATCGGACCACTCCTTCTATAACACGATTTTTTTGATTATCGATTTTCGATATTGATCGGGGGTACCTCGGCGCAAAACCAAGCTAAGAACACTCGCAGACGCTTATAGTACAACTGTAAATTTTCAAGAAAATCGGTTCAACCGTTTCGGAGTCTATAGCTAACGGACACACACACGCAGACACACACACATACACACACACGCACAGAGTTCTATTTATAAATAAGTTTAGATAAATGGAGCCAAATAGAAAAGGCACTTTATTTTATAAATATAAATGGAATCAAACGAAGAATATACTTCATTATAAATGAGAAGAAATAAACAATTTACTTAATTATATTTTATAAATGAGATCAAACGAAAAACGTATTTCATTGCACAAAAACTGTGGACAAATGAAGAGTGTATTTCATTATATAATATAAATGGGACCAAATTAAGAAGGTACTTTATTTTATAATAAAAATGAGAGCAGATAAAAAATACAGTATATTGCACAATATGACGTGAAGTAGACACGGAAAGTGGTTCATTATATAATATAAATGGGACCAAATTAAGAAGGTACTTTATTTTATAATAAAAATGAGAGCAGATAAAAAAATACAGTATATTGCACAATATGACGTGAAGTAGACACAGAAAGTGGTTCATTATATAATATAAATGGGACCAAATTAAGAAGGTACTTTATTTTATAATAAAAATGAGATCAGATAAAAAAATACAGTATATTGCACAATATGACGTGAAGTAGACACGGAAAGTGGTTCATTATATAATATAAATGGGACCAAATTAAGAAGGTACTTTATTTTATAATAAAAATGAGAGCAGATAAAAAAATACAGTATATTGCACAATATGACGTGAAGTAGACACAGAAAGTGGTTCATTATATAATATAAATGGGACCAAATTAAGAAGGTACTTTATTTTATAATAAAAATGAGAGCAGATAAAAAAATACAGTATATTGCACAATATGACGTGAAGTAGACACGGAAAGTGGTTCATTATATAATATAAATGGGACCAAATTAAGAAGGTACTTTATTTTAAAATAAAAATGAGATCAGATAAAAAAATACAGTATATTGCACAATATGACGTGAAGTAGACACAGAAAGTGGTTCATTATATGATATAAATGGGACGAAATTAAGAAGGTACTTTATTTTATAATAAAAATGAGATCAGATAAAAAAATACAGTATATTGCACAATATGACGTGAAGTAGACACAGAAAGTGGTTCATTATATAATATAAATGGGACCAAATTCAGAAGGTACTTTATTTTATAATAAAAATGAGAGCAGATAAAAAAATACAGTATATTGCACAATATGACGTGAAGTAGACACGGAAAGTGGTTCATTATATAATATAAATGGGACCAAATTAAGAAGGTACTTTATTTTATAATAAAAATGAGATCAGATAAAAAAATACAGTATATTGCACAATATGACGTGAAGTAGACACAGAAAGTGGTTCATTATATAATATAAATGGGACCAAATTAAGAAGGTACTTTATTTTATAATAAAAATGAGAGCAGATAAAAAATACAGTATATTGCACAATATGACGTGAAGTAGACTCGGAAAGTGGTTCATTATATAATATAAATGGGACCAAATTAAGAAGGTACTTTATTTTATAATAAAAATGAGAGCAGATAAAAAATACAGTATATTGCACAATATGACGTGAAGTAGACACGGAAAGTGGTTCATTATATAATATAAATGGGACCAAATTAAGAAGGTACTTTATTTTATAATAAAAATGAGAGCAGATATAAAAAATACAGTATATTGCACAATATGACGTGAAGTAGACACGGAAAGTGGTTCATTATATAATATAAATGGGACCAAATTAAGAAGGTACTTTATTTTATAATAAAAATGAGAGCAGATAAAAAAATACAGTATATTGCACAATATGACGCGAAGTAGACACAGAAAGTGGTTCATTATATAATATAAATGGGACCAAATTAAGAAGGTACTTTATTTTATAATAAAAATGAGAGCAGATAAAAAAATACAGTATGTTACACAATATGACGTGGTAGACACGGAAAGTGGTTCATTATATAATATAAATGGGACCAAATTAAGAAGGTACTTTATTTTATAATAAAAATGAGAGCAGATAAAAATACAGTATATTGGCACATAGCCAATATGATGGTAGACACGGGAAGTGGTTCATTATATAATATAAATGGGACCAAATTAAGAAGGTACTTTATTTTATAATAAGAATTAGATCAGATAAAAAAATACAGTATGTTACACAATATGACGTGATAGACACAGAAAGTGGTTCATTATGTAATATAAATGGGACCAAATTAAGAAGGTACTTTATTTTATAATAAAAATGAGATCAGATAAAAAATACAGTATATTGCACAATATGACGTGAAGTAGACACGGAAAGTGGTTCATTATATAATATAAATGGGCCCAAAATTCCGAAGGTACTTTATTTTATAATAAAAATGAGATCAGATAAAAAATACAGTATATTGCACAATATGACGTGAAGTAGACACGGAAAGTGGTTCATTATATAATATAAATGGGACCAAATTAAGTTACTTTATTTTATAATAAAAATGAGATCAGATAAAAAAATACAGTATATTGCACAATATGACGTGAAGTAGACACAGAAAAGTGGTTCATTATATAATATAAATGGGACCAAATTAAGAAGGTACTTTTTTTATAATAAAAATGAGAGCAGATAAAAAATACAGTATATTACACAATATGACGTGAAGTAGACACGGAAAGTGGTTCATTATAATATAAATGGGACCAAATTAAGAAGGTACTTTGTTTATAATAAAAAATGAGAGCAGATAAAAAATACAGTATATTGCACAATATGACGTGAAGTAGGCACGGAAAGTGGTTCATTATATAATATAAATGGGACCAAATTAAGAAGGTACTTTGTTTATAATAAAAATGAGAGCAGATAAAAAAATACAGTATATTGCACAATATGACGTGGAAGTAGACACAGAAAGTGGTTCGTTATATAATATAAATGGGACCAAATTAAGAAGGTACTTTATTTTATAATAAAAATGAGATCAGATAAATAAATACAGTATATTGCACAATATGACGTGAAGTAGACACGGAAAGTGGTTCATTATATAATATAAATGGGACCAAATTAAGAAGGTACTTTATTTTATAATAAAAATGAGAGCAGATAAAAAAATACAGTATGTTACACAATATGACGTGAAGTAGACACGGAAAGTGGTTCATTATATAATATAAATGGGACCAAATTAAGAAGGTACTTTATTTTATAATAAAAATGAGAGCAGATAAAAAAATACAGTATGTTACGTAATATGACCTGAAGTAGACACGGAAAGTGGTTCATTATATAATATAAATGGGACCAAATTAAGAAGGTACTTTATTTTATAATAAAAATGAGATCAGATAAAAAAATACAGTATATTGCACAATATGACGTGAAGTAGACACGGAAAGTGGTTCATTATATAATATAAATGGGACGAAATTAAGAAGGTACTTTATTTTATAATAAAAATGAGAGCAGATAAAAAATACAGTATATTGCACAATATGACGTGAAGTAGACACGGAAAGTGGTTCATTATATAATATAAATTGGGACCAAATTAAGAAGGTACTTTATTTTATAATAAAAATGAGATCAGATAAAAAAATACAGTATATTGCACAATATGACGTGAAGTAGACACGGAAAGTGGTTCATTATATAATATAAATGGGACCAAATGAAGAAGGTACTTTATTTTATAATAAAAATCAGAGCAGATAAAAAATACAGTATATTGCACAATATGACGTGAAGTAGACACGGAAAGTGGTTCATTATATAATATAAATGGGACCAAATTAAGAAGGTACTTTATTTTATAATAAAAATGAGATCAGATAAAAAATACAGTATATTGCACAATATGACGTGAAGTAGACTCGGAAAGTGGTTCATTATATAATATAAATGGGACCAAATTAAGAAGGTACTTTATTTTATAATAAAAATGAGAGCAGATAAAAAATACAGTATATTGCACAATATGACGTGAAGTAGACACGGAAAGTGGTTCATTATATAATATAAATGGGACCAAATTAAGAAGGTACTTTATTTTATAATAAAAATGAGATCAGATAAAAAAATACAGTATATTGCACAATATCACGTGAAGTAGACACGGAAAGTGGTTCATTATATAATATAAATGGGACCAAATTAAGAAGGTACTTTATTTTATAATAAAAATGAGAGCAGATAAAAAAATACAGTATATTGCACAATATGACGTGAAGTAGACACGGAAAGTAGTTCATTATATAATATAAATGGGACCAAATTAAGAAGGTACTTTATTTTATAATAAAAATGAGAGCAGATAAAAAATACAGTATATTGCACAATATGACGTGAAGTAGACACGGAAAGTGGTTCATTATATAATATAAATGGGACCAAATTAAGAAGGTACTTTATTTTATAATAAAAATGAGATCAGATAAAAAAATACAGTATATTGCACAATATGACGTGAAGTAGACACGGAAAGTGGTTCATTATATAATATAAATGGGACCAAATGAAGAAGGTACTTTATTTTATAATAAAAATGAGAGCAGATAAAAAATACAGTATATTGCACAATATGACGTGAAGTAGACACGGAAAGTGGTTCATTATATAATATAAATGGGACCAAATTAAGAAGGTACTTTATTTTATAATAAAAATGAGATCAGATAAAAAAATACAGTATATTGCACAATATGACGTGAAGTAGACACAGAAAGTGGTTCATTATATAATATAAATGGGACCAAATTAAGAAGGTACTTTATTTTATAATAAAAATGAGAGCAGATAAAAAATACAGTATATTGCACAATATGACGTGAAGTAGACACGGAAAGTGGTTCATTATATAATATAAATGGGACCAAATTAAGAAGGTACTTTATTTTATAATAAAAATGAGATCAGATAAAAAAATACAGTATATTGCACAATATGACGTGAAGTAGACACGGAAAGTGGTTCATTATATAATATAAATGGGACCAAATGAAGAAGGTACTTTATTTTATAATAAAAATCAGAGCAGATAAAAAATACAGTATATTGCACAATATGACGTGAAGTAGACACGGAAAGTGGTTCATTATATAATATAAATGGGACCAAATTAAGAAGGTACTTTATTTTATAATAAAAATGAGATCAGATAAAAAAATACAGTATATTGCACAATATGACGTGAAGTAGACACGGAAAGTGGTTCATTATATAATATAAATGGGACCAAATTAAGAAGGTACTTTATTTTATAATAAAAATGAGATCAGATAAAAAAATACAGTATATTGCACAATATCACGTGAAGTAGACACAGAAAGTGGTTCATTATATAATATAAATGGGACCAAATTAAGAAGGTACTTTATTTTATAATAAAAATGAGAGCAGATAAAAAATACAGTATATTGCACAATATGACGTGAAGTAGACACGGAAAGTGGTTCATTATATAATATAAATGGGGCTAAACGAAAAAGGTACTTCGTATTATAATATAAATAGGATGAACTAAAGCATGTTCTTTATTGCATGATATCAACTAAACCAAATAAAGAAATTACTTGATTAAATAATATAAATTCGACCAAAAAAAAATATTTATAATATAATAAAATGAGACCTACTAAAGAAGGTACTTTATTATATAATTTAAATGGATCAAATGAATAAAGTACTTCATGACATCATATCAATGGGAAGAATGTACTCCATTATATAATATAAATAGAATCAAATGTAAAGTGTACTTCATTATATAATAAAAATGGGGCCAAATTAAGAAGGTACTTTATTTTATAATAAAAATGAGATCAGATAAAAAAATACAGTATATTGCACAATATGACGTGAAGTAGACACGGAAAGTGGTTCATTATATAATATAAATGGGACCAAATTAAGAAGGTACTTTATTTTATAATAAAAATGAGAGCAGATAAAAAATACAGTATATTGCACAATATGACGTGAAGTAGACACGGAAAGTGGTTCATTATATAATATAAATGGGACCAAATTAAGAAGGTACTTTATTTTATAATAAAAATGAGATCAGATAAAAAAATACAGTATATTGCACAATATGACGTGAAGTAGACACGGAAAGTGGTTCATTATATAATATAAATGGGACCAAATGAAGAAGGTACTTTATTTTATAATAAAAATCAGAGCAGATAAAAAATACAGTATATTGCACAATATGACGTGAAGTAGACACGGAAAGTGGTTCATTATATAATATAAATGGGACCAAATTAAGAAGGTACTTTATTTTATAATAAAAATGAGATCAGATAAAAAAATACAGTATATTGCACAATATGACGTGAAGTAGACACGGAAAGTGGTTCATTATATAATATAAATGGGACCAAATTAAGAAGGTACTTTATTTTATAATAAAAATGAGATCAGATAAAAAAATACAGTATATTGCACAATATCACGTGAAGTAGACACAGAAAGTGGTTCATTATATAATATAAATGGGACCAAATTAAGAAGGTACTTTATTTTATAATAAAAATGAGAGCAGATAAAAAATACAGTATATTGCACAATATGACGTGAAGTAGACACGGAAAGTGGTTCATTATATAATATAAATGGGGCTAAACGAAAAAGGTACTTCGTATTATAATATAAATAGGATGAACTAAAGCATGTTCTTTATTGCATGATATCAACTAAACCAAATAAAGAAATTACTTGATTAAATAATATAAATTCGACCAAAAAAAAATATTTATAATATAATAAAATGAGACCTACTAAAGAAGGTACTTTATTATATAATTTAAATGGATCAAATGAATAAAGTACTTCATGACATCATATCAATGGGAAGAATGTACTCCATTATATAATATAAATAGAATCAAATGTAAAGTGTACTTCATTATATAATAAAAATGGGGCCAAATGAAGAAGGTACTCCATAATATAATTAGACCAATTAAAGAAAGTACTTCATTAGTTGATAAAGATGGGGCCAAACGAACAATGAACTTTATTATACAAAAAATTCCAACTGAGGAATGTATTTTTCTATTTATATATATATATATATAAAAGGCAATCTGTGAGTCTGTGTGTTACTGTTCCTTATGCACCCCTACGTTTTTTAAGCTACGCCATTCAAACTTTCTAGGAACACATATCTACAGGGAAGCCAGGTCGACACATACTTTTTGAGTTTAACTTCAATAATTTTCCCTTTCGCACTTTTTGGACAATGGAGCCGATTGTTTACATTTGCTCCGTAAAAAATCTAAAATCTAAGATGGTTGCTAAATTATGTTACAGAAATCAAATCACACGTGTCAAACGCGACTAAAATATTTTTTATTACAAAAAAGTGTTTTTTCAAACAAAAACAAAATATACAAAAAATGTGCCAATGATTACTAAATTATTTAAGTCTTTTTTTTTTCAGATTTAATATTTCATACTTCAGAAAATAAGAAAAAAAAATGTTTTTTTTCTCTAGATATTTAATGTGTAGAATTTTTTGTCTTCTGTTATAACACACTTCCCAGGTATTTAAATATTTGTACCTGCTTGATTCTAGTACCCCCGACCTGTATTTGGCATATTGGGCTGCCCTTTTTACTGATGACCATGCATTTGGTTTTCTTGCAGTTTATTTGTAGTTCTTTCTTATCACTCTCTTCAGCTACCTTCTGTAGGAGGTCTTGTAGTTTCCTTTCTGTGTCTGCTATCAGCACTGTCTCATCTTAGGTACCTTAGGTTGTTTAAATTGTGCCCTCCGATGACAGATCCAGGCATAACTTCTAAGGTCCTCAAAATATTTTCGCTGTACAAGTTGAATAGATCCGGTGAAAAGACAGATCTGAACTTCTGAACTACTTCGGCGAAATGTCTAGAAAGAAAGTCCTCATCATTGTTGAAAGCTGTGATTACAGAAAGTGGGCATACTTTTATAATTTTCAACCGATAGTGGCACTTACTGTTCGGCCAATATCTCCCCTTATTTTTTATACGTCAACTGCTAATATAAACTTTTTACTAGGTACCTCCACTTTTTTAAGATAAAAGAGGGTCCCAAACATAATAAAAACAAAGTTTGATCGTCAAAATGTTTATTTTTTTATTTTATATTTTTATCATCTCACCCCAAGCAAGACATTCTACTGCCACTAGTGTGCATGGGGCTACATAGGGGAAGGTAAAGAGGAGTGGTTAAACATAGGGAATGTCAGGAGGAATGAATGTTAGACATAGGGAATGTCAGGAGGAATGGGAGCAGGTTAGTGTGTTAGGAGGTGTCTATTGACCTTACATTTAAACTCCTGGAGATTGTAGCCGTCGGGGAAGCAATCGTGTGGAAGGGAATTCCACAGTCGGGAAGTGCGAGAAAAGAAACTGTTGGAGTAGAAGTTGCGGTTGCATTTTATCGGTTTCACTGTAAAAGGGTGGGATCTAGTTGCTAATCTAGTATCTCGTGCAAATTCGTATTTAGGGGGCACCAGTGATCTAAGTTCATCGGAGCAGAAGCCGTGAAAGTATTTATAGAAGAGACACAGGGAAGCCACGTCGCGCCGGTGGGAGAGAGACTGCAGGCGGTCTGCCAAGTCGGTATCTATCACATTACAGACCCTCCTCTGAACCTTATCGAGAAGCCCGAGGAGAATAGCAGGGGCACCCGACCAGATATGGCAGCAGTATTCAATGCACGGGCGGATGGTAGATTTATATATGTGCAGGATAGATTTAGACGGAAAAAACTTCCGGGCCCTACACAGAAAACCGACTTTCATAGCAGCGGATTTAGCAATAGATTCGATATAGTCATTCCATTTGAGGTCCGCTGAAAGTGTGAGACCGAGGAGGCGTAGTGTTTTACTCTCTGGGAGGCAAACCTGGTCCATGCTAATGGGAGGTAGGTGAGATTGTCGATGATGGTTAATTGAGAGTAGCTTCGTCTTAGAAGCATTAAAATTTACTAGCCATTTCTTACCCCAGTCCAATATTGATTGGAGGTCTTTTTCAATCTCGGCTGCGAGGTTAGCTTTGACGCCTATACCAGATTTTTGTAGGAGGCGAGAGTAAATTGTGGTGTCATCGGCGTACTTGGGCTCTTATGGAATCAGAGAGACCTACGTTTGTATGGTAGTTCTGGGAGGAATGTCCATTTAATACCACCTTCATTGTGCGGTTAGAGAGGAATGACTGGATTAGTTCAAACAAATGTCCAGTTATACCATAGCTCCGCAGTTTACATAGAAGGCCAGCATGCCAAACTCTGTCGAACGCCTTAGATATATCTAATGCAACGGTTCGGGCTTCGCCATTCCTGTCGAGTGCCTGGTATATGTACTCGGTGATGGTCGTTAGCATATCAGCAGTAGACCTGGTGAAGCGGAAACCATATTGCTTGTCCGAGAGGAGCCTGTGTGTTGTGAGATGCTGAACCACCTCGGTGTTGATAATGGCTTCGAACACTTTGCCAAAGATCGGAAGAAGGCTGATAGGGCGGTAATTTGCAGGGTCAGAGGGTTCTCCAGTGTTTATGTTGTTATTAAGAGGAAAGACCACATTTTTAAAATTATTTTATCAAATTTTTTAATCTTTTTGTAGAATGTTCGAAATTTTGGTTAAAATCTTGATTTTTTTTACGTTAGCGATCTATGAAATATTTACGACTAGCATCATAGCCCGGCGTTGCCCGTGCAACTCAAAAATTATTTATTTTGTTTTACTGAAATTAGAAATATAAAAACTATCATGCTCTCAGTTCAGAAATTTTCGAAGAATATTTAAAAATGTAGACATTTAATTTTAGAGGAAAAAGTTACATTAATGCCACGCGAATTACAGACAGTTGATTTCCTGCATGTAATATTTAGCGAAAAAAAAGCTTTATTTTTTTAAATTTTATTTTCTGAAGTATAAAATAGTAAATCTGAAAAAAAATGACTTAAATAACTAAAGCACTTTTTTTACATATTTTGTTTTTGTTTGAAAAACATTTTTTTTAAATATTTCTTTTGTTTCAAAATTCAAATTCAAATTTTTTAAATATTTCTTTTGTTTCAAAATTCAAATTCAAAATTCCCATTTTTTTATTGACCAAATTAATTTTTAAAGCGTTGAAAAAAAATTAAATATAAAGGCCCATTTTTTTGATAAAAATATTTTAGTCGCGTTTGACACGTGAGATTTGATTTCTGTGACGTAATTCAGCAACCATCTTAGATTTTAGATGTTTTACGGAGCAAATGTAAACAATCGGCTTCATTGACCAAAAAAAGATGCGAAAGGGAAAATTGCTGAACTTAAACTCAAAAAGTATGTGTTGACCTGGCTTCCCTGTAGATATGTTTGAATGGCGTAGCTTAAAATTATGTAAGCGTGCATAGGGGACAGTCACACACAGACTCACAGATTGCTTTTTGTATATATAGATTAGTTTCTGTGTCTTTTTTTTTTTTTTTTTCAAGTGAGAAACATATTTATTTGAAAATTCTTGTAAAAATCAAATAATTGTCGGATTTTAATGAAACCCTTAAGGAATTATTCACATATAAATTCCATCATTTTTTTTTTTTTTAGAAAATCTTGGTAAGAATTTATATATGTATTTTTTGGCATATGTTACACTCGCCATCGCACTTATTTAATTTAATAAAATTTTGAGAAATGACATTTTCATTAGAAATTGTTTTTTTAGTTAAAAGCAGGACTCCTTAGAGAATGTAAATAACCAATTGTTTTTTTTTTCTTTATCTTACAACTTACAGCTCAAATTTGATATTTCCTCTTTAACTTTAGATATACAAGTTCTTGAAGCAACCAAACTATAGCCTTTAAGTAAATATCACGAAGAGAAGCGTAAGTTTTCAGTTAAAAAAAGTATATGAAATCTAAGTTCACAACAGAATGTTTTTAGTAATATATTTAAAGTTACCTTGGACGGAGCTGATGACAGAGCTAGAGATTTAATCCTACATTGAAATGGTAAATTAAAATAGATGACAACAATGGAGAAGTTGGAGTCATTATTTAAGCTATTATTGAAAAATCGTAGGTCATTCAAAATTCGATGTTGATGTCAAGATTAATGCAGGAAAGTTTTGTTATTTAATAGAAATAATTTCTTTGACTGGTGGAATGCCGTTATTTTTCCCCGTAGTATGTCAGTTTCTTTCTTTCTTTCTTTCTTTCGTTCTTTCTTTCTTTCTTTCGTTCTTTCGTTCTTTCTTTCTTTCTTTCGTTCGTTCGTTCTTTCTTTCTTTCTTTCTTTCGTTCTTTCTTTCTTTCTTTCTTTCGTTCTTTCTTTCTTTCTTTCGTTCTTTCTTTCTTTCTTTCGTTCTTTCTTTCTTTCTTTCTTTCTTTCTTTCGTTCTTTCTTTCATTTCTTTCGTTCGTTCATTCTTTCTTTCTTTCTTTCGTTTCTTTCTTTCTTTCTTTCTTTCTTTCTTTCGTTCTTTCTTTCGTTCTTTCTTTCTTTCTTTCGTTCTTTCTTTCTTTCTTTCGTTCTTTCGTTCTTTCGTTCTTTCTTTCTTTCTTTCTTTCTTTCTTTCTTTCTTTTATTGTTCGGCGGTATTCTAGTGTATAGGTCACACTTGCTATTTGACTCTCCCATCCCCCTGGCCAAAAAGTTAAAAATTATTTTTTTCAACTCACTAGCAGAAACAATGTGTTTTGGGATATCGCCCGGTTCACACTCCACCCACGTCTATTGAGCAGGTGAAGAGGCTCATCCCTTGTTCCCTGTTTAGGATGTGGTTTCCGGCTTTCTCTTTTCCATTCTTTTTACCCTTACGTAGCACCCTGTGCATCAGTGGCATTATCACCTTGCTTGGGGTGATATGATTAAAAAAAATGTTTTAACATGGTGGAGGTTGCATGCAAGACACTTTTAAGCCAAACGGCCCTCCATTGTTTCCTTAAAAGCTACAATTAGGTACTTAATATAATGGTAACTCTTCCATTCTGCACGCCAGATATACATTTTTACGAATCATTAAAGCAACATTTACATACAAACTGTTGGCCCAGGAATGGTTTCACCTACTCTACAGGGTGCGATGGGTAAAATAAATCTCCGCCATTTTATAATCTTGGAATTATTTCGAACTTTTGTCTCATCTTCGTTGATATAGATGTTATAATAAACACAAGGTTTATAGATGTTATAATAAACACAAGGTTTCGACCAAGTACCCTCTGGTTATCATCAGGTGTCCATAGATTGGCTGATGTGGATTATCTCGTTGATTATTGCGAAATATCCTGTGAAATCAAAATTGTTCTTTCATGTTGGAATTTGGTTCGTCACTACCAAATCCACTACAGGATACTAGCACATGTACAACCAACTAGTATATTCACTACGCCACCCTCCCGAAGGACTTTAGTGGTGTATTTTTGGAGCCTTTTATAGTCAGTGTCAGATAAAGTTTGATTATCAACGAGATAATCAACATCAGCCAATCTATGGACACGTGATGATGACCAAAGGGTACTTAGTTGAAAGGTTGCGTCTATTATAACACCTGTATCAAAGAAGATGAGAACAAAAGTTCAAAATGATTCCAAGGATATTAAAAAATTATTCATCTCAGAAATAAAAACAAATCGCCATTTTATGTTCTTTAATTTGGTTTAAATTGGTTATGTAACTCTGGTAAAGCACATGCTATATAGTCATTGAAAAGATGATGAAATTCACAATTAACTGCCACCTGGTGTTGTGAACTCTATGATCTCAAATTCAGTCAGTCAGTCAAATAATTGCCATGCAAGATACACAATTGGGCAATCATGTTTCTTTCGATCCAAGACTGAGTAGGGAGAAAATTTTTTCTGCAGTTGACCAGTTGCCAACCAAGGCTACAGAACCCAATCTGTCATGCTATTTAACCCATAGCTGGCAGGAGAAGAAATGGATTAATACTTTTTCCAAGGGTAAACACATCAGAGAATGAAACAAATTCGATTGTAATTCGAACTCCGCTCTCCAATTTATCATTTTCAGCTGATATTCATTACACCATATCACTCATGGCTAAAACATATCAGGGCATCTGGAAATTTTAAGTTCAATCCCTGGGTACACTAATGCTCTAAAGTCACATGCTCAGGAACAGTGGAACAAAATGGACACGTGACATAAAGATGAATAAGACTGGCAAGTATTAATTGATGTATCTTATCTCTCTTAAGCATGGAAAGCAGAATGAGAAGATCTACACCCATGGATTGAATAAATTGATACATTCTATATTCCAAGATGGTTCCTGAGTACAAAGACAGATATTCAAAGAAAAGTGGTGGGAACAACAATCAAAACATTGGGAGTTTAACAACAAAGTTGAGCATACTTATCAAAATTGCAAAAATTTATAATAATGACAGTTCCTCATCTCAAAAATTCTTACATATAATCAAATCATTTGCACAGTTCTTCCTCTGTTACTGTTTCTACCCAATCAAGTATACATTGCATTCACTTTAAGCTCATACTTTTAAAATTTTTTTCATTGTCATAATTTTACCAATTTAGCCCACCTCTGAGTCATCAGTATTTTTCTGATTAGTTTTATAATTATGACATGGTTTTTTTTTTCTCTTTCATTATTGCTGCTATAAACATTGTCAGTGTTGTTATCTTTATCATCCATCTTTTTGACTGAATTCATCAAATGAATGCCTGCCAAATTTGCTATTGGTACATGCAAAATGATACGAGTTCTCGTTTACTTTTTATTAATATTTTTTATTATTTTTGCTTCTGATACGATCACGATTGTTGCTGCAATAATTGCCAAAAATACTGGGCATTTGTCAAATCTTACATCACCTATTTTCATAATGGTTGCTATTTTGTTTTCCTTTGCTTAGTCATGATTGTTCCATAGGACACCAGAGGACAATTCCCTTCTCATAATCAATATTAATTTCAAATTGTCATCTGGACATGTCCTTTTGTTTGTTGGTTGCTTATTATTTTCCTATCCTGGAAGACAAAAGGAAAAATAAAAAAATGTTCATTTGCCTTTTTGCTCCCCTTTTTTTAAATCACAGGTTCTTACTAAAATATCATATGCAAGCTAAAGCCAGTGACAAAATGGGTAGAATTTATTAAGTCAGTATATTAAAACACCAAAAAGTTCTTAGGTTGGCACACTTTCTAAAATCAGCATTGCATGCGCCTTGTTGTCTTTTTGTTGACTGTATAGTGTAGTAGGGTCAGTTGGACACGGTCTGTATAGTAGGGTCAGTTGAGCACGGTCTGTGTGGTAGGGTCAGTTGGGCACGATCTGTATAGTAAAGTCAGTTGAGCACGGTCTGCATAGTAGGGTCAGTTAGGCACGGTCTGTATAGTAGGGTCAGTTGGGCACGGTCTGTGACAAAAAAAAGCGCCACGACGCAGTTTACTCGCCAGATATTCTGCTTTGCATTTGTGCCGAAAGTTTTAACATGAACATTTCAAAATGTTTGAGTGTCAATCCGAGAACAGCGCAGAGGATTCGGAAAGAGTTGTATGAGTCTAATGGTGATTACGAAGGTATTTTTGAGTGATCACTAGGGATGGAGACAGACTTAACACGGAGGCCTACATCAATTTTTTTTTAAACATTTCACCCCATTTAAGGCATTTCACTGCCACTGTTGCGCAGGGGGTTACATAAGGGAAAGTGATGAGAAAGATGGGTTAGGGGGTTACATAGGGGAAAGTGATGAGGAAGAGTGGTTAGGGGGTTACATAGGGGAAAGTGATGAGAAAGAGTGGTTAGGGGGTTACATAGGGGAGAGTGATGGGAAAGAGTGGTTAGGGGGTTACATAGGGGAAAGTGATGGGAAAGAGTGGTTAGGGGGTTACATAGGGGAAAGTGATGAGAAAGAGTGGTTAGGGGGTTACATAGGGGAAAGTGATGAGAAAGAGTGGTTAGGGGGTTACATAGGGGAAAGTGATGAGAAAGAGTAGTTAGGGGGTTACATAGGAGAGAGTGATAGGAAAGAGTGGTTAGGGGGTTACATAGGGGAAAATGATGAGAAAGAGTGGTTAGGGGGTTACATAGGGGAAGTTATAGGAAATGTCAGAAGGAGGATGATAGACAGGTAAGGATACCGAGGATGAGGGTTCCTTGGATGGGAAAAGTGTTTGAGAGAATGAGTGTGAGTTAGTGTGTTAGGAGATGTCTATTGACCTTACATTTAAACCCCTGGAGATTGTAGCTGTCGGGGAAGCAAGTATACGGAAGGGAATTCCACAGGCGGGAAGTGCGAGAAAAAAAGCTATTGGAGTAGAAATTGCGGTTGCATCTTATCTGTTTCACTGTAAAAGAGTGGGACCTAGTTGCTAATTTAGTATCTCGTGCAAATGCCTTTTTTAGGTAATTCTGCTTTGGGTCAAGTGTGTGGCGGCTAGAAGATCCTATGCCTGACAAAAGCATTCTGCACCATGCCACACAAGCAGGAAAACCCAATCATGATTGCCAGACAATTTCTGCAGCCACATCACCCCCTTAAATCTGGCTCCCTAACTCCCCAGACTGCACCCTCCTGGATTATTATGTGTAGGGCTGCAGCTGAGCAAGGAAGCAGCAAAACTCCTTGTAACACCAAATATGAACTGAAGGCAAGGATGATGGCAGCATTAAACTAACTTAAGCAAAGAGAATGTTCAGAAGAGTTGCAGGAGATTCCGAAGACGTCTAGAGACTGTGGTTGAAGCTAATGACGATTTTATTAAAGAAATTTACTTTGTAGTATTTCAAGATATTTTTGTGTAATTTTGGTAAATATATCTTTTAAAATGAGATGTCAGTATTATTTTCAGTTTTGATTAATTTAGACGACAATTAATCCATCGCACCTTGTATCTAATCTCTACATGACACACGGGGAAAACGAAATCACACACACACACACACACACACACACACACACAGATATATATATATATATATATATATAAACAGGGACTTGTACCCACAGAAATAACAAATAGACCTAAATAAACTGACACCATCATGTAGCCCTTAGGATCCCTATATATATATAGTGTATTGTAACAAAGTTGTGGAACTCGTAGGTTTTTTTAACCTGCTGTTCATGCATTTACTTTTATAAAGAGTGCTCGATACAACGTAGAGCATTATATTGTAATGGTTGTTACAATGGTTTATAAATTCAAGTATCACTACAAAAAAATTTTCGCGTTTCGAAGCTGCTTTGTGCGCTTCTCATCGGGTTAAAAGGTTGAAATGAAAATTAAATGGTGAAAACGGTTTATTTGTGGTGATATGTTTAAGTGGGTTTAAGTGGGTTGGGAGCTTATTCTGATTCTGTCGGCCGTATTTTAGTCATAGAGATATGGGTTAGGAGAGGTGGCTTAGTTTAAGACAGGTTTCTTATTTATTTTGTCTGGATGTGTTGGAAGTGGCGTCGCTGTTAATGAGAACGATGTCAAATAAATGTGGGGTGGGAGTTTAGAATGGTCTAGTTGTCCGTTCGTGGTTCTAGAGGTGCTGCTATTGGGTTAAGAGAAGGGTGTGGGGTAGCTTAGGCTTGGGCAGGTCGCTTTTTCGTCTAGTTTATGTATTCTATATTGGGATATATTGGTTTTTTTTTGTTTTTTTATGAGTGCCGATAGTTTTTATTTTACTACTATTTACAAGTAGATGGAATTATTGTTGGTGTGGTGTGGGATTTATTTTCTTTTATTTCTACGTTTTTAATTCTATTTATTTAGGGGGTTGATTATGTGTATTTATTGCATTTTTTGCGTGGGGTCGTGTGGATGAGGTGTTTTTTTTGCGATGTTTGCATAGTCGTCTCTACGGTTTAATAGTTCGCCATTGTTGGGGTACTGAAGAATGTGTAGCTTTTCCCTTAAACATAAAGGGCAGATGTCGTTAAGTGAGTTGCAAGATCTAGTTTTTTCTAGGATTTTCCATTTTACTTTGGGTTTCTGTTTTGAGTCCTTTAGCTTCCAAAAGTGCGCAGAAAGGGATGTTTGGTTTCGGTATAAGTTGTTTTTGTATGAAGTTAAGTGCATGTACCAGCTCTGCTTAAAAGTGTTCTTAGTAGATCCGATGTACACTTTATTTATAGTGGGATTTTCAATTGATGTTATGTTGCATTGATAGATTATTGACTTTATTTTACATTTATTCTGTAGTGGGCAGTTGTTGGGGTTTCTACAATTACATGGGTTTTTATTGTTGTCTTCTTTATTATTTTGGTAGTTAAGTTTATTTTGATCTACGTGTTGATTTAGGATATATTTGTTATCGTTTGTTATGATTTATTCTAGGTGGTTTGTGCAACTATATCTTAGTTTAAGTGTACTTTTGTTGAAGATTTTACTAAGAGGGTTATTGGTGGGGAAGTGTTTTTTAATTAAATTGAGGAACTTTTGTCCTAAGTTGGTGTTTATCATTTGGTTGAAAGGAGGTGTGTACCAAATGATTTTTCTATTTCCATTTTTCCTGTTATGGTTATAGTTTGTTATATATTTGATGTCTTGGCTTTTGTAGCCACTTTCTTTAGGGACTGATTGTAGAGACTTTTGTGTTTGTAAAAAAATTCCTTCACTAGACGAGTTTTTACTACTTCTATATTCTATGGAAGAGGGTATATGTTTGATTATACTTGGGGGTGGTTTGACTTTGGGTGGATGTATAGTGGGTATTCGCTAGGTTTTATGTATGGTTGGTAATTATTATTAACTAAATCAAGTGTTACATCGAGGAAGTTTACTATTTTTAAGTTTGTGTTGACTATTACTTTTAGTTTTAAACTTGTAAATTTTTAAATTATACACTACATATATATATATATATATATATATATATATATATATATATATATATATATATATTAGTTATTATTAATGGAAAATTGTGAAAAAAGCCAAAAGATATCATGATATTAATTACAGCAACACCGTGGCTAGTGTTCTAGTTATATTCCTAAGAATGTGCCGTTAAACGAAATAGCGTTGATCAGTGTCATTATAACTTAACATAGATATATGCGTTTACTAGGCTATTTATAACAGTAATATGAACACAATGAACGTGGTAGTCATCGTCAGATAATTGTGGATGTGAATAGATAATAAATTCTTGTGATAATCTGGGTCTATGTGGGAGTAGGCATGAGTGTAGCAGATGCTTTCTTGTTTTAAACATGAATGCTCACTCGCTGAATATATTTTGTCAGCAAGAATTTTAATATATAAAATGTCATTTTTGAACAACAAGTTGGAATGGGTTCGTACTGCGAAATGTCATCTGGCAGTTCTGATTGCTGTATGCATTCTTCTTACAATTATAAAGAAAAGGGTTTGGAGAATTTGACACTCACAGTGCTGTTAGGGCGCCGCTCCTATTTGACTACAAATGGACTGTTCCCATTGCTATATATAGCAATGGTGGATTCTCTACAGGGGGAGTCGTAGAGAGTCACTAGACTGACGACTCTACGACACTGTCAGCTCTCTGCCTTTTGGTAGAGGGCGCTCTCTGCTTCCGAGCAGAGAGCATTAACCCAGTCGTGGTTCCGCCGAAGGGTAGAAGCACGACTGGGCAAAAATAGACAGACATTTTTTGGCCGGGCCATATAGCCCGGAAATCCCAGATATAAACTGACCATGTGTCATATGTTGCCCTTACTGGGAGGGACGACTAAATAATGAGTCGTAGAGAGTCACTTGAGAGTCTCTAATGAGTTACTGAAGAGTCAGTGCGAGTCAGTGAAGAGTTAGTCACACTTCCGGTGGCGTACCGGAAGTAATCACGTATACACACGTCTTACGACGGATTGGACTCTTGTATCTTTCTATTGTAAATATTACTAATCACTTCTGTACATACTAACCGTCTTTCCGCGGAATACAACTTATATTCTGATTCTGTTGTTGAGTTATTCATTTATACTTGGCGACATAACAAGTGCATATTGGGGTACGAAAGGTAAGCTAGAGTAACATGCCGAACGAGCTTGCTTCAATGAACTATGAGCGGTAACAAAAGAACAAACATTGCTAATAGCAGATTCTCTCAAGCAGGGGAATTTTTCTCCAGAAGCCGAGTCACGTGATCGTGTAACACAAATATATAATTAAGAAACATAATTGCCAATTTATACAACAAAATGGAAAATAACTCTACCCTACTACAAAACCCATAATCGCCAAGGTCATCTCCTTGAATGTTGATTGAACTTAGACAAGCTTTTATACATATATATATATATATATATATATATATATATATATATATATATATATATATATATATTATAATCATATCGCCCCAAGCAAGGCATTTTACTGACACTGTCTGCAGGGGGTTACATAGGAGGAAGGTTATGAGAAAGAGTGACAGATTATAGGGGGTGTCAGGAAGTGGGTAAGAGAAGGATGAGAATACTGATAAGAGTGGGGTGGACGGAGAAAGAAGCATAAGAGAGAGAGAGAGAGAGAGAGAGAGAGGATGCAAGTTAGTGAGATAGAAGATTATTATTGACGTTTCATTTAAATTCTTGGAGATTGTAGCTGTCGGGGAAGCAAGTAAATGGAAGTGAATTCCACAGGCGGGAAGTGCGAGAAAAGAAACTGATGGAGCATTCATTATATATATATATATATATATATATATATATATATATAAATTTATAAAAAATAATTGCCCATATACACAAGTAGATAGAAAACGAAATCTACCCTTGTACAACAGAACACACGTTAGGTGAGTTCAGTTTCTGTGGCCAAGAGAAAATCAAAGTCAACATAAGCAAAACAAAAATCGACCTTGATAATATCAGAAGTTCATTTTGTTTATGACAATCATCGTCGACGTGAAACAGTGGTCTTTTTCTTGTTTGTTTTATGAAAACGTTTCGACGCTTTGCTATTAGTGGAGCCTTTAACCAGCGTAATCAAATTTATTTTCAAATATTTTATGAAGATCGAATGATTAATACTATGCTCTAATTTTCTTCAATATGTTCTATTTCGGCCCGAATGTTTACGGCATCATTTAAAATTCTCATTGACGAACATTAAGAATGATTTGACACCATGACTCATGCTTCTGATTTGATTTCATGAGAAATCATTCGTCCAATACAGACTATAATCATTGTCACGATGAAAAGATTTCCAAATCATGTCCACTATCAATTATCGATTATTTTACTTTGTTCATGTAGCAAATCGATGAAAATATGAATTCGCAGGTTAATGATTCATCAAAGCTTCCCATTTTAGTGTCAAAGATTCGATTCTATAGCCTTGGTTGGCAACCAGTCTACCGCAGAAAGTAATCGCAACCTACTGCGGAAAAATCTTCTGCCCGGTCAGTCATGTCTCTTTTGAGACATGATCGCCCGAACGTGTATTACCTGTAGCACTTAACTGACTGACTGAAATGGCATCATCGGGGTTGAGTTATTGAAGCGGGTGCAGTTCCAGTCGGCTTTTCGTTCGTTTTGGTAATGACGTGTGATAAGAGAAGAACAGGCAGCTAACTGCACTGTAAGAAAACTGATGAGATGTCTTTAATAAGAGGCGTCGAAACGTCCTCAATCTGATCAAATGTATTGAAAGAGACATGACTGACTGGGCAGAAGATTATCCCGCAGTAAGTTGCCATTGCTTTCTGCGGTAGACTGGTTGCCAACCAAGGTCATTGAACCCAATCTGTTCTGCTATTAAACCCGCAGCTTGAGAGAGAGGTGGCAGATTAATGCCTTTCACAAGGGTATTTGTATATAAATGAATGCAATGAATCCAACTGGAATTCAAACTTGGCTCACTGATGTTTTTGTTCTGAGCTGATATCCACTGCACCACAAAACCAATTACGACAGGTTCAATAATAATAATAATAATAATAATAATAATAATTGCTCAGACGAACTTAAGTCACTGATGCCTCCTCAACAGGTGTTTACTCGTGCAACCAGACTGGCAACTGGGTCCCACCCATTCACAGTCAGGTTAGCCAAATGCAGACGACAGTTCTACTCCTGCAGCTTCTTCTCTCGCACTTCCCGCCTGTGGAACTCGCTCCCGTATTCTTGCTTTCCTGACGGCTACGACCTCCAGAAATTTAAAAGCAAAGTCAATACTCATCTACTAACCACTGGACTCTAGCTCTCTCCCCACCCCCGTAAAATCTTCCCTTTCTCCCCACCTATGTATCTGTCATCGCACCTGCTTTCTCAGCTTTCTATTGTTCCTCTCTAACTAGTTTGTACTCCTCACTCTTTTCTAATTAATCTTTTTACATTTATGTAGCCCCCTGCACATCAGTGGCGTTTCCGCCTTGCTCGGGGTGAAATGATTAAAAATAAATAAATAAATAAAGATAGCTTTCTTTCTTTTTTTTTTTTTTTAATCGTATCACCCCGAGCAAGGCGATAATGCCACTGATGGGTATGGAGCTACGTAAAAGTAAAAAAAAAAATAGATAGGAGGAGAGTAACGGCGAATCAGTTAAAAATGGAATTCAGGTGTGATGACAGTTGCAATAGTAGAGAAAAAGAAAAAGATATACAGGGTGATGTAGAAAGAACTAGAGTGAAGTGGTTAAGAGATGGGTATTGACATTGCATTTAAATTCTGAGATCTTTTTTTAATCACTTTTAGTTTGAGGTGATGATCTTTCAACGTCCCACTACCCTCCATGGAGTTTTGGTTAAGCTGTTTCGGTCATAGTAATGAAAGATTTAACTTAGTGAAGATGTATCTCAAATCTCAAATGAGGTTCATATGCTGATAAGGAGACACAGTTTTATAATCCTTCTGAGACCAAAAACCATGACGAGGAATTGAAACAATCTATACAATCTATATTAATGTCACCAAATGCGACGTAAAATCTTTTTTTTTTATCTATTCATATCAAGTCAATTTTTTATTTATTTATTTTTTTAATCCGAAATATTTCATTAATATCATTCGTTTTACTTTTGTATTTTATTCCAGTTTTTTAACTATTCATTTATCTTTTCAATTCCATTATTTTTTTTTATTTTTTTTATTTTTCTTTTAACCCGAAATATTTCACTAACATCATTCGCTTTTTTTCTCCACTTATTTACTTATCCACCCTTCCAATATTTACTTTATCTATTCTTTTTTTAGCTCGGACGATCACGGTACGATTTTCGATTTCGTTAATAGGCATATTCCTTCATCCCTATGTAAAGTTATCTTCCACATCGTGTTAATATATGCATTTATTTCAGTATATTTAAACAATTTTTTTTTCTCTACCTGGTCCTTTAGCTATTTTAACCATTCATCGTCACATTATTATCACGAAAAATCATTTTTTAATGATTTTACATGTTTATTTTAAATATATTTAGACAGTTTGTTCCCGATATTTATTTGAACCATTTATATACACATTATCATTACTGGACATTCAGTTTTTTTTTTGTTTTTTTTTTAATTTTTGGATGACTTTATTCTAGAAATTTTTCCTCTTCTTATGTGCAACCAAAAACAAAACATCTTGCATTCTAACAACGTAGCAAACAGAGATTAGGACACAGGGGCCTGATCAACCTTGGCTGGGTCAACCTGAGGAGAAGGTATGATGTTTGTGAAGGACCGAAACCGTCAATAAACCAGGGTAACATCACTGATGATGTGTCCTAACCGCATCTAAATGATGTAATTTTCAAATTATAGTCCTTCTGAGACATATTTTTTGGGGGAAAAAATAAACTATGGCCGGGTCCAATGGGTCCAACGCAGTTGGTTCAAAGATGCTGGTAAAAAAGATGAATGTTGTTACCATACGCTGACGACTGGTGACGAAAATTATGCTGCATAAATCTGGTGGTTTTCATAGCGACCGCTACGGCGATTATTCTCAGACTCCTTGGGCTCCGACCAAACTTTTCAAATCATAAATCACTTTGTCGGGAATCACTCAACCCGACTTTTCACACAAATACTTCAATTTAATTTCGTCGGGGACCACTCAACCCGACTTCTTCACAAAATTAATTTCACATAAACATTTCATAATCTTCTTCTTCATCTTCTTTGTCTCTTTCGTTGTCATCGTCAGAAACAACAAATACAATCTGCAAAAAACGCCTGTGTCGAAAACCGGACCCATATGTAAATCAAATATAAGATAAGCGGATCATTCAATAATGTGAATTTTTCGTACTTTTTTTTATTTTTCAACGTAGTCTCCCAGCAGTGTCACACACTTTTCCCATCTGTGCACAAGATTCCATATTCCCTCAGCGTCAAAATCTTTGGACATCATGGACAATTTTGTGTGCTGTCCCAACAGATAGGCTCAAAGTCCTTGCAATGTCAACCGCTGTCACCCTTCTGTCAGATTGAATGAGGTCATTGACTGATTCGAGCACCTCAGGAGAACTCATTTCTGTAGGCCTCCCAGTCATGTCTTTATCCTCAACACTGCTCCGTCCTTCTTTAAACAATTTAGCCCACTTGTAGAGATTTTTTGGCTGAAACATGTGGCACCATACACAATTGACATTCTCCAATGAAGTTCAACTGGTTTGCACCCTTCAGCAACCAAAAACTTGATAACTGACCTCTGTTCAATCCTGGAGCATGCTTCTTCGTCGGCCATCTTTGTTAATCTCCAAAACTCTCAAAGTTTTTTTTTCAATCTGCAAAAGAAATTAAATCTCTTTGAAAAAGAAGTAAAGAAAAAAAAATTTTAAAAAGTAAGCTTCTATCTGTATTAGAAGTCCTTATACCGAAAAATTCACCTTATTTATTGAATGGCCCTCGTAGATGTCCTTATGCCGAAAAATCTACCTTATTTATTGAATGACCCTCGTAGAAGTTCTTATACCGAAAAATTCACCTTATTTATTGAATGACCCTCGCAGAACTCCTTATACCGAAAAATTCACCTTATTTATTGAATGACCCTCGTAGAAGTCCTTATGCCAAAAATTCACCTCATTTATTGAATGGCCCTCGTATATTTTATTTTAATTTTCCATACAAAGACATTTTCTCAAACAAAGCAGTGACATCTCTTCAAACATGCCGTGGAGTAAGATGAGGCTCTTTGGACAGAGTTGTCAGCACCCCCCATATTAAAGAGACTCCTATTTTACTCAACCGTACGCATTGAAGGTTGTGCTCAGACTTTCACAAAATCAAAGATTACTACGAAAGATAACTGACATAAAAATGACATAAAAACCGCCGGTTTTATGTCATTTCCGCGCCATTGACAGCTATCTTCCGGTACAAACTTATCTAAGGCATGACCTGGCATTTGACCCCGGTAGACAAAAAAATCCTAATCCAAAAATGTTTTCCTTTTTGCGTACCTGCACGACACTTCAACAAAATCTATATTTTTTTCAAATTTTAAAATATCAGCGTTACTAAGCGCAAATACACTTCATTGTCAAAATTCCCATGCCACCCAAAAATATCGCACCAACAAATATTTAACAGTAATGCCTCCAAAACAAAGCTGTTATCAACTAACCACCATAGACAATCGCATCTACCTCCCATTAGCATGGGACAGGCTAGCCTCCCAGAGAGTAAAATACTACGCCTCCTTGGCCTTACACTCTCGGCGGACCTCAAATGGAATGACTATATTGAATCCATTGCCAAATCTGCTGCTATGAAAGTCGGCTCTCTGTGCAGGGCCCGGAAATTTTTCCCACCTGAAACTATTCTGCACATATACAAATCTACCATCCGCCCGTGTATTGAATATTGCTGCCATATCTGGTCGGGTGCCCCTGCTGCTCTCCTTGGGCTTCTTGACAAAATACAAAGGAGGATCTGTAACGTGGTTGATACTGACTTGGCAGACCGGCTGCAGCCGCTCTCACACCGGCGTGATGTAGCTTCCCTGTGCCTCTTCTACAAGTACTTTCATGGCTTCTGCTCCGATGAGCTTAGATCACTGGTGCCGCCTAAGTACGAATTTACACGAGATACTAGATTAGCAACTAGGTCCCACCCTTTTACAGTTAAACAAATAAGATGTAACCGTAAATTCTACTCCAACAGCTTCTTTTCTCGCGCTTCCCGCCTGTGGAACTCCCTTCCACAAGTCTGCTTTCCCGACAGTTACAATCTCCAGGTGTTTAAATGTAGGGTCAATAGACACCTCCTATCACACTAACTCCCAACTATTCTCACAACACTCTCATCTACCCAACCCTCATTCTCGGTATCCTCACCCGCCTATCACCCACCCTCTGTTATTTCCTATATTTAACCAGCCTTTCTCCTCTCTACGTAGCCCCCTGCACAGTAGTGACAGTGACATGCTTTGCTCGGGGTGAAACGCTTATATAAAAAAAAAAAAAAAAAAAAAGATCTTGGCTTAAGTTTTGGTTTTTGGTTGGTGTATTTTACAACACATCAACTCTTACTGCGTGGCTTTTATGTCGAATGTCGAGTTTTTTTATTATTTAGATTCTTTTGTCTTAGTCCTGGGAAATTTCAATATGGTGTAATGGTTAACAAGCTGGTCTCATTGTAACTAAGTAGTGAGCTCGATTTTTAGTCGATACCCCGTAGCTTTGTCCTTATACCACATCTAATCGACGCTTAGGAAATCAGCTTTTGTCTTAGTCGTATTTTATTATTTTTTAAAATTTTATTTTTATTATTATTATTTTTGTTTTGTATTATTATTATTAGTAGTAGTAGTTGTAGTAGTAGTAGTAGTAGTAGTAGTATTTCCTTGGGTTCCTGTTGTATACACATTTCCTTCCGAATCCCAACCATAGACCTAAGGTCAGAAATTTACTTCATATCTTCTACTAATTAAAAAGAAACTGGTCAAGTGATCGACAACTTGACAGGCTCTCCCGCCTGACCCTGGTTTGGTGAGGAGGGTTATTGGGACCCCAATGACATAAAAAGCAAGAGCAATTCCTTAGAGTCAACGGCCACCAACTATGGGTTAAATAAACTCACCAATCCACAACTGATTAAGTGTGGCCCTTGATTTGGATTTGTTACATTTCTTTATTTGCGATTATGTAGCGCCAGATTCCACTGTAAAATTTAATGTCTCTAAAATGAAACTGCTCTCCTATAACCACCATAGAGAAACTTTCTTGCCTGCCACCAGAATGGATAACGTTAATCTCATAGAAAGAAAAACATTTCGCTTCTTGGTCTCATTCTCTCAAATGATCCCAAATAAAATGACTACATGGAATCCATAGCTGTATCTACTGCTAGGAATATTGTGTCGGACCAGGAAGTTTTTGTCAGAATCCATTTTACACATTTATAAATCTACCATTTGTCCTTGTATTGAATACTGTTGCCATATCTGGTCGAGTGCCCCAGCTATTCATTTTGAGGTTGTTAACATAATCCAAAGTAGGATCTGCAATATAACCGATCCTAACTTAGAAGCCCGTCTTCAGTCACTTTCTCACCGACGGCTTCCCCCTGTCTTTTCTACAAGTATTTTTATTGTAACAGCTTTAACGAGCTTTTTCCCTCTTTCCCTGACCACATATATTTACTCGTGTTAATAGACTGGCATCAAGGTCCCGCCCTTTTACCGTCAAAATAGTTAAATGTAATATCCTCTTCTGCTCTAGTAGTTTCTTTTCTCGCGCTTGTTCGTTTGCTACCGTTTGCTTGCTTCTCCTGATAGCTACAATCTTCAAAATTTTAAATTCAACGTCAATTGCAGTCTTTTATTTACTTGATTCTAATCCATCTCTTATCTTTTCTTCGAGACTCACTTTTTTTCTCTCGATGTAACCCTCTACGCACCAGTGGCGGTACTGCCTTGTTTAGGGTAAAATGATTATAAAAACAATTAATTATTGATCTGGCAGAGCAGTTGTAAATAGCTGACAGTTTAAAGATTTCCGAATGAGTTTGAACCCATACATGATATTCAGATGAAAGTTTCGACCTGACGAAGCTATTTGAGAACATGACAATTTTTTTAAAAAAATCATTACACCCCAAGCAAGGCATTCCACTGCCACTACTGCGCAGGTTTATTAATTTGTTAATTTAAATTAATTTGTTCTTAAATTTAAATTAATTTGTTCTTAAATCCACTTTTTTGAAGGGCCTTATTGTAAATATCTTTACTTGCGATGAAAGTTTTAATGTTAGATGATAATTGGTTAATCCTATTATTTACAATATTGGGTATCTGTTTTATAATATTTTTGGGGTGGTTGGATAAAATATTAATATAATTTTTTTTTTTTTTTTAATCATTTCACCCAGAGCAAGGCAGAAACGCCACTGATGTGCAGGGGGTTACATAAATGTAGAAAGATTAATTAGAAAAGTGTGAGGAGTACAAGCTAGTTAGAAAGGAACAATAGAAAGCTGAGAAAGCAGGTGCAATGACAGATACATGGGCGGAGAGAAAGTGAAGATTATACAGGGGAGGGGAGAGAGCTAGAGTCCAGTGGTTAGTAGGTGAGTATTAACTTTGCTTTTAAATTTCTGGAGGTCGTAGCCGTCAGGAAAGCAAGAATACGGGAGTGAGTTCCACAGGCGGGAAGTGCGAGAGAGGAAGCTGCAGGAGTAGAATTGTCGTCTGCGTTTGGCTAACCTGACTGTGAATGGGTGAGACCCAGTTGCCAGTCTGGTTGCACGGGTAAACACCTGTTGAGGAGGCATCAGTGACTTAAGCTCATCCGAGCAGAAGCCATGAAAGTATTTATAGAAGAGACAGAGGGAGGCCACATTTCGACGATGGGAAAGTGGCTGCAGTCGAGTCGCCAGATCAGTACCTATCACATTACAGACTCTCCTTTGGAGCTTGTCAAGAACACTGAGGAGAACGGCAGGGGCACCTGACCATAAATGGCAGCAGTACTCCATGCACGGACGGATGGTTGACTTGTATATATGCAAGATGGATTCAGATGGAAAAACATCCTGGATCGACATGAATTATTTTCTTTGAGAAATGGCTGGTAGGATCCATCGTTTAAATTAAGGGTGATATCTAGATAGTTTACAATTTTAAGATTAGAAGTAACTTCAACCTTAAAACCGAGGTAATTTAGGGCTCTAATTATTTTCTGTGTATTCTATTTGTATAGGGCCCAAGCAAGGCATTCCACTGCCACTATTGCGCAGGGGGTTACATAGGGGAAAGTGATGAGAAAGAGTGGTTAGATATAGGAAATGTCAGAAGGAGAGTGATAGACGGGTAAGGATAGCGTGGGTGAGGGTTGGGCAGATGGGAAGAGTGTTTGAGAGAATGGATGCGAGTTAGTGTGTTAGGAGATGTCTATTGACCTTACATTTAAACTCCTGGAGATTGTAGCTGTCGGGGAAGCAAGTATGTGAAAGTATGTGAAAGGGAATTCCACAGGCGGGAAGTGCCTGAAAAGAAGCTGTTGGAGTTGAAATTGTTTCACTGTAAAAGGGTGGGACCTAGTTGCTAATCTAGTATCTCGTGCAAATTTGTACCTAGGGGGGCACCAGTGATCTAAGTTCATCGGAACAGAAGCCGTGAAAGTATTTATATTAGAGGCACAGGGAAGCCACGTCACGCAGGTGGGATAGTGACTGCAGCCGGTCTGCCAAGTCGGTGTCGATCGTATTACAGATTCTCCGTTGTATTTTGTCAAGAACCCCAAGGAGAATAGCAGGGGCACCCGACCAGATGTGGCAGCACGGGCGGATGGTAGATTTATATATGTGCAGGATAGATTCAGACGGGAAAAACTTCCGAGCCCTACACAGAGATCCGATTTTCAGATTAATGTTTTGTTTTTGTGGAAAGTTGCGGTCTTGGGTAAAACTACCCTTTGCACAGCATATTCTATTTTTTTCCTGATTTCCTACGCTAAATGTATAGAAACTACACATAGAATAAAAAACTTTAGGAGCATCGCTCAAATTCATATCGTCTATGTGCGTTGTGGTGTAGTGGATATCGACTCGGAACGAGAAATCGGGGAGCCGAGTTCGAATTCCAGTTGAATTCATGGCATTCACCTACGCACAAATACACTTGGGAAAGGTATTAATCCATCTCTTCCCTCCAGTTATGGGTTAAATAGCAGGACAGACTGGGTTCTATAGCCTTGGTCGGCAACCAGTCTACCGTAGAAAGCAATGGCAACCTACTGCAGGATAATCTTCTGCCCAGTCAGTCATGTCTCGAAAGAGACATGATCGCCCAAGCGTGTAGCACGTATGGCATTTAACTGACTGACTGAATATAATAGTTGAAAACATGATTAAGGCGTCTACTGGGTATAAAGTGGGGGATCGGTTTTATATTGTTATGAAGTAATAAACTGATTCCCTACTAATTAATATTTAATAATATAATACATCTCTTCCTCCTCAAGCTATGAATCAAATTACAGGACAGTTGGGTTCTATAGCCTTGGATGGCAACCAGTCTACTGCAGAAAGTAATGGCAACCGATTGCGGGATAATCTTTTGCCCAGTCAGTCATGTCTCGAAAGAGACATGATCGCCCAAAGCGTGTTTCGCGTATAGAAACTTAACTAACTGATACATCTAAATTTAAAATCTTTTTCTTACGAGATATTATTTCATTTATAATTTCTCTTCAAAACTGACCTCACTGACGGGAGACTCAGCATTTACATAGCAGAATGCAACCTAGGGTTTCGGAAGTGTGAGGGCTGCTTTCAAAGGATGGTGCCTCTATCTACTGATTAAATATTTACTTGGAATAATTGCAAGCTAGTGCCTTTCTTCAAATTGTATAAATCTCACTTGACCGACATTAGGTTCGTTCTATAGTGACCTTGCCGAGATGAAGTTTTTAAAAAAATCCAATCTGATACTACTGATATTTTTTTAAAATTCGTATCAACAAACTAATTATATTTTATTAAATGTAGTATATTCTTGTCATAAATTTATTTTAATCGATCTACAATTTTAGATTTTCATTGTTGCCGACACAAACAACTAATTCTACTTAGATTCACACTTTTAAGGTATTTAAGGTATTTTTTAATCGGTATTACCCCAGCCAACGCGGTAAAGCCACTCAGACACAAGGGGTTGCAGGGTGTGGAAGAATTAGGAACAGAAATATTAATAATGAGCGGGAAAAAGAAAGAGTAATCAGAAGAGGAGATAGCGATTGATTGTTGGTTGGTTTGTTTTTATGGCATATCAACACCTCGGCGGGTCATTTATTGCCAACTAAATTTTTTATTTATTTATTGCTGATAATTTTTTTTTTCAACAATTTATTGCTTTTTTTATATAAGTTTTGGATTCAGTAAGACTTTTTCTTTTCGAGTATTAAGATACATTGGGATTTTTAAGGGCAGGGTTCCCAAGTCCAACCCTGTTATTTAACCCATAACTGGGGGGAATGAACGGATTAATACCTTTCCCAAGGGTACCAGTGCTTAAGTGAATGCAGGGTATTCAACTGGAATTCAAACTCAGCTCACCGATTTCTCTTTCCGAGCCGATATCCACAGCACCGGTATTCCCAAGCGGTCACCCATCTAAGTACTAACCAGGCTCAACGTTGCTTAACTTCGGTGATCGAGCGAGAACCGGTGTATTCAACGTGATATGGCCGTAAGCAAAAAAAAAAAACGCTTACAGCACTTTGTATTCCCAAGCGGTCACCCATCTAAGTACTGACCAGGCTCAACGTTGCTTTATTTCGGTGATCGAACGTGAACCTTTGTATTCAACGTGGTATGGCCGTAAGCAAAAAACGCTTACAGCACCTGGTACTCCCAAGCGGTCACCCATCTAAGTACTGACCAGGCTCAACGATGCTTAACTTCGGTGATCGAACGAGATTCAACGTGATATGGCCGTAAGCAAAAAAACGCTTACAGCACCTGGTATTCCCAAGCGGTCACCCATCTAATTGCTGACCAGGCTCAACGATGCTTAACTTCGGTGATCGAACGAGAACCTTTGTATTCAACGTGATATGGCCGTAAGCAAAAAACGCTTACAGCACCTGGTATTCCCAAGCGGTCACCCATCTATGTACTGACCAGGCTCAACGATGCTTAACTTCGGTGATCGAACGAGAACCTTTGTATTCAACGTGATATGGCCGTAAGCAAAAAAACGCTTACAGCACCTGGTATTCCCAAGCGGTCACCCATCTAAGTACTGACCAGGCTCAACGATGCTTAACTTCGGTGATCGAACGAGAACCTTTGTATTCAACGTGATATGGCCGTAAGCAAAAAACGCTTACAGCACCTGGTATTCCCAAGCGGTCACCCATCTATGCACTGACCAGGCTCAACGATGCTTAACTTCGTAGATCGAACGAGAACCTTTGTATTCAACGTGATATGGCCGTAAGCAAAAAAACGCTTACAGCACCTGGTATTCCCAAGCGGTCATCCATCTAAGTACTGACCAGGCTCAACGATGCTTAACTTCGGTGATCGAACGAGAACCTTTGTATTCAACGTGATATGGCCGTAAGTGAAAATCGCTTACAGCACCTGGTATTCCCAAGCGGTCACCCATCTAAGTACTGACCAGGCTCAACGATGCTTAACTTCGGTGATCGAACGAGAACCTTTGTATTCAACGTGATATGGCCGTAAGCAAAAAAGGCTTACAGCACCTGGTATTGCCAAGCGGTCACCCATCTAAGTACTGACCAGGCTCAACGATGCTTAACTTCGGTGATCGAACGAGAACCTTTGTATTCAACGTGATATGGCCGTAAGCAAAAAACGCTTACAGCACCTGGTATTCCCAAGCGGTCACCCATCTAAGTACGGACCAGGCTCAACGATGCTTAACTTCGGTGATCGAACGAGAACCGGTGTATTCAACGTGATATGGCCGTAAGCAAAAAAACGCTTACAGCACCTGGCATTCCCAAGCGGTCACCCATCTAAGTACTGACCAGGCTCAACGATGCTTAACTTCGGTGATCGAACGAGAACATTTGTATTCAACGTGATATGGCCGTAAGCAAAAAACGCTTACAGCACCTGGTATTCCCAAGCGGTCATCCATCTAAGTACTGACCTGGCTCAACGATGCTTAACTTCGGTGATCGAACGAGAACCTTTGTATTCAACGTGATATGGCCGTAAGCAAAAAACACTCACAGCACCTGGTATTCCCAAGCGGTCACCCATCTAAGTACTGACCAGGCTCAACGATGCTTAACTTCGGTGATCGAACGAGAACCTTTGTATTCAACGTGATATGGCCGTAAGCAAAAAACGCTTACAGCACCTGGTATTCCCAAGCGGTCACCCATCTATGTACTGACCAGGCTCAACGATGCTTAACTTCGCTGATCGAACGAGAACCTTTGTATTCAACGTGATATGGCCGTAAGCAAAAAACGCTTACAGCACCTGGTATTCCCAAGCGGTCACCCATCTATGTACTGACCAGGCTCAACGATGCTTAACTTCGGTGATCGAACGAGAACCTTTGTATTCAACGTGATATGGCCGTAAGGCGATAGGGACTGACATTGCATTTAAATTTTTGAAGATGAAATTTGACGGCAAAGCAAGAGGCCGGAATAGAATTCCACAAGCGAGAAGTACACGAAGAAACATAGCAATTTTATTTGTGAAAAGATTAGTTAGCTGGAAAGTATGGAGCTGGAATGGAGTTCCACAAGAGAGAAATGCGAAAAAATAAAAACGGCTATATTTAGCCAGCACAACTGTAAATTAATGAGACCTTGACTCCAGTCTTCTTCTTCTTCTTCTTCTTCTTCTTCTTCTTCTTCTTCTTCTATGTGTCCTGTCCCTTCAGGACGTAGGCGATCATGGTCCTCCACGTCTCCTTATCTCTGGTGGCTCTTAGTATGCTTTCTCCTGTTACATCTCGCAACCCCCGTTCCGTCATCCACCTGATCAGGCCCCTCAGATATGTTGTCCGCTGCCTTCCTCTGTCTTTTTTTCCTTCAATCTAGCCTGTCAGTATCAAGTTCTCCAAGCTCTCCTTCCTCATTGCATGTCCCAGGAGCTTCAGTTGTCTCTTCCTGATGCTCAGTATTAATTTTCTTTTGGTTGCCATTCTTTCCAACACCTCATCGTTGCTCGCATGCTCGGTCCATGATATCCGCAGCATCCTTCTGTAGAACAACATTTCCGCTGCTTCAGGTTTTTTGTACTCCGTTTAAATTCATAAAGTCTTTCCTTTACTTTTAAACGGAATTTATTAAAGTATCAACTAATATCCTGAATTATCCATACGTCATTTTAGGAGCTTTTTGTAAATAGTCTAAGAAAATGACTGGAGTCGAGCTACAAGGTCGTGATCGATCATGTTACAGATTCTCCTTTGGAGCCTGTCGAAAACCCTGAGATGAATGGCAGGGCACCCGGCCAGATATGACAACAGTATATAATGCACGCTCGGATGGTTGATTTGTATAAGATTGTAATAAAAGATTAAAAACATCTATTTTGGGCCCACACTGTACAAGGTGCGATAGATAAATTATGAAAATTGCGCAAAAATGAGAATAACACTGACAGCTCATTTTAACAGATATATTTACGAAAATTGCACAAGAATTTCTTGAAATACTAAAGAGTAAATTTATTTCGATAAAATTCCCACTGACGGCCACCAGACGACTTTGGAATCTCCTCTAGACGGTGCCTTTGTTCAAGTTAGTGAATGCCGCCAAAATCCTCGCCTTCAGTTCATCTTTGGTGTTACAATGTAACCCTATTTCCGGATGACTGGTATTAATTTTTATTAATTTTAAAGATGAGAAGAGATTTCTCTAAAATTGGAGAATTCAAATATTTTTGTCGGGAAAAGTCACCGAAGTGATAAAATTGAAAAATACAAAGAATACAATTGCTTTTGTCGGGAGAAGTAAGCGAATTTATCAAAGCTGGTTACCTAAAAGTATAGTCATAATATTGTCATCCGGTTTTGACAACTTGTGACCCTAGGTCAAAATTGAACCTTGAGAATGTCCCACTTACTTCCTACCAGGATGGCTGGTAGAAGCAGCTAGATAATAGCAGAGAGTAAGTTTTCTCGCCTTCCATCGGAAGGAATGAAGACTCATTTGAAATGGCTAATGATATTATATAGGGGGAGCAGAAATTCCATACCCACCTTCAACACCTCGGTTTTGTGCCTTTTTAATAAAGCTGGGGTGGAAAACGAATTTACAAGAGACGGGGACCAGCGATTGAAGGATAAGGTCAAACTGAAATAGCCTGCTACCAGAAAAGTGATTTGGGCCCGAGATATTGCAAGAGACGGTCAGTCAGAATTCGGCGAGTTGCAGACTGAGCAAACCACTGTTCCGTGGAGATAATGGAATACAAATGTTAGCGTGCTACTGAAATACCAGTCAACTGATTTTTTGCGTCACTTAGCTTTGACGTGCTTATAAATTTGTATCCATTCGATATATATAAATATATATAAATCAATACCGTGGCGTTGCAGTCTTAAATCTGGTTTTCATTACATACCGTTCTCTCGCGTGCCTGGGCTAACCTAGTTAGGTGATGACAGGCGATCCTGATTTGGCCGGTCTGAGATTAACAAACACAACGTGGGCGAATTCGAACGAAGGTCGGGAAGGTTGGCTGGATTCAGCCAGAGATTTGTGTTATAACAAGGAGTTTTGTTGATTTCTCCCTAAATTGCGCCCCACACATCGTAATTAAGGGTGTTACAGTCTGGGGAGTGAGGTGGCCAGGTGTAATGGGTGATGTGGTTGCAGAAATTATCTGACAGCCATGACTGGTTTCTCTTGCTTTTGTGGCATGGTGCAGAGTCCTGTTGCCAGAGAGAGAGAGAGAGAGAGAGAGAGTCTTCTAGCAGCCAATCTCGTAACTCAGAACAGCACTACCTCATCAAGGCATTTGATGTAGGCCTCCGTATTGGGTCTGAGGCACCGTGGGAAGATGAATGGCAGCATACAGTGATCATGCACCTTCGTAATCACTATTAGACTCATCCAACTCTTTCTGAATCCTCTGCACTGTCGACACCCAAACACTCTGAAATGTTCGCATTGGAGCTTCCGACGTGGATGCAAAGCGGCACAGACGGTTTCCAACTGACCCTACTATTATGTGTACTTAACTGACCCTACTATTATGTATACTTAACAAAAAAAAACGCACGCGGGGGAAATTAAAAATATAAAATGGCGACAATTTACCTATCGCACGTTTTATGTATGATCCTGATATAGTTTAAGGTATGCTATATGTATGGGTTAAAGTGCTCAATGTCAGGAATAGAGCTTATGTAAATATTAAAGTAGACAGCGAGGTTAACACTCAGCAGTGACAGTCTATTTCATGCGTAAACGCAATCTTCACGCCACGTGTCTATATTACTTCAAATGTTATTGCGTCCTTTTCCGAGAAAGCACCAAAATTCTGTGAAGACTGAATCATTAAGTTGAAGATAAAATAGAGGAAAGTTGTGGTTCATATTTAGCTGAATAAATATTTAATGGCATAATTTTGTGTTGCGTTTTAATTTCCCTTACAAATCGGCATGAACTTTAATTTGCCTTACAAATCGGCATGAACTTTAATTTGCCTTACAAATCGGCATAGACTTTAATTTGCCTTACAAATCGGTGTGAAGTTTAATTTGCCTTATAAATCGGCATGGACTTTAATTTGCCTTACAAATCGGTGTGAACTTTAATTTGCCTTACAAATCGGTGTGAACTTTAATTTGCCTTATAAATCGGCATGAACTTTAATTTGCCTCACAAATCGGCATGGACTTTAATTTGCTTTACAAATCGGCATAGACTTTAATTTGCTTTACAAATCGGTGTGAAGTTTAATTTGCCTTATAAATCGGCATGGACTTTAATTTGCCTTACAAATCGGTGTGAACTTTAATTTGCCTTACAAATCGGTGTGAAGTTTAATTTGCCTTACAAATCGGCATGAACTTTAATTTGCCTCACAAATCGGCATGGACTTTAATTTGCTTTACAAATCGGCATAGACTTTAATTTGCTTTACAAATCGGCATAGACTTTAATCTGCCTTACAAATCGGCATGAACTTTAATTTGCCTTACAAATCGGCATGAACTTTAATTTGCCTTAGAAATCGGCATGAACTTTAATTTGCCTTACAAATCGGCATAGACTTTAATTTGCCTTACAAATCGGTGTGAAGTTTAATTTGCCTTATAAATCGGCATGAACTTTAATTTGCCTCACAAATCGGCATGAACTTTAATTTGCTTTACAAATCGGCATAGACTTTAATCTGCCTTACAAATCGGCATGAACTTTAATTTGCCTTACAAATCGGCATGAACTTTAATTTGCCTTACAAATCGGCATGGACTTTCCGGACAACCCAATAGTTTGAGGTTAGAAATTCGAAATTTTCTCGTAGAAATTATATAACGTCCATCATTTTTTTTATGCCAATTTATTATAAATTTGTAGCAGAAAAGATATAAGACAGTACCTCAAACACTGGAAAAACCCTCGTAACGAATTCTGGTTTGGTACACCACGCCGAGAATTACGCTAAACGCACAAGAAAAAATTCTTCTGTCGACTTGTTGAGTCGACAGAAGACCTCGCCTTATACGTTCTCTCCGAGCCACAGAATTTGCATATTGGGCGCGCTGCCAACCTCGATGTGATTTAGTGACGGATGCGCCTCGTCATTCCAGCGCCGGTGCTCGGAGAGTCTGCATTGTGAGATATTTGCTCGCACCCCTCGAGGCTAGGGTTACTCTAGCCCTCTTGGATCTACGAGGCGATTTGCCACAAAATTCAAAATTGTTCAGCGAAAAAAGAATCATGTCTTTTCATAGAAATTTAAGTAATGTCTTTGTGGAATTGTCTACAAATTGATTCAGTTAATTATTTAAACAACCACACCCACAAAAGCGACGGAAAGAAAAATTTGCATATTTTATCTTATTTGTTTAAGACACACACACATCTGTATAGATAGATAGATAGATAGAAATGGATTGACCAAAGAGGTCCAATTATTTGGTCAACACGTTTGCCTTACTTGACCTCAATCGATTTCTTTCCTGCCCGCCTACTTTTGTACCAACCTCGGCCGGACACACACACACACACACACACACACACACACACACACACACACACACACACACAATATAAAAGAAAACGAGAAAATAAAAAGCCAATTGTTGATATCCCCTTACGAGTAGAAGGAGTAATTGCTGGAGAGTTTATCTACAAAACTACACAGTCGGGATGCTGAATGTAATAATGACAAATTTATATTGGTATATATGCCCGGTTCACACTCCACCCAAGTCTATTGAACAGGTGTAGAGGCTCATCCCTTGTTCCCTGTTTAGGATGTGGTTTCCGGCTTTCTCTTTTCCAATCTTTCCACTTTTTTTTTTTTGTTTTTTGTTTTTTCAATTGGAGTTGATAGACTGAACTATCGCCCGGTTCACACTCCACCCACGTCTATTGAACAGGTGTAGAAGCTCATCCCTTGTTCCCTGTTTAGGACGTGGTTTCCGGCTTTCTCTTTTCCAATCTATTCACTCTTACGTAGCCCCATGCACACCAGTGGCCTTACCACCTTGCTTGGGGTGAAGTGATTAATATATATATATATATATATATATATATATATAATAAACAATTTAAAAAAATATTTCTCGAATTGCCTTGATAATATCCTTTAGAGGGCAAACTTGTCCGCTTAGAATAGCTTTTTTTCCCCTGATTTTTATTCATATATAAATGTGTGTGCGTGTATATATATAGTCACATACATATAGAATAGTCTACGGCCAGCGTGTAATCTTCAATGTGTATGTGTTATTCCGTCCATTGTGAATAAAGACTTATGCTGAATATAAATTTCAGCCATGCCTCAAAAAGGCTTCCTGACATTTTCCAAATAGTTATGAAGTACATTTTACTCCACCCAATTTCGTTTGTATTTTCGAAAAATAAACAAGCAAAACAATATAAGCTTGTTCGACATGAATTCGCCGATTTATTTTAACCGAAATAAATAAAATATTTGTCTATATTTCTGAGATGAAGCTTATAATTATTTACATTATTTACATTGTTTGGACTGCTGTACTCATTTTTTATACCATATTCACGATGTTTCGGCCGTTGTACGCTTCGACCTTCTTCAGATGATTGAAAGTTTGAACCTAGCCCTTTATTTCTATCATTGGTGTAGATTGTTCTAGTTCCATGAGTCATGCCACTTCTGGATGTCTTAGTTATCTCTCTTTAATTCAACTCCCTAAGTTTGTTTTTGTTTCAATCACAATTTAAATTTATGTGCTGCTGTCATTTCATTTAGACAAGCATTCATTTCTTCAAAATTTAAGATCAGATTTGGAAGCTGGATTTTGAGATCTCTATATTTTTGGACATTCTGGAACTGAGAACTGTTCTAGTGATTGATACAAAATGATTATCCGACGTCACAAAATCCTGGTAAGTATGGAAAAAATCATGTGAAATATCTTGTGTGACTACGAGATTGTTATAGAAAATTAATTTTCTAATTTCTAGTTGAAAACAAAACAAAACAAAAAGTATAGTCACATATTTCCAATCCTTGAATTTAAATAACAGTGAACCAAGTTACTATCTAGTGACCGCGTGCTGTAAGCTTGAATTGAGAATCAAAGAGCTATGTTCAAATTCCGGTTCGGTTTGTTATATTCACTTATGTTAAATACTTAATATTGTGATATTCACGATTATACACTCTGACCTTCTTCAGGTAGCAGAAACTTTGAACTGACTCCGTTATTGGGTTCGCGTCAGATTGTAGAAATATCCATGATGGGTCCATAGAGCTTTGATTTAGCTCGATGTTATCTTCAAGAGCTGTTGCATATAACTCTTAACATTTAAATGTCAGTTCCAGCAAGCTTGGACTCAAGGGGTTAAGACTGTAGAAAGAAATTTTATTTTCTGAAGCATGAAATATTAAATCTGAAAAACAAAAAGCCTTAAATAATTAAATTAACCATTGGCACTATTTTTTTACATATTTTGTTTTTGTTTGAAAAAACACTTTTTTTAATAAAAAAAATATTTTACTCGCGTTTGACACGTGTGATCTGATTTCTGCGACGTAATTTAGCAACCATCTTAGATCTTCGATGTTTTACGGAGCAAATGTAAACAATCGGCTCCATTGGCCAAAAAGTGCGAAAGGGAAAATTGCTGAGCTTAAACTCAAAACGTATGTGGCGACCTAGCTTCCCTATAGATATGTGTCCCTAGAAAGTTTGAATGGCGTAGCTTAAAAAATATATTCTAATATTCTTATTGCTTCCTCTGCTGCTCTGCCACCTTTCTGTCAAGCTTGACACCCTGCCACCGCTTCTATTTCTTTCTTCGCTTTTTATTAATAGCTATCGTGTGATATTTATACCTATGCTAGGTCATCTTTTTACATGTTATTGTTTTGGTTATAAAGAAAAGCAACTTATGAGTAAGTGGCTTAATACAGTCTGCATGAACATCTAAACTTAAGAAAATTTGGCATCGGGTGTTATTTATATTCAGTTTTCTTTCCAAGAGTATCTTTCTTCACAGTAATATCATTGTTAAGTCTGTAAGTAATGAGATATGCAACAACAGTCGGCAACCCCCGGCCTGCGGGCCACATCCGGCCCTCGAGTGAATCTTGTCCGGCCCGCGGGCCACATCCGGCGCTCGAGTGAATCTTGTCCGGCCCGCGGGCCACATCCGGCACTCGAGTGAATCTTGTCCGGCCCGCGGGCCACATCCGGCCCTCGAGTGAATCTTGTCTGGCCCGCTACTTTACTCTGGACACGATATAGATATCGGTAAACCAAAGTGTCAGTTGATAGTCTGAATATATTGCGTCGAAATTTTAAAAAAATTATTTCTTTTTATCTGGAGAATTTGTTTTACTTTTATTTTTTATTTGTAGGGATCGCCAAAATTAGCGTACGGCCTCACTTTCACTTTTTCTATGAAATTGCTTTTGTGAGCGGGTCTTTTAAATTAATATAAAATAATGTTTTCAACCGATTTTAATGGATTTTTTTTTCAATACTGATTTATGAAACATTTATTTTTAAGATGTAATTTTTTTTAACAAAATTTCCGTCAGATTTGAAATTATAATGAATATTTGCTTTCTTCAAACACATAGAAAATTTACTCACATATTTAATAACATGGTTCTCCTTCATGACACTGGAGCCATAGCTGTTGGGCCCTCCTCCATGATTCTACATAGCTTTTTGGATTTCACTCTCCAAAATGTTGCCGACTCCTGATATACAAAAATAGGTTCGCATTGCTTAAAAACAAGTAGAAAATTATCTCTTCCAAATTTAGTCATAAATTCAATTTCCCACACCTCTATCAAATTGCAATACAAAAATAATCTCGTAGATTCTCGCGTGAACTTTTTACGTCTTGTCGTCCATGATTTTTCGGTATGTGCTTGTATTTGGTGACATGTTTTAACGACCGTACTTGCCTGACCAGAGATGAGTAAGACAGGTGTGTGTCAACATACCAATGTAAACGATCATTGAATAATGTTTCACTTGCTTGCACCCTTTTTTCAACCAACCAACCCCACATCTTTCACTCTCTTCCTGAAATGTGTTTACAGATATAGATATACAAAGATTACAAACAGATATGAAGAAACTGATATTCAAACGAGACTAAAAGTAAATTTAAACCTTTTAGAAATGTGTTTATTATAGTAATAAATTATTTTATTCTCTCCTCTATAAGGGTTGTTTTTCGCGTAGGAGTAGTTTTCAGAAAGAAAATGATCAGAATATTATATCTGAGTTCGTGTTAAGAAAGTCATTATCAGAAGCAATTTTAAAATATAAAGAATCAAAAGAACCATTATTTTTTTGTTTATAATCTTATCGTCCTAAGCAAAGCATTTTATTGCCACTGTTTTGCAGGAGGAAAGTTATGAGAAAGAGTGATTGGTTATAGGGGGTGTCAGGAAGTGGGTAAGAGAAGGATGACTGTGGCCATAAAGTGAAGGATCAGTTTATATACTAATTGTAATGTAGAATTGATCCCCCACTTTATATCCACATTATAATAGAATAGAATTTTTTTTATAACCATATCTCCCCAAGCAAGGTATTTTACTGCCACTGTTTTGCAGGGGGTTACATAGGAGAAAAGTTATAAGAAAGAGCGACAGGTTATATGGAGTGTCAGGAAGTGGGTAAGAAGAAGGATGAGAATACTCATGAGAGTGGAGTAGATGGAGAAAGTAGAATGAGAGAGAGGATGCAGGTTAGTGAGACAGGAGATGACTATTGACTTTGCATTTAAATTCTTGGAGATTGTAGCTGTCAAGAAAGCAAGTAAATGGAAGGGAATTCCACGGGCGGGAAGTGCTTGAAAAGAAGCTGCTGGTGTAGAATTTGTGTTTACAATTAAAAGGTGGAACCTAGTTGCTAATCTTGTGGCTCAAGTAAATTTATATATAGCGGGCACCAGTGAGATAAGTTCATCGGAGCAGAAGTCGTGAAAGTATTTGTAGAAGAGACACATGGAAACCACATTGCGCCGGTGAGAAAGCGACTGTATCCTAGCTGCCAAGTCGGGATCGATCACATTACAGATTCTTTGTTGGATTTTGTCAAGGACACCTAGGTGGATAGCAGGAACACTCGATCAGATATGGCAGCAGTATTCAATGCACGGGTGGTAGATTTGTATATATGCAGAATTGATTCAGACGGAAAAAAAACTTCCTGGTTCTACACAGAGAAGCGACTTTCTTAGCAGCAGATTTAGCTATGGATTCTATATAGTCATTCCACTTGAGGTCTTTTGTGATAGTTAAGCACAGGTTGCAAAATTAATAAGAATTCTTTCGTTTGCAAAGTTATTTTAGGAGAATCTATGACAAAGCTGTATAGGTTTTCGCCCTTTTGGACTGTCACGAATGAAACGTGACACGCAAATAAACGTTTTTCCCTTTTTGTTATAGATTTCCCTAAAACTGCTTCCGATATTAAAATGTATATATCGTTTTCCCATTTATAACTTTATAAAAATCCTTTGGCTACCTTATCATATCTTCGATGAAGAAATAGAATATTTTTAGGGGGAATTAATCAAGGTAACATATACAACGAACATGATGTCTGATTATCTTGTATATATCGTTTTCCCATTTATAAGTATCCTTTGGCTACCTTATCATATCTTCGATGAGCAAATAGAATATTTTGAGGGACAATTAATCAAGGTAACATATACAGCGAACATGATGTATAGTTATCTTGTATAAATCATTTTCTCATTTATAAGGTTATAAAAATTCTTTGTCTACCTTATATCTTCGAAGAACAAATATAATATTTTTAGGGACAATTAATCAAGGTAACATATACAAGGAACATGATGTCTGGTTATCTTGCTTAAATCCTTTTACCATTTATAAGGTTATAAAAATTCTTTGTCTACCTTATATCTTCGATGAGCAAATAGAATATTTTTAGGGACAATTAATCAAGGTAACATATACAAGGTACATGATGTCTGGTTATCTTGTATAAATCCTTTTACCCTTTATAAGGTTATAAAAATTTTGTGGCTACCTGATATCTTCGATGAGCAAATAGAATATTTTTAGGGACAATTAATCAAGGTAACATATACAACGAACATGATGTCTGATTATCTTGTATATATCGTTTTCCCATTTATAAGTATCCTTTGGCTACCTTATCATATCTTCGATGAAAAAATAGAATATTTTTAGGGACAATTAATCAAGGTAACATATACATCGAACATGATGTATGGTTATCTTGTATAAATCCTTTTCTCATTTATAAGGTTATAAAATCCTTTGGCTACCTTATCATATCTTCGATGAACAAATAGAATATTTTTAGGGACAATTATTCAAGGTAACATATACAACGAACGTGATGTATGGTTATCTTGTATAAATCCTTTTCTCATTTATAAGGTTATAAAAATACTTTGGCTACCTTATCATATCTTCGATGAACAAATAGAATATTTTTAGGGACAATTATTCAAGGTAACATATACAACGAACGTGATGTATGGTTATCTTGTATAAATCCTTTTCTCATTTATAAGGTTATAAAAATCCTTTGGCTACCTTATCATATCTTCGATGAACAAATAGAATATTTTTAGGGACAATTATTCAAGGTAACATATACAACGAACGTGATGTATGGTTATCTTGTATAAATCCTTTTCTCATTTATAAGGTTATAAAAATCCTTTGGCTACCTGATCATATCTTCGATGAACAAATAGAATATTTTTAGGGACAATTAATCAAGGTAACATATACAACGAACGTGATGTATGGTTATCTTGTATAAATCCTTTTCTCATTTATAAGGTTATAAAAATCCTTTGGCTACCTTATCATATCTTCGATGAACAAATAGAATATTTTTAGGGACAATTATTCAAGGTAACATATACAACGAACGTGATGTATGGTTATCTTGTATAAATCCTGTTCTCATTTATAAGGTTATAAAAATCCTTTGGCTACCTTATCATACCTTCGATGAACAAATAGAATATTTTTAGGGACAATTATTCAAGGTAATATATACAACGAACGTGATGTATGGTTATCTTGTATAAATCCTTTTCTCATTTATAAGGTTATAAAAACTTTGCTACCTTTATCATATCTTCGATGAACAAATAGAATATTTTTAGGGACAATTATTCAAGGTAACATATACAACGAACGTGACGTATGGTTATCTTGTATAAATCCTTTTCTCATTTATAAGTGTTATAAAAACTTTGGCTAATTTTATCATATCTTCGATGAACAAATAGAATATTTTTTAGGTGACAATTATTCAAGGTAGACAACGAACGTGATGTATGGTTATCTTGTATAAATCCTTTTCATTTATAAGGTTATAAAACTTTGGCTACCTGATCATATCTTCGATGAACAAATAGAATATTTTTAGGGACAATTAATCAAGGTAACATATACAACGAACGTGATGTATGGTTATCTTGTATAAATCCTTTTCTCATTTATAAGGTTATAAAAACTTTGGCTACCTTATCATATTTTCGATGAACAAATAGAATATTTTTAGGGACAATTATTCAAGGTAACATATACAACGAACGTGATGTATGGTTATCTTGTATAAACTTTTCTCATTTATATGGTTATAAAAACTTTGGCTACCTATCATATCTTCGATGAACAAATAGAATATTTTTAGGGACAATTATTCAAGGTAACATATACAACGAACGTGATGTATGGTTATCTTGTATAAATCCTTTTCTCATTTATAAGGTTATAAAAAATTTTTGGCTACCTTATCATATCTTCGATGAACAACAAATAGAATATTTTTAGGACAATTATTCACAAAATATATACAACGAACGTGATGTATGGTTATCTTGTATAAATCCTTTTCTCATTTATAAGGTTATAAAATCCTTTTATTACCTTTATCATATCTTCGATGAACAAATAGAATATTTTTAGGGACAATTATTCACAATATATACAACGAACGTGATGTATGGTTATCTCATAAATCCTTTCTCATTTATAAGCGGGGTTACAAAATCCTTTGGTTACCTTACTTGCCTTCGATGAACAAATAGAATATTTTTAGGGACAATTATTCAAGGTAACATATACAACGAACGTGATGTATGGTTATCTTGTATAAATCCTTTTTCATTTATAAGGTTATAAAAATCCTTTGGCTATTTTATCATATCTTCGAGGAAGAAATATAATATTTTTAGGGACAATTAATCGTTGCAACATATACAGCGAACATGATGTATGGTTATCTTGTATAAATCCTTTTCTCATTTATAATAAGTTACAAAATCCTTTGGCTACCTTATCATATCTTCGATGAACAAATAGAATATTTTTAGGACAATTATTCAAGGCAATATATACAGCGAACATGATGTATGGTTATCTTGTATAAATCCTTTTCTCATTTATAAGGTTACAAAAACTTTGGCTACCTTATCATATCTTCGATGAAACAACATAATATTTTTAGGACAATTATCTGGCGGTAACATATACAACGAACGTGATGTATGGTTATCTTGTATAAATCCTTTCATTTATAAGGTTATAAAAACTTTGGCTACTTTATCATATCTTCGAGGAAGAAATATAATATTTTTAGGGACAATTAATCAAGGTAACATATACAGCGAACATGATGTATGGTTATCTTGTATAAATCTTCTCTCATTTATAAGGTTACAAAAACTTTGTCATTTTATCACATTCGATGAACAAATGGAATATTTTTAGGACAATTATCTGGTTGCAATATATACAGCGAACGATGTATGGTTATCTTTGTATAAAATCCTTTTCTCTATTTATAAGGTTATAAAAAACCTTTGGCTGCTTTATCATATCTTCGAGGAAGAAATATAATATTTTGGGGACAATTAATCAAATGTATATACAGCGAACATGATGTATGGTTATCTTGTATAAATCCTTTTCTCATTATAAGGTTATAAAAATCCTTTCGCTACCTTATCATATCTTCGATGAACAAATAGAATATTTTTAGGGACAATTAATCAAGGTAACATATACCTTGTTTATGATGTATGGTTGTCTTGTATAAATCCCTTTCTCATTTATAAGGTTAAATCTTCAGCTGCATATCATATCTTCGATAGACAAATATAATATTTTTAGGGACAATTATTCAAGGTAACATATACAACGAACGTGATGTATGGTTATCTTGTATAAATCCTTTCTCATTTATAAGGTTATAAAAATCCTTTGACATACTTTATCATATCTTCGAGGAAGAAATATGTCCACCCAAGGGACAATTAATCAAGGTAACATATACAGCGAACATGATGTATGGTTATGTTGTATAAATCCTTTTCTCATTTATAAGGTTATAAAAATCCTTTCGCTACCTTATCATATCTTCGATGAACAAATAGAATATTTTTAGGACAATTAATCAAGGTAACATATACAGCGAACATGATGTATGGTTATCTTGTATAAAATCCTTTCTCATTTATAAGGTTATAAAAATCCTTTGGCTACCTTATCATATCTTCGATGAACAAATAGAATCATTTTTAGGGACAATTATTCAAGGTAACGCATATACAACTTGAGCAATTAACCTTGGTTATCTTGTATAAATCCTTTTCTCATTTATAAGGTTATAAAAATCCTTTGGCTACCTTATCATATCTTCGATGAACAAATAGAATATTTTTAGGGACAATTATTCAGGTAACATATACAACGAACGTGATGTATGGTTATCTTGTATAAATCCTTTTCTCATTTATAAGGTTATAAAATCCTTTGGCTACCTTATCATATCTTCGATGAATTAAATAGAATATTTTAGGACAATTATTCAAGGTAACATATACAACGAACGTGATGTATGGTTATCTTGTATAAATCTTCTCATTTAAAGGTTACAAAAATTATTTTGGCTGCACTTATCATATCTTCGATGAACGATAAAAGTGTTTTAGGGACAATTATTCAAGGTAACATATACAGCGAACGTGATGTATGGTTATCTTGTATAAATCCTTTTCTCATTTATAAGGTTATAAAAATCCTTTATTTCACCACAATATCATCTTCGAGGAAGAAATATAATATTTTTAAGGACAATTAATCAAGGTAACATATACAGCGAACATGATGTATGGTTATCTTGTACTAAATCTTACTACTCATTGTGAGTTACAAAAATCCTTTGGCTACCTTATCCTGTGATGAACAAATGGAATATTTTTAGGGACAATTATTCAAGGTAACATACACGTGAACGTGATGTATGGTTATCGTATAAATCCTTTTCTCATTTATAAGGTTATAAAAAAATCATACAAAAATACTTTATCATATCTTCGGAAATATAATCTTTTTTAGGACAATTAATCAAAAGGTAACATATACAGTGAACATGATGTATGGTTATCTTGTATAAATCCTTTTCTCATTTATAAGGTTATAAAAATCCTTTCGCTACCTTATCATATCTTCGATGAACAAATAGAATATTTTTAGGGACAATTAATCAAAGTAACATATACAGCGAACATGATGTATGGTTATCTTGTATAAATCCTTTTCTCATTTATAAGGTTACAAAAATCCTTTGGCTACCTTATCATATCTTCGATGAACAAATATAATATTTTTAGGGACAATTATTCAAGGTAACATATACAACGAACGTGATGTATGGTTATCTTGTATAAATCCTTTTCTCATTTATAAGGTTATAAAAATCCTTTGGCTACTTTATCATATCTTCGAGGAAGAAATATAATATTTTTAGGGACAATTAATCAAGGTAACATATACAGCGAACATGATGTATGGTTATCTTGTATAAATCCTTTTCTCATTTATAAGGTTATAAAAATCCTTTCGCTACCTTATCATATCTTCGATGAACAAATAGAATATTTTTAGGGACAATTAATCAAGGTAACATATACAGCGAACATGATGTATGGTTATCTTGTATAAATCCTTTTCTCATTTATAAGGTTATAAAAATCCTTTGGCTACCTTATCATATCTTCGATGAACAAATAGAATATTTTTAAGGACAATTAATCAAGGTAACATATACAAGGAACGTGATGTATGGTTATCTTGTATAAATCCTTTTACAATTTCTAAGGTAAAAAAAATTCTTTGGCTACCTTATATCTTCGATGAACAAATAGAATATTTTTAAGGACAATTAATCAAGGTAACATATACAAGGAACATGATGTCTGGTTATCTTATATAAATCATTTTACTATTTATAAGGTTATAAAAAT